>QNUK01000311.1:102500-185000 GCA_013621035.1 Clarias magur | reverse complement strand
GAACACACACCACAATAGGAGAGCGGCGCCCGGGGGTATGCTCACCCGCTATGAACCGTACGTCCGTGTGCCATTCGGTGTCAAAGTGAGCGCAGTGCAGCATGTGATGTCCCTGCAGGAAACCATTCAACGTGCAGAACACCAGAGCCGACACCATGATGATCAGGGGACACGGCCGTCCTTTATTCAGCAACGAGTAGACGAACGTCCTGCAAGGAGAGAAAACAAGAGGTATTGAGAACGAGGACCGTGTGGTGTTCCCATGCCTTACTATCTACAACAAGTGCAGAAAGAACGTACAAATGAATTGCAAGTATTTGAAAAATAATAATACAATTATATATTATAATTATTATTATAATTATTTGATTGGAACAAGGCGGCGTCAACAAACAACAAATTAAAACTTTGAACTTTCCGAACCTTTTGAAATAACCACACAGGTTTCTTTATAAATATCATATTTTCTGCATTTTTAAGAGACAGTTCTAGTGATGGTAATTTCGGATCTCGGATCTTTGAATCTCATTCATCAAAATGAACAAATCTTTTTTTTTTTTTTTTAAGTCATTTCGTTCATTACGTTCATTTGAGCAAAATGTAATTGAAATGCTCCGTATTTCTTCGCTAACCTCTACCACTTACGCAAACGTTGATCACACAACTAACAATGTTCTGAGAAAAAGAAATGATTACTTGAATAAGACTTGAAACAGATGAACTGATTCCAACTTCAAACTTGATCGGTCAAACTAGGGTCAAACTTGATCGGTCATATGATTATTTAGCATTAGAAAAAAAATAGTGTTCAAATGTCTAGATAATCAAATCTGTTAATGCGTTAATATTGACACCCCTAATAATTAACAAATAATTAATAATTAACAAATATATATATATATATATATATATATATATTATTATTTTTTTATTTATTTTTTTTTTATTGTAGTGATTAAAAGTAATAAAAAATGTAATTATTGGATAGATTAGAGTCTCACCTATTGACATCTGAAAGCGACATCTGAACCGTCTTACTCAACCTGCTGCCACTGTTACCTGACACTGGATAATGGATAATGGATGATGGACGGACAGTTAGTGTTTAGAGACCAGGAGACTAGTCTTGGGGACGTGCCTGTTAAATGCAAAAGTCTAAATCTGATTTAACATGATGCTTTAGGAGGTGTATTACAATTTGAGATATTTTGTCGGTAAAATACTGACAATGTTAACGCTACAGTGTCTGAGTAATTAAAATAGTGTTAATAGAATTAGATTTTAATTCAGGTCTATAAAAGAATCAGGCATAAACTATTAGTCTGGGTTTATTACAAGCTCACTGCAGACCTTTTTAGGTTTTAGGTCTGGACGACATGGGCAAACATCCAAGGTGGCATCTTGCCAGGGTGGCACAGAGTCCGATAAAATATTAAAAACATTAAAAACAACTGATTCTTCTTTGAATCAGTTGTACTTACATACAACACACACAGCAAAATCAAATGAATGAAAGTGTGTAATCCTGATCCTACCTGTGGATGTAGTGCAGGCAGAAAGTGCAGATGAGGACACTGCGTCCCAGACCGGGGGAAGAGTCTGTGCTGAGGAGCAGAAGCACCGGCACAAGTACCGAGGGCAGTTCCTGGAGGAACCAGGCCGTCTTAGCCGGCACAATCACCCCTCCGGCTTCCACATAACGACCGTACTGCGTGTGCTCCTTCACCTGGCGCAGGAGGTACAGGACACCTCCAATGATGAGTGTCCAGCTCAGGAAAGACACGCTCCTCTCCATGCACTCCATACCCTGTCTCTGCCTTCCCTCAGTCTATTTCCTTTCTTTATACTTTGCTCCCCCCCCTTTTCATCCCCCAGCCAAGACACTGGCGGAAACGGTAACCCGAGCCCCATGAGTCTACTGTGTATATAGTAACATACAGTAAGTCTTAGTTGGACATGAAGAGTAAGTGAGTCGTAAGAATGTGCAAACGCACGATCCTTCTCAGCCTGTAAAGTTAAAACAGGTTTGCTATAGTTGAGGTTTTATTCCATAGTATTAAAGTCTGTAAGTTATTTATATTCCCCAGTCTGTTCATCTACAGCTTCAGCTAGAGTCCACTTTCTGACTGTGACATTTTATTTTTTGGAGTTACATAAAAGTTCTCCAAAACAAGTTAAATACTTTCTTAGGGTCAGAAGCAAATACGGCAAAAAAAAAAAAAAAAAAAAATTTTATTTAAAATTTAAAATTTAATTTTAACCAACTATACAAGCATGACCAAGAAAAAGAAAATGGTCATGGTTCATATAGGCAAAGAAACGGCAAAGATACATATGATAATGTGTGTTTTTAAGGTTGTTTTCGGATGGTTCTATGATCAAATATTAATAATATGCTCATTTTAGAGAGAATTCTTTTCCTGAGGTTTATATATAAATATATGTAAATATATACTGTATATATAACATTCGATCTATAGAACTAGTTATGAACATGTCAGTCATAGAGAGACATATGCATTTGAAAAACATATGCATTTTCCATTTAAACAAAAAGGTTTTTAACTGACATGGGGTGTGTGGATGCATATTCGTCTGGATACGTCCTATAGTAGGTGTTACCACATAAAGACTCAGTAAGCACATCATCATATCATAATACCTAACACTATGCTACGATCTTTTGTTTTTTAACTTCTTCACTCCAGATTAATGTGCATGAATCGTTACCTTCCTGACTGACCAAGGCTTTGAAAGCACACCATCAGCGGCAACGTTCGCACCATGGGTTTTCCATCTCGTGTTCACACGGTGCTTTTTTCCTGTCACCGTCTGAGTTAATTAATCTTGCCATTGCCCCGACTCTGTGTTTGACTGGGAAATTCTGTTGCTCAGAAGTACAAACACAATATTGTATAATATACAAACACAAACAAATTCTCTCAAATATAAATCCTCGGTGAAGGGATAGACCCAGTGAGGATATCTTTTTTTATTTATTTAAAGTTTTTTTATTCTTACAAACTCCTGATTAATTGACCCACTCAGACGCCCTGCGTTAGCGCTCTTATAAATTATTATTACATCTCATAACACTAACTTCGTACAGCAATGCGATTAGTAAAATCATTCACACTATGAAACGCTCAGGAATAAACCACAGATCATTCATAATTCTGTGAATATATACTGTACTGCACAGGTGTGTTGCATTCTTCTGTTTTGTGTGAAATCATTAAGAATAATATATAACCAGTCTACACCCTCAGAGAAGGTATTTGTTACTAATATACCGAAGCATCAGTTTATATTTTACTAAACCCTTGTTGATAGAGTTTAAAAATCAGAAAAATATCTGTCTAGATTTTTTAAATCTAGAAAACTAGTGCATATGCACTACTACACTACTAGACTCTCCACGCTATAAAAAAACGTCGTGCGGAGGACGCGGGGAAACCGAGGAAGAGCAGCACGCGAGCGGGGCAATGGACCGCGGCCCAAGGACTTCGAAGTCGTGAATGGTATTCCGCCCTTTGATCACTGCGGCAAGGACAGCCATGAGCACGCGTCACTCTGCACGCCGCCACCGCTCACCAGCCTGTGTCCGCATGCCAGCGAGGCACTGCCCACCAGACCTGCATGTGCATACCTTTCCTTCCCTCCTTTAAATCTTTCCTTCCCTAAATAAAATTACCCCGTAAGACCTCGTCTCATGTCCGTGTTTGTTGTTGCCCCCCTTGTGCCAAACCCGTTACAAAATGCATGAACATATTTGACACCCCCGTGCAGTGTGCACTTAAAAAACAGATTTTAACATGTGTGTGATAAAATCATATTTTTCCTCGTAAAGTTGTCATAAAAGCCCTTTATATATAATTATATGCTTAAAACGCTTAAAAACGTCCACGTCCATTTGTATATTTGATTTTGAGAATTTAAATATTGTTTTGCTGTCTTTATAAAAAAAAAAATTACATAGGATCATACTGATGTCCAAGTCTTGAATAGATTTTGTTGGGTTTTGATGATTTGATTTAGGTTTGTATTCATCAATTATTATAAAAGTACTCTTAATAGTTTCTTAACAGTAAAATCCGAATGCTTAGCAATGTAACTTCTCTTCTAGCTCCCAGCTAGTGTGACAAAATGATGCTTTCACAGAATTGCTGACTGAATTCACTGTGGTTATTGATAATAAAAAAAAAATTGTCCAAGAACGACAACAATTGTGTAGCAGGAACGGTGGTGTAGTGGTTGCCAGGGTCCGGGTTCGATTCCTGTCTCTGTGTGCTTGGAGTTTTCATGTTCTCCCTGTGCTTGCTGGGTTTCCTCCCACAGTTCAAAAACATGCAGATTAGACTAATTTGTGTTCCCAAATTGCACATAGTGTGTGTGTGTGTGTGTGTGTGTGTGTGTGTGTGTGTGTGTCCTGCGTTGGATTGGCATCCTGTCCAGAGTGTACTCTGTCCAGAGTGTACTCTGCCTCATGCCTATCAAGTCTCCTGGAATATGCTCCAAGCCTCCCACAACCCTGAATACAGGATAAAGCGATATAGATGATGAGTGAGTGAGTTCTGAGCTGTAAAAAAGATGTAAATAAACTATTATTATTACAACATAAATATTTAAATTAGACAGTTCTGAGCTGTAAAAAACATGGTTATGATCCGTATTTGTTACAATGTAAACCCTTGAATTTGATGGGTATAAACTGTTTTTATAACAACATAGACATCTTAATTAGACAGTTATAAACAGTAAAAAAAAAAATTAAAATCTGTAAAATATACAGTATAATGAGTGCAATCCTGTACAACCAAAAACATTGCTACTGTATTTTTTACGGTAAACTTCTGGCATCCACAGCTGTGGGGTCGCCACGGTCTGCACAACAACTTGCCGCAGGTTTTACGCCGGATACCCCTCCTGTCACAACCCTCCCCCACCCATTTTATCCAGACATGGGACTGGCACAGCATCCAATGGTTAGGGTTTGGGCATTAGGTGGGAATTGAACTCGGACCTTCCGCATGGCAGGCGAGACACCACTGAGCCACCAAATGCCCTATCATGTGTTCGTATTGCTAAAAAAGACAAATCTTAAAAAATTTAGGTTTGTGTGTTTGCTTGTCTTACATATCCATATCTTTAATTTGTTTCTGGTAAAGGAGATATTTTGAGCTCGGTGCACTCCTGCCCTCCAAAAAAACAAAGAGCACCCCTCCGCCCCACCCTCAGGTCTTAAGGTCTAAAAAAAAAAACAGTAAAAACTAAAACAATTACGTATGTGCTAAAACTGTTAGTCTAGGCTTATCACACGTTTACTGCACTGGTGTGAACGCACATGCACGCCCACGAAACGGTCCATGGATGTAGGTATGGGCGATAATATACGGTTCACAACAGCACACCAAAGCAGTTGAGAAGTGTGTAATCCTGATCCTACCTTTGGAAGTAGTGCAGGCAGAAGGTGCAGACGAGGACACTGTGGCCCAGACTGGAGCATGAGTCTGTGCTGAGGAGCAGAAGCAACGGCACTAGTCCAGAGGGCAGTTCCTGGAGGAACCAGGCCAACTTAGCCGGCACCATCACCCCTCTGGCTTTCACATTGCGACTGTACTGTTTGTGCCCCTTCACTTGGCGCAGGAGGTACAGGACACCTCCAATGATGAGCGTCCAGCTCAGGAGAGATACGCTCCTTTCCATGCACTTCATACTGTACCCTGTCTCTGCTTTCTTCTCTCTGTTTTACTCCCTCCCTTTATACCCCCCAGCCAAGACGCAGGCAGAGACGATAACCCTTCTGTGCCAAAAAAGGGTGGCGTCACATGGCTCCTTGATTGGTGTAAACGTGCGTGCACTCCCCCTGAAATGGTCCATGGTAAGGACACGTAAACGTGCATGATTCTTCTCAACTTGTAAAATTCAATCTGTTTGCTGTTTGCAGCTGTGGTTTTGTTCTCACATTGTCTATACTTTTTTTGCTCAAAAGCATCTAGAGCTTCAGCTACAGTCAGTGTCCTGACTTAGACCACATCCTGTTCCCATGTGAGAGCAATTTCCTTTTCACTATACAGACCGGGAAAAAATACCATCTAAACTGGTCTAAATGTCCTCTGTGAACCTTCGACATCATGCTATAGAGTTAAGCCTAGTCCTCTGCACACTGGAGATAAAATGAGGAGAAAGTTATTATAATATTTTATTTCCTTACCACAATCAGGTAATGTGTTTAACTAAAAAGAAAAAAAAATCTATAGTTAAATCTACATGCAGTAAATAAATATTAATGTAATTATAAAGACATCTATCAAAATGTTTGAATGCTTCATGACTTCCAAAATAAATCCTTCAGGTGTTTAGCTCAAGGCTGCTATGAGACAACCTTTTCTTCATCTACAGTGCGTTATCCTGGGGCGACAGGGGGGCCTGGGGACTATCCCAGGAAGAGGCGGTGTACACCCTGAACAGGGTGCCAATCCATCACAGGGCACACAAATGTACACACACTCATTCATACACTACAGGCATTTTGGGAATAGCCTAATCCACATGTCTTTGGACTGTGAGAGGAAACCCAACAAGAACATGCAATATCCATGCACACAGAGGTGGGAATCAAACCTGGCTGGAAGTTGAACCCGGACCCTGGAGGTGCAAGGCAATGGAGCCGTAAGAACAACGAACAAGGGTGTGACCAAGCTGCTTTATCACTGTTAAACATTTGCGGTGCAGACAATGAATTGCATTTTGACCAATAAAATATAATAATTGTACTTTTCCTGGTGTTCTGGATATGCACTTAATAGGTACATACGCTTATCAGCCATAAGATTAACACTTTACCTCTACCTTTGAGTGTCAGTAATATTCCAGTCGGGGGCAGGGTAGCTTTGTGGTTAAGGTGTTGGACTGCTGATTGGGAATTCACTGGTTCAAGCCTGGCTGCCACTGTTGGACCAAGGTCCTTCACGACCAAGTACTCAGATACAATTGGGTTTCGGGCTGGCAACTCAACCCTGTACGTAACTGGCACAGAATGAGGGATATACAGTACCTCTAGGATGGGGAGTATTCTTCAGTAGACGTGGCAGATGGCACATGGACAGACCTATATACCAGTAACCCTAGTTACAGAATGATGGACACCCAAGGCGTCTTAATGGGATATGTATATAAGTTGCTATTGTCATCTGTTACTTGGAGGTGAGTCGTTGTACAGTGCAATGGTGAACGGTAGGAATGATTCCCTGATCCGCTTTTTGTGACAGCGAAGATGGATCAGTCTGTTATAAAATTAATTATGCTGCCTCTGTATGGGATCATGTACAGTAGTGGGTGGGATGGATTTTCCATGATTGACAGGCTGTCCCTCACTGTCTGCAACCTGTCAAGTTTGTGTGATTATTTGTTCAGCGGATGATTTTTTATTATTTTTTATCTTCCTTGCATCCCTGGCACTGATGCTGCTCCCGCAGTAAACCACAGGACTATAAAGGGCACTCACCACAACAGACTGATAAAAAAAATTATAGCATCTTGCTGCATACAGGACGTTGAAGGATCTAAGTTTTCTTGGGAAATAAAGTCTGCTCAACCCCTTCCAACCCAATGTTGGTCCTCCAGTTTGATCTCCAATCTGCTGTTCCAGTGAACACCCAAGTACTTGTAGTTGTCCACAACCCGAACCTCCTCACTCATGATGGTTACAGGTTTAATTCCAGTTTTACCGTTCCTAATGTCCACTACCATCTCCTTGGTTTTCATGATGTGTCATGGTGCACCACTCCACAAAGCTGTCCAGAAGTCCTCTATACTCGAATCCTGTCCATCCCCGATACACCCCACCGCTGCAGAGGACTCAGAGTTGTATTGGCAACCTGAGGTGTACAGACTTAACAGGAATGGATAAAGAGCAGTCCCCTGAGGTGCCCCTATGTTTTGACTACCACATCAGACAGAGAATTCCTCAACCTGGGGTCTATCTAACAGATAGTCAGCTATCCAGGACACAATGGATGTGCTGACACCCATCCTACGCTGTTCCTCACTCAGTAGAAATGGTTGTATTGTATTAAAATACTATCAAATCAGCCACACTTTTAAGTCTGGTAATATGAAACAGGTTTGGGTTCTGTGTGTGAAAACTTCAGGAATGCAAAGCTCCCACGCCTTGAGAACTCCCTAAAGCATTCATCAGATTGTATCCCTGAGGGAATTCCTGAAGCAAATACAGTATATTTATAATATACCCCCCTCACCTTTAGTGTCAACTGCAGCAAACAGTAAATTCAAATCCATGCACTTAAAACGGCTTGCCTATTTTCTTTGAAAAAAAAAACAAAAACAAAACATATCAAATGAAATTTTAAATACACCAACACACATACGACATGCAATCCAAACTGGGAGGACTTTTATCTTTGTTAGTGTGCTCTCTATGTATGCAATTTTTTTGCTGAAAGGAATGGCCTATTTGGCCTATTTGACGAATCAAAAGATCATTTCTATATCAAGTACTTCTAGATCAAGTACTATATTTATCCAAAAACGCGATGGCTGCTGTGAGGTCATCTAACAAAAAACTGCTCATAACTCAGGCGAGATCACCTGCACAATTATTTTAAGAAAAAACAGTATAACAAACTTTGACTATGTGTCTTGATCTAAAGCCTCCGTCACACTCTGACAAAGACCGCAATGTTCCCATGGAATCCTAAAAATATCGCACTATGCATCGGGAACGGGGTCAAAATGCATGTATCAAGTTCACGCTACTTCCTAGCTACTTCCTAGCTTCTAAAGAAGCTGCATGCATGAGTTAACTCATGACTCAACTCCCAGATAACCTGGATGACTGATGAATCTTCACAGACATAACACTGGGAAAGTAAAAACAAAACCACTGCTATGTTCATAAGCTGTTTAATACTGAAACGAACAAGAGCGCTTGGGGATGCAGGTAAGCTAAACTAAACCTAAAGCTGAATTGAAGGGCTTTTCTTCGTGGAGCTGTGAAGTACTACACCAGTTACACTCAGTTACATGTAACACTTGCTAAACAGGATTCAGTAATGGTGGTTTGTGTGTTTTGTAATGTCACATAAACTGGCTGTTTAAAAGACTAAAGCACAGAGTGTGCATGCAATCATTATGCCCCCTTTACTGCCAGATTGAAAATATGGTGGTTCCTCTGGGCAACATTCACACGAGCATTCCCACACCGCGGGAATGACAATTAGTCTAACCTGCAAGTCTTTGGACTTTGGACTTCCAGTTGGACCTCCTGGCATGTTTTTATTCATTTTATTCTATTCATATGCAGTAAATTCGAGTGCAGGTGCACATCATTCCAGTAAGTAAAATATCATTTGAGATTTTAGACTTAATGATAGCAATACATTTTGCTACCTCTTCGCTACCCCATTTAAACTTCCTAGATACATCACCCAACCCGCTCTACCCTCCCACCATCGACCTCGTTTCTTATTTCCAAGGCAACCTTAGTTTCAAGCGGTGATTTTCAACATTCTTTCCTAAGAGGCCCCTGTTTGTGTTTAACAAAAGCTGAGTTCCGCTTGGAACATACCGACCCCAGGCCACCCCAGCCCATATACTGTACACAACACAAACGAATCAAAAGATCATTTTAAACAATGTTCGATGCAGACTTTGAATTATACTGTAAGTGTGTACTTATGGTCTTATTTAACACTAGCGTTAGTACAGGTTGTTGACGGTTAAAGCGTTTGTAGGAATAGTTAAAAGGTTAAAGCTAAAAATGCTAAAAAAAATTGCTGATCTTTAATGTAATCAGTGATATTATTATTATTATTTCAGGTTGAAGCCCACGTACATGTCTATCTGTCTTTCTATACGACAGAACTTTCTGTCTATCTTATTAATACAAAGAAATCACATTCTGTAATGTTGAGTATCTTGCGCCTTGTTTACACTAAGTGTAGGTACATTATGGTTGTTTTTTGTGTCCGCTGCATACTCTATGTATTTACCCTAAACTACTGCATTGATTGGCTCTGTTGAATGACATGTATAGCCACGCCCACTTTGAGAGCAAAAGTACTATATTTATCAAAAAAAGCGATGGCTGCTATGAGGTCATCTGACAAAAAACTGCTCATAACTTCTATTTGACACAACATTTTGATTGAATTCATGGCGCAGATTTAACTTCAGGCATATATCGAAGTACTGGCCAAGTTTGGCCAAATTCTGTTCAGCCGGTTTTGCGTGATGCTGTATCAAAATCGTCTGGACAGACATACAGACCTACAGACAGGCATACTGGTTTCGGGTCCTCCAATGTATGAAAAGATATCATTGAAAGTGGAAGTTGTGACCAATGTACAGACAAAACCTTTGTTATATATATAGATTTGTAAATATAATCAGAAACAACCGTACATGCTCAGAGCAGACAAACTTGTGATCTTTGGCTAAACCATGGGTTTAGTTTTACAGTTAATATTAATAATTACAAGTTAATATTAAAGTTAATATTAAACCCCTGCACATAAGATGTTCAGATTTCAGAACAAGTGTTATATTCAGGTCAAATGTAGAAACGATTACAAAGCATTTACAAAGTTCACACAACTTCTACATCAGTGTTATTGATGTTAACTGTGATGTTTAAAAATAATGGGGAAAAAATTTAATTCTTGGAGCCACCCAGAGTGGTTTCTTGCCCGGGTGGCACAAAGCGCATGAAAGGAGGTGACACTTATACTATTAACAACACATAAACATTGATCCTGATCCTACCTTTGGAAGTAGTGCAGGCCGAAGGTGTAAATGAGGACACTGCGTCCCAGACCGGGGGAAGAGTCGGTGCTGAGGAGCAGAAGCACCGGCACAAGTACAGAGGGCAGTTCCTGGAGGAACCAGGCCGTCTTAGCTGACACCATCACCTCTCCGGCTTCCACATAGCGACCGTACTGCGTGTGCTCCTTCACCTGGCGCAGGAGGTACAGGACACCTCCAATGATGAGCGTCCAGCTCAGGAAAGACACGCTCCTCTCCATGCACTCCATACCCTGTCTCTGCCTTTTTTATCTAAGGCCTTTTTTATGTTTTGTGCCTTCCTTTTTTACCCCCTGGCCAAAGGGGGTAAACGGTAACCCTACTGAAAAATGTTCCAACACACTTTGATGTATGTTGGCTGGTGGTAACTTGTAAAGTCAAATCTGCCTGATACTTCCTATCCAGTCTTTACATCTGTACCTTCAGCTAGAGTCGACTTCCTGACTCTGACCACATCCTCTGTATTACAAGTCTGTGTGATGCCAGACACATTTCCTTTTCACTTCCTTCCCAGAACTGGCTTATTTATTCAAATTGGCCTAATTGATGCATCACTTCCTGTAAGCCTATTTACAGTATTATTATATTTGATTCCTGATTTTAATCAAAAATGTGTATGTGTGTACGACCTGTGATGGATTTGGCACCTCATCATATATATATATATATATATATATATATATATATATATATATATATAGCTTTTTTTTTAATCAGTTTTGTTCTAAATAACATGGGACCACAAGGGAAAAAAGAGGAAATTCCAACCTTTAATTCAAGTGCTTTTATTCAGTGGGAAAAAAATCCCACATTAAGAAATAATTATTTTACATCAAATCATGGGTGCCACAATTATTAGCACCCCTGATGTTTAATACTTTGTACAATCCCCTTTTGCCAACAAAACAGTACCTAATCTTCTCCTATAATGTTTCACAAGATTAAAGAACACAGAAAGAGAAATCTTCGACCATTCCTCTTTGCACAATGTCTCTAAATCATCCAGTGACCTGACTCCTCTCGTCTGCAATCTCCTCTTCAGCTCACTCCACAGGTTTTCAATGGGGTTGAAGTCTGGGGACTGAGATGGCCATGGGAGGAGCTTGATTCTGTGTGTGGTGAACCATTTCTGTGTAGATTTGGCCACATGTTTTGGGTCATTATCCTGCTGAAAGACCCAGTGACGACCCATCTTCAGCTTTCGGGCAGAGGCCACCAGATTTCGCTTTAAAATGTCCTGGTATTTCAAAGCATTCATGATACCGCGCACCCTAACAAGGTTCCCAGGGCCTCTGGAAGAGAAGCAGCCCCACAGCATCACTGATCCTCCCCCAAACTTCACAGTGGGCATGAGGTGCTTTTCTGCATACTCATCTTTTGTGTTCCGCTGTACCCACTTAGAGGGTTTGTTGCCAAAAAGTTCTCTCTTGGTCTCATCTGACCAAAGAACACGGTCCCAGTTGAAGTCCCTAGTACCGCTTAGTGAACTGCAAACCTTTGCGTTTATGATTGTGACTGAGAAAAGTTTTTTTCCTTGCATGCCTCCCAAAGAGGCATTTCACTTTGCTATTTGCACAAAATATTTTTGAACACAATGTTAACTGTTTACTTGCTGCTCTCTCCACTACCTCAACTCATACTTTATCACTAAAAAGGTATTTCTTTAATGTAACGTGTTACGTTGTTGTGTTACGTTGTTATTTTGTTGTTGTCACGTAGCTCTTCGTTTGCACATTTGCACGTGCACTTTGTTGTCTGTTGTCTATTGCTGTCTCTTTTTTGTATAGAAATTGATAGTTTTTAGGTTAACTTAAAAATGTAAAAATCTGCATCGTTAATTTATGTTGTGTTGTTAATTTATGCCGTTTGCATGTATGTAGCACCTTGGTCCTGGAGGAACGTTGTTTCGTTTCACTGTGTACTTAACTGTATATGGTTGAAATGACAATAAAAGCCTACTTGACTTGACTTGACTTGAAGAGCTTTTTGGCATGTAGATAGCGTTTGATGGTTGTTTTGGAGACTTTGTGACCCCAAGATGCTATAATTTGTTGCAGTTCTTTAACAGTGAGCTTTGGAGAATTTTTTATTTCTCTTACCATCCTCCTCACTGTGCGTGGAGGCAAAATGAACTTGTGTCCTCGTCCAGGCTTGTTTACTACTGTTCCAGTTTTTTAAAACTTCTTAATGATTCCTCTCACAGTAGATATGGGCAGGTGCAGGCGGGTGGCTATTTTCTTGTACCCATTGCCTGACTTGTGAAGGTCGACACACATCTGCCTTACTTGAATGGTGTGTTCCTTTGTCTTTCTCATGTTGAAGAGTGGATAAGAGAAATGGCCTCTGTGTCACGTCATATTTATACCCCAGGGAAGCAGGAAGTGATAAATTACTAATTAAATGTTCCTAGATATTCTGATCAACTTTATAAACTACTGTAGAAATGACAGAAATACTTCAATTACCTTTATTTTCTAGGAATTGTTATATATAGCCCCTTCTAAGACAGTATAACCTATATACAGTATGTGTATACAGTGTGCACTATTATAAAAGTTGTTGCCCTGCATCAAGCAAAGAAAACAACTAAGGAGATTACTCAAATTGGGTTTAAAAAACTTTTAGACTCTTAGGTTTAAAAAAGAATTTGGAATCAGTGGGCCTCCGTGTGGCGCAGTGGTAAAGTGCCCGCCCTATAGATCGCGAGTTCGATTCCCGGGTGATGCTGTAACCTCTCAGAGCCGGAGGTCTAGAGAGAGCTGATTGGCTGAGCTCTCGCAGAGGGGCGGGATGAGAGGTACTTAGTGCTCCCACATTAATCACGGCTCTACAGCCAATCAGGGACGTCTGTGAGCAGTTCGAAAAAGATGTGGTCGGCTGGCGTCACGTGGTTCGAGGAAAACACGTGATAGTCACTGACCCCCTCCCAGCTAAGTGGTAGTAGTAACCTTAATGTGGAGCCCCCTAGTGACGGGGAGAAATTGGACGCGACTAAATTAGGGAGAAATTCAGGGTAAAAATCCAAAAAACTAAACAAACAACAAAAAAAAAACGGAATCTGTAAGGATAATAGTGGTAAACCATAATTTTTTGCATGCCAAGGCAAATTTTTTGCATTGTGTCTTCCATAAATAAATAATCTAAATGTTGAGTAGAAAGTAAGTTATGAAAGGTCATGTGCTGGATTGTGTCGCAGCATCACACAAAACTGCCTGGATAGAATTTAATGAAACACTTGCGGTACTTAGATATCTGCCTGAAGTTTAACTTTCCCCGCAAGTGAAATCAAAATGTTGAGTAAAAACTATGCTATGAACAGTTATGTTCCTGATTTAATAATCTACTTTAAAATAAGCTACTAATGCGCTACTGTCACAATGTAAACCAACACCTGCAACAATAGATATTAATTAGAAAAGATAGACTGAATATTTTTTACTGGGATTAGTTCATATTTGCTGAAGTGGTATAAGTGAATTTTTAAGACATCTTTATCCGGTCTAGTTTTTTTTTTGGATTTCTCATCTGCGATTACACTTCAAAAGTCAAATCTAAATTGAGATCTGAAGGTACACCTTTGAAGTTTAATCTCAGATGAGAAATCGTGTACAAAAAAAAAGTGTAACGTTAAAATATGTTTGATGATGTCAATGACTCTTTGAAGTGTGAGAAATGAAATGATGCAGAAACTACTAGACAAATACTTTTCCACAGCACGATAGGCCTGCAGGACGCTGCGTGGATTAACCAAATGTGATTAAAAGCACACTGGCGCCATCTAGTGTTTCATGACCTATATGTACAGTACTACGACTTATACAACGTTGGGAACTTTAAAAAAAAAAAGAAGCTGGTCATGTGACTACTGTGTGGCTGAGAGAGCTAGAGAAAGAGAGCGCGCGTGTGTGCGTGCGTGTTAAAGAGCGTGACTCAGGTCACGTGGTGTGGAGCGATCAGCTGATTGGCGCATCACTTCCTGTTTAGTTCTCCCGTCGTTACGGCTCTCCGTAAACAGACTGGTCGCTCACACTCCGCCGCTTCGAGCGCAGATTTCTCACGTTAACGTAAGTGCGCGCGCTTTACAGCCTGGTGTGTGATCCCTACACGGCTCGTAATGGACGCAGCAGGTCTCTGGGAAACTTTCTGTCGCGCTCCTGAATGTTTATGATGAGGAAACATACAGTGTAACAGTCAGACTTACGTTAGCGA
The DNA here is from genome assembly GCA_013621035.1 of Clarias magur. Taxonomy (NCBI): domain Eukaryota; kingdom Metazoa; phylum Chordata; class Actinopteri; order Siluriformes; family Clariidae; genus Clarias; species Clarias magur. The sequence continues at coordinate 169,967 of QNUK01000311.1, read as the reverse complement.
ATACTTCCTGTGTTCCAGGTCACGTGATCACCCTAGGTAAGTAAGTCAGCCTGCTTTGGCATGAGCGACTGTCCAGACTTGCACAGCAAGCTCCAGTGCTGGGCGACTCTCACGCTGGACACTGTCGCATCGCCAGACTTCGAGGAAAAAGTTTCGCTGATGTATCTGGTAGATTTGTACGAGTTCCTTGATCTAAAAAAATCACGGTTTTGTTTTTTTGGGGTTGGGATTATATTAAGCAGACAGTTGGCAGCGCGTTGACGTAGTGGTTATCGGTGTCGCCTCACACCTCCATGGTCTGGTTTCGATTCCCGTCTCGGTGCATGTTCTCCTCGTCCTTGGTGGGTTTCCTCTGGGTACTCTGGTTTCCTCCCACAGTCCAAAAACAAGCAAATCTACGTTCCCCAAATCGCCCGTAGCGTGTGTGTGTGTGTGTGTGTGTGTGTGTGTGTGTGTGTGTGTTCCATTGCGATGGACCCCCTCTGCCCTCTGAACCGGTCTGACTCATCCTGGTACCCGCTCCTGGTTGGAGATCTCGTCACATGGATGCCCCGCGTGTCTCTTTGGGATGCGTCTGCTGTCTGGGGACGGTTTCACTCTACCATGAAGACGGTTCTGGCCTTGACTGATGTTGACAGCTGTTTCTCTGAGGACTTGACTTGGCTGCAGTCACTCGATAGTTCGGGATTGGAATTTGCTACAAGTCTACCTGAGCGTCCAATAACTACCTAGACTCCATCTTAACATTAATTAACATCAACTCTTATACTGAACTGCCTGCCACCTAACACACAGTATGAACGAAGATTAATTCTTGCTTTCTGTTTCACCCAGATGAGGATGGGTTCCCTGTTGAGTCCAGTTCCTCTCAAGGTTTCTTCCTGCTGCCATCTCAAGGAGGTTTTCCTTGTCGTTGTCGCCGTCACCCTTGGCTTGCCCATCAGGGACAATCTGACCATTTTGATTAAATTAAATTAAATTGAATTGAGTTGAATTGCCTTGGTACCCTTGTCCGGGGTCCTTGGAGTCTCCTGGGATAGGCTCCAGTCTCCCACATGACCCTGTATACATTATAAAGCAGTAAAGACAACAATGAGTGAGTGAGTGATCAGACAGTACTCAAAGTGGGAAAGTGTGAGGATCTTAGTAACGTACCTGACAAGAGGCGAAATCTGATGCTTAGGTACCAGGATCGGGGTTTATGATTAAACGTACAAGTGTGGATTTTTTTCCCCGTCAAAAACGACTTGGAGGATTGGACAAAACCCAGGACTTCAAGGACGTCTTGGTGCAGATATGAAGGCATAAAAATTTTTTGTGTCTTTTTTTTTGTATCGTGTTATCGCTCTAGTTTGCACACTTGCACTTTATGTTGTCCTTTTGTATAGTATTTAGTTTTGTTTTTTTGTAAATTTATAGTGTTCATTTATTTTGTCTCAGATAATCATCTACTTGGGTGTCTTAGTTAGCTAGTTAGTTGTGTTAATTTATGTAGTTAATTTGTTTCTTTATGTATGGAGCACATTGGTCCAGGTCCAGGAGGAACACTGTTTCGTTTCACTGTGTACTGCGTTTTATTTGTTTACCTTTTATTTTTGTGGCACAAGTGATGAAGGTGGATGCTGATACCGAGGAGCACTGATATAGTCTTATGGATGAACACAGATAATAATCAGAATGAAAGACTGCGCCGGATATTAATATGGATGAACTGAAATGAAAAAGTCAGCGTCTGATAAGGGATATGTGCGAAGGGATGGGACAAGCAAAACAGACTGAGTGTCTGATTTAGTCTTGGTCTTGTGTCTTGCTCTTGGTTGAGACGTTTCTGTCTAAAGAACGGATATTAAATGATGTAGATAAACTCGCTTGTTATTACGGACAGGAATCAGCCTGTGATACGATATTATCGAGATACTCAGGTGCGGAATCGCTTTCTACTGCGATTATGTCAGTATCACGGTTTTATAAATTTCTTAAGTTTGTATTAAATTTAAATAAAATTTTAAACAAACTTAGCAAATGAGTTACGAATTTCCGCGAATAGGAACGGACCGCGGTTCTATGAACATTCATAGATGCGAACAAATCACAGAAGTAGCTCACGTGTATTGTACAATGAATAGACACTGCAGTGCACCAGGTACCAATATTTACAATCCTATACAATATTTTCCGTGTGTAAGTGAATGTATAAAATGTCTAAAGTCCAGTATATTGTATGTGTGTGTGCCGGAGAAATGAGTCGATCTCTCCGGTTTCAGTGAATCAGTCCGGGAGCACGAAAATAGGAAATGTCTGTGCTGATGGTGAATAGTCATAATTATGGAAAGTTCTCACCAAACCAGAGTCCACAGTCCAATACAGTTGAAAACAGCTCTGAGACAAAATGGCGTCCGGGATTCCCCTTGCGATTTAAAGGCGCAGAGACAACACTGTTACATTTGTGTGAGATGTATATCCTTAGGCACGGTTACATTTTTGGCCACATGATGGCAGTGTAAGGGGACATCGGACAGATTTAGTCAGGTGCATAGGTATTCTTTACGTTGTATATTCCTGTCAACGGCGCATAAGATTCAATTTGTCGACTTAGGAACAAATCAGACTTACGAACGTGCTTCTGGAATGGAACTTGTTCGTAAGTCGGGGACGACCTGTATTTATTACCAGCAGCATCTGTTGGATGGAGAGAAAAAAAACATAGAAATTTTGGAGTCAGTGTGGTGATGCATTAACTGCCACATAAAAGAATCACAATGCACAAGTGTAAGATTTTTTTCCCCCTCATCTTTATTTGCTATATAGTGAAGATTGTGATGTAAAAGTCTGTGAGGTCGTTCATTCATCACTTTATAAGAAATCTCCTGACGCCATAATTTTCTTAAAAAAAATTTTCCCCATAGGATTTTGTAACCATAGGCTGTTCATGATCGCCTCGGAGAGCGACGAGGACTCGTGTAACGAGAGGACGGCGCTCATGAGCTCCGAGAGCCCGTGCGTGCAGCCGTATGACCGGCAGCGTGAGCCGGCCCAGGTGCCCGACACCACCAGGGTGAGTGTGAGTAGAGGGAAAAATCACGGGTTTAGACATCAGAAAAAGAATTAAGTTTGCATATGAAAGTTTCCTGGTATTACGATTGTCTTTATTATCTTTAAGGCATACTGTAATATCAATTCGAGGTAAGTGAAAGATTGTAGCATCTAATGAGTGCCTAAGTGCTTCAGTAAAACAAAACAAAGTAAAGTTTGGTATTTTTGTAATCATTGGGATTGTGTGACATCATGAACTTCTCGTTGTTCCTCTCAGCGCCGGGCCGTGAGCTCAGATGCACCAGACCCGAGGCGAGATGCCGTACCCGTCCCCGACGTCGACGACGAGGAGCTGACGCTGAAGTACGGCGCAAAGCACGTCATTATGCTCTTCATCCCCGTCACGCTTTGCATGGTGGTCGTCGTGGCTACCATCAAATCCGTCAGCTTCTACACAGAGAAAAACGGCCAGCAACTGTACGTAAGAAAGCGGTTCATATCGAATCATATCTGTTTTTTGTTGTTTTTTTTCTCATAAGGTCTAATTTTCAACAATATGTATGTTATTTTTTCTTTTAAAGGTTCTACACGCCTTTCACGGAGGACCCGGACAAAGTGGGCGAGAGGCTGCTGTCGTCGTTTCTCAACACCATCGTGATGATCAGCGTGATCGTGGTCATGACCATCTTCCTGGTGCTGCTCTATAGGTATCGCTGCTACAAGGTGAAGCTTCTCCTCCTTCCTCTCTCCAGCGTCGCTAAATCAGTGATTCAGTTTTTGATTCAAAATTGATTCGCACATTTTAAAAATTATTTCGGTAACAGCTTTTGCAGAGAAGAAACGTGTAAAGAATTTTAATGTTGCAATTTTAAAAATACTATTGTACTATTGCTTCTTCTTTTTGAGTTTTCGTGTGGTGTGTGCGATACCGCCACCTATTGTACTGGAGTGTTGAGTAAAAAAAAACACAAAAAAAAAAAAAAAAAAAGATGACTGCTTTGTATGACACTTGACATTTAAACATCCCCATCCTGAAGGAGAGAAGTCGCAGTCTTTGACAACAAAACACCATCTTTAAAAAAAATAAAAAAACGAAAGAGTAATCATGCAGCTCTGTTCTCTGTGTATCGCTTTAACACAATGATTACGATTGACAGCTTATGTAGAATCCAGTGCTTATGAAACCTTGTGAGTACAGTGTGTATCACTGTAATCAGACTGGTTTGTGTGTGTGTGTGTGTGTGTGTGTGTGTGTGTGTGTGTTTCTGTTGCCAGTTTATCCACGGCTGGCTGATGCTGTCCTCCCTGATGCTGCTCTTCTGGTTCAGTTACATGTATCTGGAGTAAGTCACACCACAACTGTTCCTGTCATACAAAATAACACGATGTAATCGAGGATACGTTTAACTACAATGTCCTAGATCATAAACACATCCTCAGTGTGTGATATCTTCAGCATGTTTGCTTTTACAAATATTCTTCTGCTGTTGATCTCAAAAATAGGGCAAATTTAAGTTTACAGCCTGAACCGGTTTCTAGACCTGTAATGATCACATCGTTTTATTGACACCGTGGTCAATCTGTGATCCTCAAATTTCCCTTGTGGTGAATCTGATTATTTTCTTTAATAAGCCCCGCCCACTTGTTGAAGTGGCATCTTGTTTTATTATTTTAGTTCCTGTGTGTTTTAAAAAAGACAGAATCTGCTGGTTGGATGAAGAAGATAAATCATATTCTATAGGTTTCTGTAGTCGTAGTTCTCCTCGCAGGCACCAGAGTGCTCCAAAAGCGCGCACACACACACACACACACACACACACACACACCTCCCATTTAAAGTTTTTTTCATTTGTTTTAGATCTCGAGGATTTAGCCATGCAATTTTTCCAGCTGCTAAAGTGTACGTTCCCTTCTTGCGTAGTACCGCTGATCCGATTGCAGCTGTTCTCCTCCGTCCACAGGGAGGTGTTCAGGACGTACAACGTGGCGATGGACTACCCAACGGTGGCCATGATCATCTGGAACTTCGGGGCCGTGGGGATGGTCTGTATCCACTGGAAAGGGCCTCTGCAGCTGCAACAGGCTTACCTAATCATGGTCAGCGCCCTGATGGCCCTCATCTTCATCAAGTACCTGCCTGAGTGGACCGCCTGGGTCATCCTGGCCGGCATCTCTATCTACGGTGAGGATGGTGGCATCTGCGCCGTTTCTAGTACAAAACTGCGAACTCTCAGCTAGCACAACGCAGCCGAATGCTAAGCTCGGGTTATTCAGACGTTTTCGATTAGCACCTCTGACAGTAGTGTGGCTACAAATCACAGGCTTATATTTATGTTCAAATATATTCCTTTTTTTGTTAACACAGTGGTACCTTGGTACATCCGGTTGTTAAATCCGGTAGCCGATCAAAACTTGTTTGCATCAGTGGAAAGCCAAGTGAAGCGAGTTTACATACAGTACAAACCAAAAGCTTGGACACACCATCTCATTCGACAAGTTTTCTTTATTTTCATGACTGTGAAAATTGTAGATTCACACTGAAGGCATCAAAACAATGAATTAACACATGTGGAAATATACAAAAATGTGTGAATCAACTGAAAATATGTCATATTCTAGGTTCTTCAAAGTAGCCACCTTTTTTTTGATTACCGCTTTGCACACTCTTGGCATTCTCTTGATGAGCTTCAAGAGGTAGTCACCTGAAATGGTCTTCCAACTTGAAGGAGTTCCCAGAGATGCTTAGCACTTGTTGGCCCTTTTGCTTTCACTCTGCGGTCCAGTTCACCCCAACCCATCTTGATTGGGTTCAGGTCCGGTGACTGTGGAGGCCAGGTCACCTGGCGCAGCACCCCATCACTCTCCTTCTTGGTCAAATAGCCCTTGCACAGCCTGGAGGTGTGCATAGGGTCATTGTCCTGTTGAAAAATAAATGATGGTCCAACTAAATGCAAACCGGATGGAATAGCATGCCGCTGCACGATGCTGTGGTAGCCATGCTGGTTCAGTATGCCTTCAATTTTTAATAAATACCCAACAGTGTCACCAGCAAAGCACCCCCACACCATCACACCTCCTCCTCCATGCTTCTCGGTGGGAACATGTAGGCATGTAGAGTCCATCCTTTCACCTTTTCTGCGTCGCACAAAGACACGGTGGTTGGAACCAAGGATCTCAAATTTGGACTCATCAGACCAAAGCACAGATTTCCACTGGTCTAATGTCCATTCCTTGTGTTCTTTAGCCCAAACACGTCTCTTCTGCTTGTTGCCTGTCCTTAGCAGTGGTTTCCTAACAGATATTCTACCATGAAGGCCTGATTCACACAGTCTCCTCTTTACAGTTGTTCTAGAGACGTGTCTGCTGCTAGAACTCTGTGTGGCATTGACCTGCTCTCTGATCTGAGCTGCTGTTAACCTGCGATTTCTGAGGCTGGTGACTCGGATGAACTTCTCCTCCGCAGCAGAGGCGACTCTTGGTCTTCCTTTCCTGGGCCGGTCCGCATGTCAGCCAGTTTCTTTGTAGCGCTTAATGGTTTTTGTGACTGCACTTGAGGACACTTTTAAAGTTTTCCCAATTTTTCGGATTGACTGACCTTCATTTCTTAAAGTAATGATGGCCACTCGTTTTTCTTTACTTAGCTGCTTTTTTCTTGCCATAATACAAATACAAAAAACAGTCTATTCAGTAGGACTATCCGCTGTGTATCCACCTGACTTCTGCACAACACAACTGATGGTCCCAAACCCATTTATAAGGCAAGAAATCCCACTTATTAAACCTGACAGGGCACACCTGTGAAGTGAAAACCATTTCAGGTGACTACCTCATCAAGCTCAAGGGAATGCCAAGAGTGTGCAAAGCAGTAATCAAAGCAAAAGGTGGCCACTTTGAAGAACCTAGAATATGACACATTTTCAGTTGTTTCACACTTTTTTGTTATGTATATAATTCCACATGTGATAATTCATAGTTTTGATGCCTTCAGTGTGAATCTACAATTTTCCTACTCATGAAAATAAAGAAAACTCTTTGAATGAGAAGGTGTGTCCAAGCTTCTGGTCTGTACTGTATGTTTTTTTGTGTTTTTTGTGCAAGATTTAGTGAAGACATAAGAAGAAGAAAACGGGGTCACAGTTTGCTGTTTAGAGCAGCCGGTGCTGAGAGGAATCATAAATTAAAGTTACGTGAGGTTCAAAGTTTATTTATTTCATACAATAAGTCACTTGACTTAAGAAGGATTTTCGTTCGCAAGTCGGATTCGTTTGCAAGTCAGACAGGCCCTTTTGATTATTTTTATATGCAAAAATACACTTATGGTGTTGGAAATTAATTACATTAGTAATAATTTTTGGGGTGGTTGCATAGGATTATCTGCAATTACATTATTTCCTATAGTAAAATGCGTTTCGCAGTATGAAATTTCACCTTAAGACCTCGCCCCCGGAATGATTAAAATGCGTATACCGAGGTACCGCTGTACTCATTTTTTTATAATATGTTTTGTTGCTTCAGAACTGATCCTCATGTTAAAGTGTAAATGTTGTATTATGTTGTATTTGCTGCAGATCTGGTAGCTGTACTGTGCCCTAAAGGTCCTCTGAGGATGCTGGTGGAGACTGCGCAGGAGAGGAACGAGCCCATCTTCCCCGCTCTCATCTACTCGTGTAATTCCACACACTGATGCGCCACACACTCGGCTCACCATCTAGAGCAACAACCTTCACACAGACATCCGTCCATGTTCCCCAAAATCAGCCTAGAGGACTCAGTCATGTGCATGTTGTATTTCAGTACTTAAAAAGATTTTTATTTTTTTTCAAATAATTATTTCAATTCAGTATTGAGCACAGAGGGACGCGGCATTGTTTTTAGAAAACAGCCCAGATATGCAATGCTGAGAGCCAAGCTGTTAAGTAATCAGGTGATTATGAATGGAGTCACTACTAGTTTTTTGGCCTGTGTCAGGAATGTGTTTCAGCTCCGAACATGTGACTAGTCTGACTCGGACGCCAAAAGCAACACGCTGCTGCAGCTTATCTCATCTTACAGCACCTTAGAAAAACATACTTTACAGAAGCACTGGTTGATCACACTGTTACAACATTGAGAAAATCATGAACAAAGGAATGTCTTCTGTCCTCAGCTGCTATGGTGTGGATGGTGGGAATGGCCAGTCCGTCGTCTGCCTCTAATGAGGGTGAGTGTGTGCTATGTCACTGCAGACTCCAGAGGAGATAAACTGAAAGCTGTGGGGGAAAAGTTAAAGTATTATGTGCTTGCTTTAACGTAGTATATCATTATCATAAAATTATTTCGACATACTAATATTTGACATCTTGTTACTCACTGAAGATGCAAACTAGAATAATTCATCATATTTTATCTTATAAGTCTTGTTTCGTTCTTAAGCTGTCAGGTTTTAAACCCCTAACATTATGATCATGGCTCTCATTTCTACTGTTTAAATTTGACATTTAATTTGTCAATATTATAGACTACTAACTTAGAATTATACTAAGATCAAATAATGAATTATTAATAAAAGAATATTGAATATAAAGGTATTAACTTAAAATAATATTAAGTTGAAATATCTTAAATATCGGATCTTGAAATAATAGCTTATTAAAGTTTTTAAAAAATGTTTTTAGATATTATGTAAAAAAAATTAAGTTAAAAAAGTGCAAATTTGAAACATAGAGATATTGATCTAAAAAATGTGACAAATTAATAATGGAATGTTAAGTTAAAGTAGGTTGTTAAGTTAATAAAATGTTGATAGACTTTAAATAAGATAGTTGATAGTTTAACAATTATATTAAGATGAAATTATTTTACTTATTTTACTTATTTCATTACTTATTAAATAATTTTACTTAAGTACTTATTACTTATTAAATTTTAAGTTTAGCTATAGACATATCTATTTTAATGATATAAAGATAAAGAGCTGTTAAGTTAAAGTAATTATTTTAACTTAACATATTTTTAAAGTTAAAATTAGATAGTTAAAATCACATGTAAAGTGAAATCTAATAACTAAAATAAAAAAATTTAACTTAACTTCATAACATCTTAATAATTACTTAAGATATGAAGTTGAAAAGTTATTGATATATATTAAGTTAAAGTAATATGTTAAGTTGATATAATTACTTCAGTTAAAATTATATAGTTATAATAATATGTTAAGTTAAAATAATGTGATGTTATTGTGTAGAAAAAGAATTAAGTTGACAGATATTAATTTACAGTAATAAAATTCAGATTATGATTATGATTGTAAGGTTTGAAAAATAAGAAAAGTAAAAAATAAAAAAAAATACCTGAAGTGAAAATAATAACCTAAGATGTTAAGTTAAAGTAATGAGATATTAAGTTGGAAACTATTATACTATTATAATTATTATAATAGAAACTATTATATTGAAATAAAGTCAAAGTATAGAGATTATAAAGTGGAGGGGCGGAGCCTGAGAGGGAGGCGCTGCGTGGGCAGAGCAGCAGTCACTCTATAGACGAGGACCTCGAGGAGGACCGTAAGTGAGATTTAAATGTTCTTTTTAAATGAATTGAAGTGAAGACAATGTAACGTTAGTCTTGTGTGTAGGGGGTGTGAAGCTAGGGTTAGGAGACTTCATCTTCTACAGCGTTCTGGTTGGGAAAGCAGCAGCCACAGGCGGAGACTGGAACACCACACTCGCCTGCTTCGTCGCCATCCTTATTGTGAGTGACACCTAACGCAGCGTACATATACGTTGTTCTGCGAGAGTGCGTGTGTGTGTGTGTGTGTGTGTGTGTGTGTGGTTGCTTCACTTGTCCCTCTCTCTCTCTCTCTCGGTCTCTGCAGGGTCTGTGCCTGACTCTGCTGCTGCTGGCCATCTTTAAGAAAGCTCTCCCGGCTCTGCCCATCTCCATCACCTTCGGCCTCGTTTTCTACTTCACCACCGACAACCTGGTGCAGCCGTTCATGGACAGCCTGGCAGCTCATCAGTACTACATCTGATCCCGGAGACTCGCCGCCGCCGCCAAGCCATAACCACACAACCAGCGCGTGCCGATGTGAGAATATACCTTGTCTTTTGATTTACCCTCTGAGGCAGGACGAGCCGCTGTTGTCGCCAAAACACGGCCCACGTTCCACCTGCACCCCTGGGGAGATTTCTTTCTTTTTTTCTTTGATCTGCGATCAGATCTGGTCATTTGTATATACGGATTGATCCCTGGATATGATACCATGCAAGCCGCAAGGTTGTTTCGCGACAGAGCTATGAGGCTAACGTAGCCCAGAACCCGAAGGACGTGTACGATGACACGGTTCGTATCGTCCAGTCGTTCATGAGAACTCGTAAGCATTGAACACAACTTTTTTTCGTAACCGATAAAGTAAACTTATTTTGGAAGTGGTTAGGCTCAGATGAAGTGTCTTATACTAGTTAATAATAACTGTGATCCACTAGAGAGTATTAACACTACAAACTCTCTTCTTATTATTATTATTTTTATCATTATTATTAGTAATCTTGATTAACTCAGCACCTCTACATGTGACAGTGATTGTCCCTGAATGCGATTTCAGAGAGTCAGAGTTACCCCCACGTCTGAAGTGCTAGCTCGCTAGCTACACCTAGCGTCAGAAGTATCAGTAGTGACATTTCAGTCAGGTTTGTCGGCTAATCAGCTACGTTACATCAAAACGCCAGGCTGTTTAACTTTTTTTTTTTTTTAACTTTACACTTTATTCAATGTATTTTTTGTTGTTGTTTTTTTCACTGCGCTCATTTTAGCTGTTTAAATCGCATTTATTATAACTAACCTTTTAAATTTTTTTATTATTGAACCACATTTGACCAGGACGAAATCCCACATTTATCATTATAATTAAAGTTTGTGAGAGAGAGATGACGGATATAAAACCTGATGAGGTGAAGTTAGAACAAGCTGAGGCTTTATGGCTACGCTCACATTACAAGCACACTTCTATTTAACACATTTATAATTACATGTGACTCTTTTCTGACTCCAACATGGACGTGTCTGTCCTCTGAGTAGGCAGACATTTGCACATCGGTGTGTCTCTGCTCGTCTTAGTCAACAACAACAACAACAAAAAAACGTGCTTTGAATTTTGCTCTGAAGGACGGCGAGCAGTTAGTCAGCTGTATTTGTTGAAGAAGGAAGAAAACCAGGTGCCTCGCTTTAGCCGTTTTAGCAGCTGTTGCTAGCGCTGCTATGAAATCTCCTGACTCATGACGTCAGCAAGTGTCCTACAAATGGGGCAAAAAAATTATAATTGCGCAAGTTCCGATTAGTCTGTTCTTATTCAAGTCACATGACCGTGTATCTCCAAACTAGGACCGGATACGAAAGTGACTCATATCCGATCTGGAAAACATCAGATTTGTGCATTCGGACAGCCTGAAGAAAATCACGTTAGGTTAAAAAAAATAAAAAATAAAAATCTGAATCGGGTCAATGTGCGTTGGTAAGGTGAACACGGTGTAACTTTTTACACTTTGTTTCTTTACAAATGTATAAAGCTGACATTTAAACAAAAGTGAGACCTACAGGAAATTTACTTTTAAGTCACAATACTACGAATCCCAGGTGATTTGATGTCCTTGCTTTTTTTTTTTTCCTTTTTCTTATACATTATATACTAAAGTTTACCAGCAGATCCTGATGCCCGCGTGTCCCTGCGACAAACATTTGATGACGACGCTGCAACTGTTACATGGCGAGGGACGATGCGTCACGAACAACGATGGTATGAGGGAGCGAAGTTATCGCTCATCCTCAAGTGTTTCATTCCGGCAGGTAGTTTTTACATTAATTGGTCTAATTAAACATGAATGTGGTCAAGCGTCCACAGAACACGTCATGTTAAAGCAGCTACAAACCGTCGTTCCCTCAGCAGATTCTTAAAGAAAGAATATATCTTGTGGCTTGTCACTTTTTTTTTTTTTTTTTTAAGCGCCACATTATGAAAGCGAACGTTTGATATCGTCAGGGGTCCAAGCACCAAAGTTGGCTCGCGTTCTCTCCATGAAATTGAAACATCTTGACTGGATTGTAGAATTACTTTAACTGTTTATTATTATTATTTCTATTAAATGTGAAATGTTTCTTCTTTCCTGCTTTTTCTTACTACCTAAATGAAATCCTAAAGCTTTTCAGGTTGATGCGCGCACGGGATGATAAAGGCGGCGCTCCCGGACTGGTGCGTTTGTCTGCGCAGTGTCTTTCTATACCGAAGAGGAACATACACACCTGGTTTCTAGTTTTCCTTTGTGTATGTACGTGCGTGTTTACACACAACCTGAAGTTTGTGTTGTGTGGAACTGAAGTTAATAATGAAGTTAAGGAATAAACGTATACACAAGCCAACAAACTGAACAATAAATTATTACACCGAAATAAAACTGAAGCTGTGTCGTGATTCTGCTGTAACATTTTTAATCAAGTGTCAAAAAAGAAGAAAGAAAATACTAAGTAAAAACATTTGGGGGAAACAGTGGAACAGTTAGGTTTCGATCAGCAGCTTCGTCGATCCTTCAGCTTAACCCCGGTCCTCGAACTGAGACTTGTTCTTCAGGAGGAACGTGGCTAAAAACTCGATCGGGTTTGGAGGCCTGAGGTAAAAAAAACAGGAAGCGAAGAGGAGTCGGTTAAAAAGCGACCCTTAAATTTCACACAAACAAGTGTTATGTTTTTTTTAAGGAACCAAAACAGAACGCAGCGCCTTCTAAAGTACTTTTAGAACACAACTGACGTTCTTTTTTTCGACGGTCATATTAAAATAAATAGCGAGAGAGAAAGAGCGCTCAGTAGCAACTGACAACGTTATGAATAGATGTTGGGGACAAATGATACAGTTCTCCAGTTTGCAACCCGGCAATCAAATACCCCGCCCCATTCTATCTCCAACATTGTAAACTGTCCCCTTTCCTTCTTGAAGCCCCGCCCCATTCCTTCCAGACAACCAATGACTTGCCTTCATTCTTTCCCAGCGCCTCATCCCATGTGACACGCCCCCTTTGCTTCCCTTATAACACACTGTTCTTTCCTTCTCCTCTCGCTTCCTCACACACAGTTCTGTCACGAACAGAATGTCTGATCAAAGACATCTTTCTATAAACAAAAAAATTTATAAATAATATTTTAAAACCTCTTGACCTAATCATCATTCCTCAAGCCACAGGAATGAACACGCAAATGAATCCAAGTATGATGTGACCTGGAGACTCGGTGTTTACTGCCACCTTCTGGTCTCGATCTTCCTTTAAGTTAAAGTCCTCTTTTCTAGTCCTGTCACTTTTAAGAAACTCAAATACTTTCTCCCTTGTTTTCTTGTTTCACAGTGGATAGTGTCCAGTAATTTTTTTTCCATTCTAGTCTTCCTTTTTAAAAAAATTAATTATTAAATGCTGCCTTCTCTGATCAGTGACTGCTTCATTATCTACCTTCACCCCAGAATGAAATATAACGGTGTAAAATGAACGGCAGCCAGTGATAATTTTTCATGTTCGTCCCGCCTTGAATAACATTCATGCGCATGCTCTACGACACATTTCCACAAGAACTAAAGTACGGCTGGCAGTAACACAACGTAACCGGCTGCTCTCTTATCTCTCAACATCATTGTGTGGTTTCAGTCTGTTGAAATGTAACCGTATTTTTGATTGGTCAGTCTCGCAGTCTTCAGCCAATGAAATCACTCCATAAATAGGATTCTTTTTTGTTTACTTCCTCAGTGCCTATCATGCCACCAAAACAGTGTAAACAAACAAAAAAAAAGAGTAACTGAAACCTGACACAAATAAGCAACCAATCACCTCAGTTTTTAGACAACGTGATGAAAATAATAATCATTTGGATACATCTTCATCGATTGAACCTGTCCTCGGTAACTTTCTTGCAACCCATGGGGCTCTGTCATCACTAAAATGGCACAAAATGCTTGTGCACAACGAATTCTCAAATCAGGAGGTGTTGATTAATCTAATCAATAACATCCAGCACACTGATTTATTGTGGGATCCATTATTTTAAGTTGTCGGCATTGCAGCTGCAGAGCCTCTGTGATGAAACGCACCGTTCCTTGGCGAGCACCGAGAGGCCCTGGAGCAGGATGGGCACCACCGTCTGATCCAGGTACGCCCGCGTGGGGAGAGTCTGTAGCGTCTGGAGATCCACCTTCTGTTTGGGGACTTTGTCAGCGTTCGCCTTCTCGCTCTCCACTATTCTCTGCACACACACACACACAGAGTGTTAACATTATTCACACCACAGACTGAAATAATCCATTTCGGGTTAATAAACACCTGGATGTTCTCCGTCAGCCCGTACTCTGCATGGGGATTTCCTTCAACCTGAAACACAAACGATACCAGAAGTCAGAAGTGATGGGGTGAGTGAGAAAAAGTTTTGGCACCCCCATAAGATTCTATATTATAGGAGTGTAACTCACAGGAGTGTGTCCTTCCATACTTTGGTCTGCATCTGTGTGATCTGGAAACACACACACAAAAAAAGTGCAACGATATAACGTCAGATTTCAGCTAACGGTTACCGCTCAATGGCGGAATTCAATGGGCTAAATTAGCACACTTAGCTAACTAGATAACTTGTACGTCAGAAAGCTAAATATCCATTTTTTTTTAAAACTCTCGAACAAATCTTAAGCCCAAACTACATTTCTTATTTCTTACTAACATTGAAAAAATAACTTGTTTTCTTTCCTATGTGTATAAACCAGCCCCCGGGAGCCGGAGACACATTTAAGACTCACCGTCCGCCATGTTTGTTGTTGGTTTCTACGCAAACGCGCCGAATCAACGCGAGACCTTTACGCACTTTACGTAGCTATGGTATACGGCGACAATGTGAAATCTCGTGGGATTTGCAAAAGCGGCCCATACGTTTGAAAGCCAAGTCTGAGCTATCGCGAGATTGTATGCGACACTAAGGTCAAGCCCTTCTAGACATGGCCGATTGGGCGTGCCAATCTTTCGTTTCCGCGTCCATCGATGATTGGTTACAAGGAGGGGGGGGGGAATGGGGGCAGGTACGGAAGCCGAAAGCGGACATGGGTTCGTGCCGACGCACCATACGTACTTAAAAAAAAAAAGAAAAAAGAAAAAGAGGCGCTGCCGATTGAATAACTAACAATCTGACGAGATTAAGAGATATTTAAGACGATAGATTTAATACATTCCAGAGTTATTAAACTAAATAATAATCTGATTAAACGCAACGCGAAGAAGAACACAAAAAGAAGAATCGGCGTGTTGACAAATCCGCGACATCAGGTAAAAACGCCTTTGGCGGCACTTTCAACATGTTAGCTAGCTAGCTAATCTAGCCGCAGCTAGCTAACTAGATTCTGTTCTTCAAGATGGCTTTGAAGGCAAATCAACGAATGCAATGTTTCTTCTGTGTCTTTTGTCGTTTATATGTTTTATAGTTATGTCACTAACTTGGCGTCGCATATTGGCTGGTCTTTTGACACATTATACCCCCTAGCTAACAAGGTTAGCCGATAGCTAAAACAGCGCAAATCGGGGCCCTCCTTCGGGAGTTTATTTCGCACCCGTATTCCCCATAAGCGCCGCCTCCTCCCCGAGGGGAGCAGGAACACGATTAAACGAAATTAGTGTCAGTCAAGACGCTCTAACCAATCCGCTTAGAGGATGCGGATTTCCCGGAATACGGATAGGGAAAACAAAATATCGGCCTTTCCAGATTCAAAGCCGGGAAAACATTTAAATGAAATATTAGGTCAGTTTAGGCATCTTTATAAAACAAACAAACACACACACACACACACACACACAAAAATCTGCGTAGTTTTATAAAGGATGAGTACTTGTTGCTTTGATTAATGTTGCTAACACTACCCGAGCTAACGTTTAGCACACCTCAGTAAAATTACAACTGACATTATTAATCACCTCAAGCGTTTAGATTTGTTATATAAATCTAACACAGTCTCTTAGACACGATATTAATACATTATTTAAAGCGATTTAAGGCTTGATGACCTGAATAGAAATAGAAGGTTATTAAACTGAGTGCTAACGTGGGGGGGATGCTGACATCCTAACAAATACATTAACTCATAAATACAGTAAAAAAAAAAAAAAATACTCTCGGATTTTATTAAACAATATATTCAGCCAGTAATTTCAAAACGAAGCAGAACAATACGTTTTTGTATCAGGATTAGAGCAAAAATGGTTCAGGCGGACAGTGTGACGCCCCCTACAATGGACTGTACCATTATTTAACCGTTGCTATGTAAGCCCTAGTAACAGTGATGGACCATTTGAATCATTGATTTGACTATAAACCACTGTTTTTATACCTTTATATTGGCCTATAGCATGTAATATTAGCATTTTGTACTTGGCCCCAGACATCTATTTCTTTAATTTAACCTAAAAAAACAGGCATAAAAACAACAGGACGTGTCCCGATCCACATCGTCTTCACAAAGTAGTGCACTACGTTTCTGAGGGAGCTTCGCCAGGTGGATCGATACGAGTTGGTATCAAAAGGTTTCGAGATTTGCGCACAACAGAGCCGTTCTTCCTTAGACCTCTTAAAACCTGGCGCTAGAATTCGTTATTGACTGCCTGTCCCCGTGGGGACGAACTCTTGACGCACAATCCCGCAAATGTCGAAACACTCGGCCGAGCTCGGTCGGTCCTGCCTCGCCTCGTTTGACAGCCGTGAAGACGATGGGCTCTTCCACCGTGAAGACCATTGCCAAGTTTCGTCACCGACGTGAAGGACGGGTCATCAGGAGTTCTCGGCAAACTTCGACGCGATGTTCCTTCGGCCCTTGGGGACAAACTCGCCAGCAACAGTCATGGCTAGCTTCAGAGCCGGGCTGAATAGATCCAGACGAAATTATTAGGACAGTTTAATCTTTAAAGAAAGAGAAGATAAATAAACACAACCCGAGCTAACGTCTTGCACTCCTCGGGTAACATTTATAAATAACGTTACTATTAGAATCATCATCTCAGGAGTTCAGATTTGTGTCGGAAATCTAAAACGAGCCCCCGCACTGTTGGTGCACAAGTTGCCGATTGGTTTCGACATGTGCACGCCGATGGTCTTCCTGATCTCCCGTCGTCTTCCGGTGATGGTCTTCCGCTCTTAAGCCACGTGTTACACGCGAAACACCTCAAACGACTCGTTGAAACATCGACGCAAAGTTGCTGAGTCATGGCACGGCATGCTGGTTTAGAATTTCACGTTCGATCTTCGTTGTCCATGGCGAAAAGGGACGTCAAGACATGGTGAGGCACGTGTCTTTTGGCACGCTGACTAATGAAGGTGGGTGCTCCCTGTGAGTCGTGCGCCATCTGGTGCCGTGTTACAAAACCAGCCTCCAAACCTTTTTCTACCATCTCGTATCCTCCAGCACTCATCTGATCTTCAATCCTCCCACGAGGAAGTAGGGAGTAAAGCACAGGGTGTCTTTTTAGGACATGGCCCTCTTAGGGATGTACTCTGCACCCTGTTTAACGCCGCAGTTAATCATTAACAGTCCTGACCTTGTCACCCGCTTCCATCGTGTCCCGTCACAAGAACCCGGTTCTGATTTGAGTCATTGCGATATGTTTTATTTTGTTTGTTTATTTATTTATTTATTTTATTGTTTTATTATTTTATTCACCACACCATTGCACTCAGTCCATTAAGTCTGGAGCATCCGTAGCCGGAGCTGTCGGTGTGTGTGTGTGTGTGTGAGGTTTATCTGGAGTGTGTGTGTGTGTGTTGCATCGCCGATCATTTCGAGTAGAGTTCTCTGTGTAGCGCACTCATTCGTCCCTTGTGTGTGTTTTCCGTGTTTCTGTTTTATTTGCGTGCGTGCATGTGCGTCCTCGTCTTTGTGTGTATGTATGTATGTGTGTGCGTGTATGTGTGTGTGTGTGCGCGCTGGTGCGTATGTGTGTGAGGGCAGGATGGAGTGGCAGCCGGACGAGCAGAGCCTCCAGCAGGTTCTCCTGCTGCTGAAGGACTCGCAGTCTCCAGACACGGCCACGCAGAGAGCGGTGCAGGAGGTATCCTTTCACACCAGGAAAGAAAGAAATGAAATGGAAAAAAGAAAATGATAACAACGAGGAAATGAGTGTAACGTTTTGGGTGTGTTTTTTGTTTTCTAATATTGTGGCATTCGCTATCTCTCTCTCTCTTTCTTGCGTTCACATTATTTTTGCTCTCTGTACTTTTTAAAATTAATTTATTATGATTTTCCTGATTTTATTCCTAATTTCATCGTCCTAACTCGTTATTTGGTCACTCCCCCATCAAATACCATCCAGGGAGGGTGAAGAATATCAGGTGTTTTCTTCACCATTGGCTATTGTTATCGCTGCACCACTCGGGGGGACACATACTTTTAAAATTGCATATTTTCACTCAGCAGGTGGCAGTATGCACCTAGACGCACGTAGCACACGAGCTGCCGGTCAATACACAATAAAAGGAAAAGAAGAAGGAAGTCAATCTTCATGCTACGTCTGATATTATTGATATTTCAGAAAAAAATTCATTCCTAGTTCGACAGCAAGGGTGTGTAGGTCAGAGAATCACGTGGAGAATTCAGATTAGACAGATGACGTCACGTCTACTTCCGAATCAAGCGGACACGGATATGGTTCCAGAGCGCCGAACGATTGTGTTCCCTCTGATCAAAAGGAACCCGAATGATCTCTGGGTCCTGATATAAAAAAAACGCCCTTAAGAGGACCGGAGCTCGTCGCTGTGATTTGTTGCCGCCTTTTGTTGTTTCCAGCGGTGATCTTTAATGCTCCAGATGTTTATACCACAATGCACGCACTCACACCTTTACCCTGCGGTAAGATGATAACGATGTTCCACGTTTCACGCGGTTTCAGTCGGGGTCCTACGTGATGAGATTCTCAGCGTTGGCTGCTCTGTGCTTGTAGAAAAGTTCCCCGAGCGGGAATCACACTCGATAATCGCCCAAAAATACTCGAAGACGGGATTCGGACGCGACCGTACGCATGTTTACTATGGTACCTGTCAATATTTACAGCCTTTTATTCTTCTGCTCGTTGTTGTTGTTTGTTGTTGTTTGTGTGACGTTTCCTGAGCGAGCGCTGTGACAGAAACTGGAGCAGCTCAATCAGTTCCCTGACTTCAACAATTACCTCATCTTCGTTCTCACAAGTCTCAAGTCTGAAGGTGAGTCCCGGGATCCTTTTTGCTCGCGTGTGTGATGACCTTTATTCGACGTATTGAGTGTGTGTGTGTGTGTGTGTGTGTGCGCGCAGACGAGCCGACGCGCTCTCTCAGTGGTTTGATCCTGAAGAACAACGTGAAGGCTCACTATCAGAGCTTCCCTCCGCCCGTGGCCGAGTTCATCAAACAGGAGTGTCTCAACAACATCGGAGACCCGTCGCCCCTCATCCGCGCCACCATCGGTCAGTGTGTGTGTGAGAGAGAAAGATGTAACTATAAACGGATAAAAAGTCAAATATGTTGTTTGTAATGCCGTGGAGAATTAAACACACTGCTCTGTTCTCTACACGGATTTAGAGATTTTTATTTGTCCAGTTTATAAGTAATAGAAGTCCTGATGCTTAATGCCTGCACCTAGATTAATGAATTTTCAATGAGAAGTGTGTCTGTCTGTGTGTCTGTCTGTGTGTCTGTCTGTGTGTCTGTCTGTGTGTCTGTCTGTGTGTCTGTCTGTGTGTCTGTCTGTGTGTCTGTCTGTGTGTGTGTGTAGGTATCCTGATCACCACCATAGCATCTAAAGGCGAGCTGCAGACGTGGCCTGAGCTTCTGCCTCAGCTGTGTAACCTGCTCAACTCTGAGGACTACAACACCTGCGAGGTAACACACACACACACACACAAACACACACACACACACACACACACACACACAGATTCTATAGTACTGTATGTGTGGTTATACTGTAAGCAGTGTGTGACTAATTAAGTGTGTGTGTAGGGTTCGTTTGGTGCGTTACAGAAGATCTGTGAGGACTCGTCTGAACTGCTGGACAGCGACGCTCTGAATCGTCCTCTCAACATCATGATCCCCAAATTCCTGCAGTTCTTCAAACACTGCAGCCCCAAGATCAGGTCTCACTCTCTCTGTCTGTCTCTGTCTCACTCTCTCTGTCTGTCTGTCTCACTCTGTTCTCTAAAGCTCTAAATCCGTGTAGAGAACAGAGCAGCGTGTTTAACTCTCTCTGTCTGTCTCTGTCTCACTCTCTCTGTCTGTCTGTCTCACTCTGTTCTCTAAAGCTCTAAATCCGTGTAGAGAACAGAGCAGCGTGTTTAACTCTCTCTGTCTGTCTGTCTCACTCTCTCTGTCTGTCTGTCTCACTCTCTCTGTCTGTCTGTCTCACGCTCGCTGTCTGTCTGACTGACTCTCTCTCTGTCTGTCTGTTTTACTCTGTCTGTCTGTCTCACTCTCTGTCTGTCTGTCTGTCTCTCTCTGTCTCACTCTCTATGTCTGTCTCACTCTGTCTGTCTCTGTCTCACTTTGTCTGTCTGTCTGTGTCTCACGCTCTCTGTCTGTCTGTCTGTCTGTCTGTCTGTCTCACTCTGCCACTTTTTGTCTCACTATCTCTCACTCATTATTGGTCTCACTTTCTTGACTTAATTCTCTGTCTTTCTCTGCACCTCTCTCTCTCTCTCTCTCAGTTCAGTTCAGAAGAGCTTTAACAAAAAAACTACATTGTTGCCAAAACAATTATAAAAGATTTTATATCTGAAGTTATAAAGATATTAAAGAATCCCACTCTCCCCCTCCCTCCCCCAGGTCACATGCCATAGCGTGTGTGAATCAATTCATCATCAGCCGAGCTCAGGCTCTGATGGAGAACATCGACATGTTCATAGAGGTGAGTCAGCATCAGGACGTTTATCCCTCGCTCTGCATGCGTGAGTTTGAGCCCTGACCCCTGACCCCTGACCTCTCCCGCGTCTCAGTCGCTGTTTGTGCTGGCGGGTGATGAGGATTGCGAGGTGAGGAAGAACGTGTGCCGCGCGCTGGTGATGCTGCTGGAGGTCCGTATCGACCGACTCATCCCGCACATGCACAGCATCATCCAGGTGAGACACACACACACACACGTACAACAATCTTCTGGATAGCTCTTAATACACACGTAACACTCTATAATCCATTTCTTTATCACACACACACACACACACACACAGTACATGCTGCAGCGCACACAGGACCCCGATGAGAACGTGGCTCTGGAGGCGTGTGAGTTCTGGCTCACTCTGGCTGAACAACCCATCTGTAAAGAAGCTCTGTCAGGTCACCTGGTGCAGTGAGTACTCTTCTTACACACACACACACACACACACACACACACACACACACACACACACACACGTCAGAATATTAGAATTCCCCAAACCTCTAGGTGCATACGTAGTGTTCTTATTTTTACTCTGTGTGTGTGTGTGTGTAGACTTATTCCGATCCTGGTGAACGGGATGAAGTACTCAGAGATCGACATCATTCTGCTGAAGGTCAGTCAGTGTCTCTCTCTCTCTCCCTCACACACACACACACACACACGAGACCCCTCTCACTGTCTTTAGTACTAGTTTTATTCTTAATTAATCGTCCTCCTGCATCTTTTTTCTCTTTTTCTTTCTATCTCTTCCATGTTGTTTATCTCTCTCTCTCTCTCTCTTTAGGGTGACGTGGAGGAGGACGACACTGTCCCAGACAGCGAGCAGGACATAAAGCCACGTTTCCACAAGTCTCGCACCGTCACTCTGCAACATGAAGGAGGGGAAGGACAGGAGGACGAGGACATCGATGAAGATGAGGATGATGATGACGACACCCTGTCTGACTGGAACCTGCGTGAGTATATATATAGAGAGAGAGAGCTTCCTTTACTGTGGCTGATATACGTACAGGCCACGCCTCCTCGGTTGGACTGGCGCGCAGGCCACGCCTCCTTCCTTTTGGCTGATATTGGAAAGACAGTTGTCTTTTAAACTCGGTGTGTAATTGTGTGTGTGTGTAGGTAAGTGTTCAGCAGCAGCGCTCGATGTCCTGGCCAACGTGTTCCGTGACGAGTTGCTGCCCCACCTGCTGCCTCTGCTGAAGGGGCTTCTGTTCCACCCGGACTGGGTCATCAAGGAGTCCGGAATTCTCGTACTGGGAGCCATTGCTGAGGGTGAGCATCTCTCTCATACATACACACACACACACACAATATTGCGACATATCTGAATACAAAAACAGTAAATGCTGCTTTTGCTTCATGACTTCCACCGTATCGGAAATTGCTAACTCGGTTTATTTGAGGGTGTATGTGTGTGTGTTTCTCTCTCTCTCTCTCTCTCTCTCTCTAGGCTGCATGCAGGGCATGGTTCCGTACCTGCCTGAGCTGATCCCTCACCTGATCCAGTGTCTGTGTGATAAGAAGGCTCTGGTTCGCTCCATCGCCTGCTGGACGCTGAGCCGCTACGCCCACTGGGTGGTGAGTCAGCCGCCCGACGCCCACCTCAAACCCCTCATGACTGAGCTGCTCAAGCGCATCCTCGACGGCAACAAGAGAGTACAGGAGGCTGCGTGCAGGTGTGTGTGTGTGTGTGTATGTTACACTGAGAATAAAAAATAGCAACATAGTCTTTCCCGTGTTTTCACTTATCCCTTTCTCTCTCTCTCTCTCTCTCTCTCTCTCTCTCTCTCTCTGTCTGTCTGTCTCTCTCTCTGTTCCTGTATCAGCGCGTTTGCGACCCTGGAGGAGGAGGCCTGCACTGAGCTCGTCCCCTACCTCAGCTTCATCTTGGACACACTCGTTTTCGCCTTTGGAAAATATCAGCACAAGAACCTGCTAATCCTGTACGACGCCATCGGGACCCTCGCCGACTCTGTGGGACATCACCTCAACCAACCGGTACACACACACACACACAGAGCGAATGTACAGAACAGGAAATTGCGTCATCGTTAATTTAATAACGATGATGCAATTTCCTGTTTTTTTTTTTTTTTTTCTTTCTTCTCCCTCTAGGAGTACATCCAGAAGTTGATGCCTCCTCTGATACAGAAATGGAACGAGCTGAAGGACGAGGATAAGGACCTGTTCCCCCTGCTGGAGGTGAGACGCAGAGACACTGAGACACGCAGACTGACAGACGAGTTGATAGAGAGAGGATGTATAAGTGGGTGTCCCAGTGACCGACAGGACAAACGGAGCGACGCGTAGATCGTTTATTACATGAACAGTTTCAGTCTGTAGGTGTGAATATTATAAATAGGAACAAGTCTCAATCTCCCAATGTGGGAGAGTAAAACCTTGAGCCAAGGTGTGTGTGTGTGTGTGTGTGTGTGTGTGGGTGTGTGGATCTGATTGTCCGCCTTGATGGGAAGAGAAACGGCATGTAAATAGAAGGAGGATGAGTAGATGAACAGATGCTTGGACAAATTATAACACATTTGGAAATATGAACCGTGGACAAATGAGCTGATGGACAATTAACTTTAAATAAATACATAGACAGATCGACAGAGGAACACAGTGTTGCCTGTTCAGGTGGATCATTTAATAGATGGATGGACATTTAGGCATTTTTTCAGACTCTTTTATCCGGAGGGGGGGAGAGAGAAAGTTAGTTCTCTAAATATCTTATGTCATTTTCAGTTCTCTAATTGTGACGGATGTAGGTCATGCAGTCAGGTCCAGGACTAGACACTAATGTGTGTGTGTGTGTGTTTCTCTTTAGTGTTTGTCATCGGTGGCGACGGCGCTGCAGAGCGGCTTCCTGCCCTACTGTGAGCCTGTGTATCAGCGCTGTGTCACCCTGGTGCAGAAAACACTCGCTCAGGCGATGGTGAGTGTGTGTACGCACACGCGCACACACACACACACACACGCACACACACAGAGATCAGGAAACAAGTGACAGATATGAATCAAGAGCCTTTGACTTTTTTGGCATTGCAAAGTGAAGCTGTGTGTGTGTGTGTGTGTGTGTGTGTGTGTGTGTGTAGATGTACAGCCAGCAGCCAGATCAGTACGAGGCTCCTGATAAGGACTTCATGATTGTGGCTCTGGATCTGCTCAGCGGATTGGCCGAGGGTCTCGGAGGTCACGTGGATCAGCTGGTCGCCCGTAGCAACATCATGACCCTCCTCTTCCAGTGCATGCAGGTGTGTGTGTGTGTGTGAGAGAGAGAGATTGTGAATGAGAGAGAGTAAAGATCTCTGCCACAAACCGATTTCCTGACAGTAAAACCAAAGTGTGTGTTTGTGTGCGTGTGTGTGTCAAGGACACGATGCCTGAGGTGAGACAGAGTTCATTTGCGCTGCTGGGTGATCTGACCAAAGCCTGCTTTCCTCATGTCAAACCCTGCATTGGTAAGATAACACACACACACACACACACACACACACACACACACACACACACACACACACACACACTCACACTCATCTATAACTCACTCATTCTTTATCGTGTATCTTTACGTGTATGTGTGTGTGTGTGTGCGCGCTCACGCTCACAGCTGAGTTCATGCCGATCTTGGGGACGAACCTGAACCCTGAGTTTATCTCTGTGTGTAATAACGCCACCTGGGCCATCGGGGAGATCTGCATGCAGATGGGTGAGTCGACTTTAGACCTTCTGCTCATCTTCTGCTTGTCCTCAGGGAGTAGATTAAACATCCGTGTGTGTGTGTGTGTGTGTGTGTGTGTGTTAGGGGTGGAGATGCAACCGTACGTGGCTCTGGTTCTCCCTCACCTGGTGGAGATCATTAATAGACCCAACACGCCCAAGACCCTGCTGGAGAACACTGGTACTGCGCCTCTACACACTCTCTAAAACCTCTCTACTGTTTCATGACTCGCTCATTAATCTCATCATCTCAGTCATTTGTGAAAAACTGTCAAATTACTTTGTAGTGACTCAGCTGTAATCTTCTGACTCCGCCCCTTTTCACCTCCAGCTATCACCATTGGTCGGCTCGGTTACGTGTGTCCACAGGAAGTGGCGCCGATGCTGCAGCAGTTTATTCGGCCCTGGTACGGCACACACGCACGCACACACACATACACACACACACACACACACAGACGCACACGTTTACACCAGAGCTGTCATGTCATGACCCGTGTGTGTGTGTGTGTAGGTGCACGTCGCTGAGGAACATCCGCGATAACGAGGAGAAAGACTCGGCCTTCAGGGGCATCTGTGTGATGATTGGTGTAAATCCTGGAGGTGTGGTGCAGGTGAGAAATACAATCTGTCCATCTCTTATGTTTTTCTCTGTCTCTTGTTTTGTCCTTATCGTTTTGTCTTGTCTCTCGTCGTCTTTCTCTCTCATCTTGTCTCTCTCATTCTCGTTTTGCCCGTCTTGTCTTGTCTCTATATCTCTCGTCTTATCTCTCTCTCTCTCTCTCTCTCTCGTTTTGTCTGTCTTGTCTCCATTTTGTTGTTCTCTCTTTGTTGTTTTGTTTCTTGTCTTGTGTCTTTTTGTCTTGTCTCTCTTGTCTCGCTCTCTCTTTTCCTGTCGCTCTCATCTTGTATCTCTCTCGTTTTGCCCGTCTTGTCTCTATATCTCTTGTTTTGTCTCTTTTCTTGTCTCTTTCTTGTCTTGTCCCTCTCTCTCTTGTATCTCTCTCGTTTTGCCCATCTTGTCTTGTCTCTATATCTCTTGTTTTGTCTCTTTTCTTGTCTCTTTCTTGTCTTGTCCCTCTCTCTCTTGTATCTCTCTCGTTTTGCCCATCTTGTCTTGTCTCTATATCTCTTGTTTTGTCTCTTTTCTTGTCTCTTTCTTGTCTTGTCCCTCTCTCTCTTGTATCTCTCTCGTTTTGCCCATCTTGTCTTGTCTCTATATCTCTTGTTTTGTCTCTTTTCTTGTCTCTTTCTTGTCTTGTCCCTCTCTCTCTTGTATCTCTTTTGTTTTGGTCTCTCATTTTGTCTGTCTTGTCTCTCATTCTCTCTCTCGTTTTGTCTCTTGTTCTTTCTCTCATTTTGTCTCGTCTCTCTCTTGTCTCTCATGTTCGTTCTTGTTGCGTCTCTCGTTCTCTCTCTCTCTCGTTTTGTTTCTTGTATCTCTTGTTTTGTCTCTTTTATTGTCTGTCTGTCTTCTCTTGTCCCTCTCTCTCTTGTTGTATCTCTTTTTGTTTTGTTCTCTCTCATTTTGTCGGTCTCATCTCTCTTTTTTTGTCTCTCTCTCGTTTTGTCTCTCGTTCTCTCTTGTTGTGTCTCTCGTTCTCTCTTGTTTTTCTTGTATCTCTTGTTTTGTCTCTCTCTAATTCTCACTCTTATTTTGTCTCTTTCCCTCTCTCTCTCTCTCTCTCTCTCTCTGTTTTTGCTTCGCTGTCATCTTTTATATCTTTTTGACTTTCTCTCTGTCTCTCTCTCAGGATTTTATCTTCTTCTGTGATGCCGTGGCCTCTTGGGTCAGTCCCAAAGACGACCTCAGAGAAATGTTCTACAAGGTTAATATCTCTCACACACGCACACCATTTATGTTGCATTTTACTCTTTACGCCCTTCACACTGGCATGTAAACTGTGTGTGTGTGTGTGTGTGTGTGTGTGTGTGTAGATTCTGCACGGTTTTAAGGACCAGGTTGGGGAGGAGAACTGGCAGCAGTTCTCGGAGCAGTTCCCTCCCATCCTGAAGGAGCGTCTCTCCGCCTGCTACGGCGTGTAGACCCCGCCCTGCACACGCACAGCACGACCCCGCGCTGTCAGGTGAGGCTCCGCCCACTCACTACACCTGCACATCACACTCCATGAGCCGTCTCGCCATGGACGTGTCCTAATAACCTGTCTCCGTCTCTCTCCGACAGTTGGATCTTTAGGAGGGTTACCGGGGGGAAACTCATCCATCTGTGTATTGCACTGCCCTGATCGTGGGGGAGAGGGACGCGACTGGCCGCTCCGCCTGACGGACAGCCCCCACGACCCTGTGTGTGTCTCCATGAGGGTGGGTGGGAGGGTATTGGGAGGGGGGAGGGGATCTCCTCTAGTTAACTACAGAATGCACCCAATCGCAGGGGGGGTTAGACCTTAACACAGAACGAATAGGGTAAAAACCAAGAGCGAGGGCGGGAGGGAGGTAGGACGTTAAATAAGCAAGTAAACAAACAAATAAGTAAATAAAGTGTTAATAAGACGAGGGGAGGCGCTAGACAGCGATCTGAATTCATTTAATAGATTTTTTTTCCCGGGTCATGACAAATCCAGTTCGAGATGGGAGTAAAAAAAAAAAACACGAGCAGGATGGTTTAATCAAGCTTTCACGCAGACGCTAGCGTTTTAGAGTCGAAAAAAGAAAAAAATGTAAAAAAAAAAAAATAATAATAATAAATAAGCGAATAGAACAAGGCACAATTTCATTTGGTTTAATTCTGTGTCCCCGTCGTGTTTTGTTTCCCTGACAGATCGATCGTACTCGCTTCTTTCGTCTCCAGCTTGCTGCGTCGCCTCGTACCGTTTTTGTGCGTCAGAATTTGTAAAAAAAAAAATTTCCTTCTCGCATTTCTTCTGAAAGTCCACACAGGCCGTGCACTGACCGGTTTTATTTACTCTTATTTACCCTTATTGTTGTTATAATGCGCGTTTCTTTTTCCCCTTCCTGTTCCTGTATGATCACGACGTTCCTCCGGATATCGAGCTGAACTTACGCAGGAAATCTCGAGATCACAGAAAACATCCACGTAACACTTCCGTCGCGCTCTGCTATTTCAGAAAAAGAAATAATAATAATAAATAAAAACAAAATCACTTTCTCAAACGCTGGGTTTTTTTCTTCTTCTTCTTCTGCTTTTCTTCTCTTGATGTCTAGATGATGTCCATTAATAGAACCGACCTGATTTGCTCATTATGGGAACTCTTTACCCCCCCATCCCCCCTCCCCGTTTATTTTGCCGTTAGACGATCGTCGCCATGGTTACGCAATTGTAACGAATCCTTCACCCTCTCCACGTAACTACTGTGTAGTTTAACACGGCTGCTGGAATGCGTAAATATTGGCGCCCTCCCCACGCCTTTATGCAGTACTACTATCATTTAGGATAACTCACTAACTAACTAACTCACTAACAGACGTGCGAGTAGACCTCAGCTTCAGGACCGTGACGGAAGCCAAAACAAAACTTAGGTTTTTTTTTTTTTTATTATTATTATTAATAATTTCCACGCTGCTGCTGCTGTCTTGAATTTGACGGTTCGATCCGCGCGACCGTAGAACGTCGTGATCTGCAGGAAACGGGACAGGAAAAATAAATGCCACCTGGCCCCTGTGGACTCGCGCCGAGACGCGCTGTGCCGTCGCAGTCGCTCGCTGTTCCTCGCGCTTGTCGTTTCCGTTTTTTTTTTTTTGTGAAAAACATTGCCGTTTAGACGAAAAAATCCAATTTCCGTATCGAATGAAATGATTTGGTGTAATGATCATGGTGTGTGTGCGTGCGCGCGCGTGCCTGTCTTTTCAACTTTGGATGACTGTAAGTGTAAGTTTATTTTGTTTTGGTCACCGTGTGTGTGTGTGTGTGTGTGTGTGTGTGTGTGTGTGTGTGTGTGTGTGTGGCATTAATAATGTTTAATGTTTTAAGGTACGCTATTACACTTGATTCCTGGACCCCTATTGACCTGTAAACTGTGACCTGTGTGTGTGTGTTTGGAGTGTATGGGCAGAGTCTGCTTGCTTACAACACTGTGTGTGTGTGTGTGTGTGTGTGTGTGTGTGTGTGCCCGAGAGAAAGTATTTGTACTGATGACTCTTGATGCCATATTGATATTTGATATGTAGTGAGTTAATCCTCATGCAGCACCACAACCTATCAAATATACTTCTACAAGACGAGTTTCTTTTTTTAATTGTTATTATTTTGGTTTTGCTGCTACTGCTGTTTTTTTTTTTATTATTTTGTTTTGTAATTTATGAACTTCGTATAAATAATTGAAAATCATATCCTTAAACATATCCATGATAAGAAATAAAGATTTAAAAATACACATTTTACACCACAATGATCTTGTTATGCACTTTCCTCCCCCTTTTTTATTTTTAGTTGTTTTGTTTGTTATTCCATTTTATTTATTTTTTTGTATTAGAATCTAATGCCGATAAATTTACCGATTAAATAAAGCTGGTGGACTCATCATTTGTCTCCGTTGTGTCTTGTGAGAAGTCTTTTCTAGGAAGTTAATTAATAATAATAATAATAATAAATTAAAAAGGAAGTAAGGTGGAAGAAAAGGTGTGTGCAGGTACATGTGTCTTTTTTAAAGTACTAAAATACTAAATAATAATAGATTTTTCTACTACCCTGTCTCCAGAGGCTTGTACAGTGGACACTATGCATGATCGCTTCATGCGCTTCCCTTCTCACCCTGACACGCCCATCACTCTGGAATAGACTCAGTCTGCACTCATCAGGTCACATGACCTTTTTCCATTGCTACAACGTCCAGTCTTTATGCTCCCTCGCAAACTGAAGCCTTTTTTCTGATGGACACACAGTGTTTAGTTCCTGTGATCGTGCTTACTTTCAGCACTGTCTTGTAAGGTTTTAATGATGTTTTGAAAAGTTCTTAACCCAGTCCAGTTCCAGTCATTTTGAATCTCCTTCGTTATCTTTGTTCCTAGTGTGCCAAATGTAGTGCAAGGAAGGACAACCGCTGAACTACCAAAACAAAATCTGATTCAGTAACTGTTCAAACGGACGTTCTAGACTAACATGTCCATTTACTTAACGGATCTTGATGCCAGATACCACACACATATACACACACACACACACACACACACACATACCGTCAGAGAACTTGTGGAGGGGTCTCCGAGTGGCGCAGTGGTAAACAGTGTTGGGTGTAACGCGTCAGAGTACTCGGATTACTTTTTTGATGTAGCGAGTAATCTAACGCGTTTGGTCCGCCATTCAAGTTCTCAGTTTACTTTTTTAAAAATGTAATCCATGAGCCAGGCAGCAGTCATTCCCAATCCATTAGTGTGTGTGTGTCATCCTACAAGCCCCACCCCCCTCTGTTATTCCTGCTGTTATACCCCTATCTCCCCTATGTGGTTTGACTATTCGAGGACCGACGCGCGGAAAGATGGAAACAATCACAGCACCGAAACTCGCGGTGAATCATCATGAACCGTACTACGGCCACCGCGCGAAACCGCGTAGGTGAGATAGGAGTACAGTGGAACCTTGGATTCCAGCGGGCTCGTATTCCAAAACACTTGTAAACCAAATTTAATTTAGTAGTTAACAGATTCTGGGCCAAACTTCACTGAGTGATGATGGTAGAATAATTATAAAGGTCTTGACTAAAACAACATGCACGAGGAAGCACAAAGGAGTTTTTCATTTCCTGCAATGGAGAAGTACTCAAACTAGTTACTTTTATCAGAAAGTAACGCTGTAATGTAACGGATTATTTAGCTGCCATAAACATTGTTTATGTCATTATTTGCGATATTTAATTTATGCATATTGCTTTTGTTTTATTTTGTTCAGGTGTTTGAATATTTGTTGTATTTTAATTAGTAGGAACTATTATTTCATTCCGCTGCGCTATGTTGCACCCGGACTATTTCTTTGTTATGACGCTGCTAAGAACCACGTGAAACGGGTAAACAAGTTAAGAAGAAGAAGAAGCAAGTGTTCTCAAGTAAAGTTTGGTCGCGACAGGAAAAAGATATTTATAAGGTTTTATGTTTGCAAGTGTACTCATTCCCTCTTGGTTATGTGCAGCCAGCGAGGTATGTTTATTTTTCTTTATTGTATATATTTAGTTTAGAGTTTGTTTATATCAACAAATGTTTGCTTATTTGTATTTTGTTCTTTTGTATAGTTTGATGGTGGATTTGACCGTGAAGTAACAAAAGAAAGATTAAATCCATCAGTTACAACAACTACGGTGTCGTGTGTTTCCTGGAGGGAGTGATAGATTACTTTTTGCAGACAGTACTTTTGTAATGTAATTAGTTTACTTTAATAAGTAACCTCCCCCAACACTGGTGTTAAGCGCTCGCCCTATCATCCGGAGATGGCGAGTTCAAGTCCCGGGTGGTGCTGTAACCTCTCGCAGCCGGAGGTCTAGAGAGAGCTGATTGGCCGAGCTCTCTCAGAGGGGAGGGATGAGAGGTACATAGTGCTCCCACATTAATCACGGCTCTACAGCCAATCAGGGGCGTCTGTGAGCTCACGCAAGCGGAAGGAGCGGATAGCGCCGGCCATGCCCCAATGCTATTTTGGCGGCACAAGAGGGACCGATACAATATGAGGCAGGTGAATTTGAAATCTGGTGGCACGGTGGCATAGTGATTGGCACTGTCACCTCCAGGTCCAGATTCCTGTGTCGGGTCTCTGAGCCCATGGAGTTGCATGTTTTTCTTGTGCTTGGTGGGTTTCCACTGGGTACTACGGTTTTCTCCAACATTCCAAAGACAGATTAGACTAATTGGCGTTTCCAAATTTCCCGTAGTGTATGAATGAGCATGTGAATGTTGACTGCAGGTCCTACCACGGTCGTACAAAATGGGAATAAATACAAGAGTCACCACTGGTCTCCACAGTCCCTGGTTGGACTACAGAGGTTATTCGCTCTGGCTGATCGGTGTACAGATAAGTCATGGAGTTTGCATGTTCTCCCCGTGCTTGCTGGGTTTCCTCCGGGTACGCCGGTTTCCTCCCACAGTCCAAAGACATACAGATTAGACTTTAATTGGCGTTCCCAAATTGCTCGTAGGGTGTAAATGAGTGCGTGTATGTGAGGCTCCAGGCGACCCTGTACACAGGATGGCGTGGTATAGACGACGAGTGTGGACATAAGTGTGTGTGTGTGTTCACTGAACTTGTGCCACCTTCTCTTTCTCGACTCGGTTTGTTTTTTTTGGCAGAGGAACAGTGTGTGTGTATCAGGTGCAACACTGTCTCGCTGTTTCTGCTGAGAAAACACACAGTTCACAGTTCTGAGGGGGGAAAAACCCGCCGCGTTGTGGCTTTCACACAGGAAATCTCAGCCCTCACATGAGCGCCTGAGGACTTGTTTGTCTCCTGTCATTGATTTTCATGATGCTTTTCATATTTCTCTCTCCTTTTTTTTCTAAATTAAATTTGTATTTGCATTTTATATATTCTTTTTACATTTTTTACAAGTCACCGTTACCGGAAGTGACGTGTGTGAGAGGACTCGTGGACATGCTGCAGTAATAAACCTGCGGTGTCTCGTATGTGTGTGCGCGTGTGTGTGTGAGAGAGAAAGTGAGTGACGGTGAGTGATGCGCCGTCTCTTAACGCCCTCTGGTGGCGCAAAACCGAACTACGCATACATACGCATCCCTCTAGTGGTGAATACTGGAAGTGCACTCGAGCTTGCGAGACCGCAACGTTGCACCGCGTGACGCAACCGCGCGCTCTCTCCAAACTTTACACTTTATTAAGAGAACGACTGGGGAAAAAAACAATACATCAAACCGAGCAGATCACAATAAAGTGTCGTAGAAAGTTAATGTAGGTGAAATTTACAGACCTACAAACTAAACAACAGGATGAACATTTTACCAGGTTTTAATACGTGTGTGCGTGTGTGTGTGTGTGTGTGTGTGAAGTAAATCACACAACATGCTTTTTGTACCTGTAAATATATCAAATAAATGCAATAACTTGTGGCATTTACACAGAACTGGAAGTATTGTGAAGATTATTCATATATTCATGAGCCCCCCCACACATTCACACATACACACATTCACACACTACAGGCAATTTTAGAGTCTAATCTGCATGTTTTTGGAGGAAACCCAGCAAGATTTATTTATCCTGGTTAAGATTTATTAATGCAAATCCTAAGCAAAGTGCATAAATGTCACGAGATCACTAAAATCCTTCACAACAATCTACTTTGTTTAAGAAGTTTCAGTGTCACTTTATATTATAATAAACTCTAATCATGGGACTAACTACACCTTTTGAAAACTGCTTGTGAAAATTATTAAAATAACTTAATATTTAAATTATTATTATTAAACTTGTTTAAAATCACTTCCAGATTTTAAACAAAATCACAGATACACAGATTCGTAATCTCGTTAAATAGTTGAATCATCGTTTAAACCTTCAGCTGTAAAGATAATTGTACATTTATGGTCATTCTTTCAAGTAAGCCAATTACATCTGTGAAAAAAAAATGTAATTAAATAAACGCACCATGACCAACTTCAGTCTTTATAATTGAAAATCCTCAGCGCTTTCAAACATCTACTTCTTCTGTAAAAAAAAAATAAAATCTGTTTTCTCCTTACTACACGGTGTCCTACGCTACCCACAATGCCGTGTGAACACCGCCTGATTGTGGTGCGGTAGGATTTAGTCCTCGCTTCACTTTTACCTGAGTAGAACGATGCGGCGGCGCTTTAATCAAAATTTCTCTTTCTGTTTTTATTTACTTATGATTACTGCTACTTGAGAACTCTTGACTGCGTATTTGTCATTTTGTTGTTGTTGTTGTTGTTCATTATACTCCTGCAACACAATAGTTCCCCTCATTGATCAATAACATATGTAGCTAACTTGCTACCGTCAGGCAGCGATGTATTGTTGCATTGCATTCTGGGACATCACATCCAGTATTTACACTGATTTACATCTCCGCTATGTCTTTACGCTGGATCGCTGGATGTGGTGAGTGAGAAATGAATGAAGCTCTTGTTTCTTTTCAAAACTTTTTGTTTTTTAGGAGCTAAGAATAAAACGGAACTGTTATTTTTAAATGTTTTAGATTGTTAAAAAAAAACTTTTTTTGTTTTCAGTTACAATTCATCAGTTAAATTTTTTTCAGGCAGAATTTCGGGACATCTAAGCAGCAAGCTACTGCTAAATTTCCACAAGAGTGAAAAATACAGCACTAAGAAAGAAATTAGCGAAACGTATTTAATGTACAGGTGCATACATTACGTAAGGAGATGCTGCTAATAAGAATGTTAAAACTGTTCAAGAAACGGCACTGGAATTTTTTTGTTTGTTTGTTTAAAGTCTAAACAAATCCAATAATTGTGGATTAAAATCAGATTTAATCTAATTCACCGCCACGATTAGCGGCTAGGTTGTTGATAAAACGCATCATTTGAATTTATTATATTGTGCCTGAAATTTTCTCATGAAATGAAATGGATGTGGGTTAAATTAACAAACCACCATCCCCCCTGACCATCCCGCTTTAGATGAATAATTCTGCGTATTATGTAAAATTTGTCATGAAAATGAAACATTAAAACTCTCTACGTATGAACTAAAAATGGCGGTGATTAGCCAATTAGAATTCAGTGCTCACAAGCTCACGCGCGCTCATGCTTGGGTGTAAAAGGGTCAACATTTATTTTTAAATACCATCATAGTAATTTTATGATGTGTGTGTGTGTGTGAAAGAGAAATAGAGAGAGAGAGAGAGACTGGTGCGTAGTCTACAATACTATGAAATGAATTTATTTAATTACTAATGTTTATGTAGATTTTTATTCTACTCTTTATAATCCTCCCCAGATAAAAGCCATGAAAGTCTCAAGTAATAGTTTTGACAACTGCATGTTTAAGTGAATGTGTTTCTTCTGCTTTGACGGCTGTTTTGAAGTTGGTTTAATTAAGCTTAGGTTTTGTTAATAAAACTGTTATGAAGTTTAACCCTAGGGTCAGACCCTAACCCTAGCCCTACAGATTTCGCAGTAATTTTGTATGTTAGATGTATAGTTCCTCAAGACTGCATAACAAATGCAAGAAGGTCTGGAGCTTTAAAAGCTACATTTGTAAATAAACAAGTAAAATAAATATAAATTTGGTTTTAAAGAAATTCACAAAGATAGAAATTGTAATTTTTTAATTATTCATAATGATGTTGAGTTGTAACATAAATACTGTATATAGAGTCTTAACATGTGAATATAAAAATACAAAGTTGCAAAGAAAACATTCTGTAAATTTCATAAAGATATAAAAGTTTGTTTAAAGCTAAAAGCATCAGCTTTCAGAAACGTTTCATTTGACTTGATTAACCGTTTCAGAAACGGATAGAAAGAATTTATGAATATTAATTCAAATTCATTAAACTTGTTTAAAAACAGTTTTTTATATATAAAAGAAACAAAAGCAGTATAGGAATATGAGACTTTTTAAAACAGAAGTAGAGATTATTAGTGTCGTAATAATTCTTGTGCTAATGTTCTTTTGTTCTATCGTGCTTCATTTCTGTGCCGGTTCCCGGTTCAGGGTTCAACCGTCACACTGAGACTTTCTGAGAGTTTCTCAAAGCCGACAACAAAATCCTTTTTTAAAATTCTTCTTAGATAAGTTTGCAAAACTTGAGTCTAAATCACAGGATGTTGTGAAAAACAAGTTAAATGCTCAATAAATTAGTAGCAAAAAATTTTTAAGTGTTAGTCATACGTGACGAATAGGTGATATATTCTGGATTATGTGTCAGGTGTGTAACGAAGAATGAAGATTCAGTGGGATACGACGAGGCTGCAGGTACAGCAGACGGACCCGTGTACATGATGAGTGTTCCAGTCCGGAGCTTCGTGTTGGAAATGATGATGCTGATCAGACAAGAATGTAACTCTGACATTAAAACATTACGCAGCCACCCAAACCATTTTAGTAATTGTTTAATTATGAATAAGCTTATGCTTGTGGATTTTTAGGCAGCCATTTTGTATCGTTACGCGGTCATGAGCTGTGTGAGGGCCGCACCCTTCAAAAGGCTGCATGTGGAGATCGATTACATCACAGCGTCGCGACCAAGGCTGTCCCATTTGAAATGACAAATGCGGCCATCATTTCCCCTGACAACGCGGCCCAGCCTATCCTATTATTGTTAGCTAGCCAGGAAAGAGACGATGGAGAACGCAGGACAGGTGGAGTACACTGGCGAATACAGGCACTGCCTTTCAGCTCAATCAAATAGCTAATAATACTCTTACATATTAAATATTAAACAAAAAAAAAGCAAGAGGTCTTACGTGAAGCCCAGTCCCTACGTTAAATCCGATGCTAACCGAGCGGCGCCAGAGGTGGCGCATCTCAATATCTACAACTCTTCCCAACAAGTCCAGCTGCAGGAGTGAAGGTCGCTAGTCACCGGCAGCGGCGACAAATGACGCGACTGTAAGGGTGGAAACGGCTGGTGACGCAAATAGGAAATCCTCTGTAAACCTGACGTAGGCCTTCGTGATCTACACATCCAGAGAAGGTGTGTGCAGAACGTTCCGTCAAAAGATGAAGCCCCATGAATCGAGACACATTTCTTATCATCAGACATCCATGTTGAAAAGCATTTAATCCACCACTAATAAACTATTTACTAGATTTAGTTTTAACGACCAGTTAAAGTTACGGTTAATAAAATCCCAACTTTGTCCAAAGAAAAATAAAGTTGAACTTAAACTCAACTAAGAAAAGTGTTCATACAGATTTCATTTCTTGGTTAATTTTAATTGTTATGTATTAAAAAAATGATTAATGACCATTTGTGACCTCGAATGTAATTGATGCCAGAATCATGTCCCCGATACTTCATTTCTTTTAGTAGGTGCGGCTTGTTTAAAATATTAAATATAATTTTTGCACCAGAAACCGATCCAATACTTTCTATATATTATTTCTGTGTGTCTGGACTAAAACGTCATCTAATACGGCTCGGTTACACCCAACACCCAACCCAACACACTTTACGTAAAAAAAAAAAGTCTCCCTCTCTCTCTTTATCTCTCTCTTATAAAAAGTGTTTTCATTTCACTGTCAATCAAAGTTGACGCCATTACACATCATTTACTTTCCTTCTCATTTTTCACCTTCATTTCCCAACATTCACTCACTTGTCACTTTACTCTTAATCTCTTAACAAGTGGCGTTACAGCAGTTATCATTAGTTTTCCTGGGATCTAGCTCATTATGTTTTTTTTTATTATTTTATTGTAGAAAGCTTGGAGGCCAGCAGGGTTGAAAACAAGGCAGTCTTCTCATCTCTCATTTCCCAGTTCCTTGTGCTCAGGGTAAAATGCTGAATCCCGGCTCTGTTAGAGCTCCAGCTCAGAAGTTGCTGAAGATCTCGTATTTCTTGTTCCAGGCCATAGGGGGCGCTCTCTTGTTGGCTTTCTTGGACCTGACCTTCTGTCTGGCCTCAGCCGCTGTTGGGCTCAGGTTCAGGCCGCCCGCCCGTAGCGGGTCCGGATCCTTTACCTCCTTTTTCTCCTGCACACCGGGGGCGCTGTTGCGCTTCCTCTGCTCTGAATGCAACAGCTGCAAAGAACATGGAGCATTTTTATACAACTACAAAAAAAGCATCTTCAGTAGAGTCGAGGTTGTTACAGTTTATAGTCTATGTATAATTTAGACCTTTTTTTTATTTTCACCTGCTAAGCTCTGTATGTATCTTTTGAACAAACACACCTTCTTTGTGTCAGAGGTGCTCAGTTCCTCACTCGTCTCTGAAGCGACGGACCTGGAAGAGGACGTGCTTCCGTGACTCTGGTGCTTCAGAGAGCCGTTTGTGGTCGGTGAATCGATCAGAGCGAGCGGTTGCATCATCGAGCCATTGGGGAGTTTTGTAGGAGACACAGAGCCGTCTGTGTTTGGACACGTTGAGGTCGGACTCTCGATGATCGGACCGTCCACACAATCCTCTGTCAGAGAGACGGAAAAGAAAAACGCTGACTCAATGCTCTGAAGACATCAGTCGTTACATGTCAGTATTGGAGACTCGTTTGTGGTTTCTGATTTCGTTGGGTGGTATTTACATTTGACCACACCTAGTGACCAGAGATAAATCCAGTGGAGGCCTTTTAAAAACCTGCGTTTTTCTGCAGTGAGATTTGACTTCACGCCAACAGTTAATGCTGTAAGGGGGAGTTGCGTTACTGAGAACCCCCGACCTACACAGACACACAACCCAGTCATACACTTCAAGCTATTTTTAAACAAAGCTTACCTGAAGGAAATCCACACACAAACCAAAGGCGAGGTTCGAGCCCTCAACCATGCAGATGTAAGATGACTGTGCTAATCACTAAGCCAATGTTCTATTTATTGCAAATCTATTAACTGGAGATATCTAACGAACCTAACCATGTGCTCTAACCTCACCGTTAAGATGCACCGTCGTCGGAGTGATTCGCAGTTTCTGGAACAGAATGTCCGTTTCTGGATCCACCACCAACATCTTGGTCTGTCCTCCTCCACTTTGGATGATCTTCACCACCTCCGCATGCCTCAAACCCTCGATGTTCCTGCCGTTCACCTGAACACACGAACATACAAACACAGTCTAAACACCAGGGGGTGCACTAAGGCCTGTTGTATCAAGAGAATCCGGTCGGACCAGCCTGAAATCAGGACACGCTTCTCGTCCTGTTCGAATGATACCGGCTTCGATTACTCTTCTGAAGATCCGGACATCACCTGGAACTCCTAGAACCATCCTGAACATCGAATAGGTTATGGCTTCGTTTATTAAACAACACCATAAATTCTCGGGCAAATAAAGCTAAAGGAATGTTGTAGTTAGTTCCATGGCAGATGCATTATGGTGGAAGGGTAAGTCTGGAGACAGGATCGTCAAAGTAGAAGTTTTATTTCCAAAGTGTTCTTCAGATGAACAAACAGAGCAGTTACAGCTCCAGCAACTGGTCTCCCTTCCTGTTTACCCAAACGTGCCAACGCTTGTCCACAGCTCATTTAACGTGATAAGATGTTCAGAAAGGGTTTGCACGGATAAACAACCACACAGACCACTTATCTCTTTCCTTACCTCCATCCTAATTGCTTATCTCGTGTCGAGACGGATGAGGTCAGAGAACACCCTGCTACAGAGTACGCCTGCAAAATCTACAAGTCCACGCACAGGGAAGAAACACGACTTTTAGGGTTATCACTCTTCACCTCGTCCAGTGCTGACAGCGCAACCAAGTATGAATGGGTTACTCACGAAAGAACAGAAGAGACCTGACTGTGTAAACAGATACAGATAGGAATAAGCTCGGGACTGGAGGCGTGTCAGATATGTAGAAGTTTGTAGGACAAACAAAGACTGCGTGTCATGTGATATGGGTGACATCCAGCTCGTGTGACCTTGCTCTGAGGGGAAGAAAGCAGACGTCAGAATGTAAAAACAGATTCGTCTTCGCGTCATTGATTACGTCACAGAATGCTGTGGCAAAGCGTTTTAAATGTCCCATATTATACTAATTTTCATAGAGTAGGAGACATCGCCAAAAATGCTTCTGTTAGGGTTTCGGCTCACATTAAGAGCCTGAAGTGACTGGGAGTCACTTTCGTATGTGGTCTTAGATCAGATGCAAGTCCAATATGAAGATTGTACATGCATTTTACAGAGCAGTGACACCATTTTTTCACATATCGCAGTTAGGAAGGTGGGGTCAGAGCGCAGGGTCAGCCGGGATACAGCGCCCCCTGGAGCAGAAAGGGGGTAAGTGACATTCGTAAGGGCTCAACAGTGGAAGCCTGGTGGTGCTTAAAATAAAAGAACCCCAGAGCCCGTTTCAGCTTTGAATGTAAGTCAGCTCCTCCTCCATTTCTCTCACCCTTGTGGAAGTGCATTTTTCTAGCCAATCAGAAGACTGGAAATGGGACTTTCCTTAAAAACTGTGCTCAGGACTCCAGCTGGAGGAGGGGCTATGCAAAGTGTTGAAAAAAAAGAAAAAGATGGGGAGCTGTCTCTCTCCAGTCGTACCAGTGTCTCTCCTGTGGAATTGGGTTTAGTCTGCGCCACTCACCTGGATAAGCCTGTCCCCGGGCTGCAGTCCGGCTCTCTGCGCGGGAGAGTCAGGGTCGACCGAGCGGATGAAGTGCCCCACGCGGCGCTTATCACAGTGCAGGTTGAAGCCGAAACCCTGCTCGTTCTTCACTATGTGACACAACCGCGGCCTCAGGTCACGCATCTCCATGTCATCTGTTCCTGATGTCTCCTATAACACACACACACACACACACATTATTCGATTAGCTTAATCTTCATGTTTCATGGTTCTCCGATTAAACCCAGATATCAGATAACTTTATTATGTGTGTACAAAATGCATGACTAAGACACTCTGACAAAGAGGCGTGGCCTGTATGTGGCAGTCTGAGTGAAGGAGGCGTGGCCTGTGTGTCAGTCTCAGTGACGGAGGCGTGGCCTGTGTGTCAGTCTCAGTGATGGAGGCGTGGCCTGTGTGTCAGTCTCAGTGAAAGATGTGTCAGTCTGTAAACAGATGTCTTTTAAAGTAGAATGACGTAAAAACCCTAAAGCTTTTCTCATGGATGTGTGTGTGTGTTATATTCTTTCCCTAAAGAAAGACATTAAACACACCCAGTACAGGACATTCTCTATGACACGATGTCACTTCCTGTCGTTAAACAATACAGGGGTGGGAACAGTTTTAATCCCCTGGGCCTCACGCTCACAACACACACACACACACACACACACACACACAAAGAAAGGAACAGGAGGACAGTGCCTTGGACATGTGTGTGTGGAGTTCTGAGGGCTAAAAAGAGTAATCGAATCTCTGAAACCCCCCCCCACACACACACAACTAAACAATACATCACTTCCTCATACTCTTGGGGGGAACAAACAGCAAGTAACCAAACCCCAGTACACACACACACACACACACACATACAGAGTAGGAAGCTAAGTGCTGTGTAGCCCTTAGGCGTTGACAAAAGTTTTTATATATATGGATCGTTAGAAGCCCCGCCCATCACAGCCTGGACATTTCATTAGAAAAAGATGAATAAATCCTTTTTTCAAATCTATTCAACTGTACTTTAATCGTCTCTCATTCAGAAAGATGGAGAGAATAATCTAGAAGGATGAGATTCAAACACAATACACACCTCTGATGGAGAGGTGGATGAGAGAATGACATATAGAGACAGAAAGAGGAAAAGAGGAATAAAGAAGAAGGGATGGAGAGAGAGAGAGAAAGGTCTGGAGGAAGAGCTGGAGGCAGCAGAGATACAAATGTTGAGGTTCTCTTTGGGAGTGACGAGGATGGAGAGTCCATCAGAGGGACAACCCATGTGACAATCCATCAGAGGGACAACCCATGTGACAATCCATCAGAGGGACAACCCATGTGAGATGTTTTGGAGACAAGGTCAGAGAGGCCAGATTGACAGACATGTTTGGACTGTCAGGCAGGAGGTCTAGAGGAAGACCAAAGAGGAGATTTGGACA
Organism: Clarias magur; assembly: GCA_013621035.1. Classification (NCBI taxonomy): domain Eukaryota; kingdom Metazoa; phylum Chordata; class Actinopteri; order Siluriformes; family Clariidae; genus Clarias; species Clarias magur. Next base: position 128,693 of record QNUK01000311.1, on the reverse strand, counting down.
TTTTTTGGAGAGATAGAGATGATGATGATGATGATGATGATGATGGAGAGAGGGGGACAGGGAGTCATAGACATATACAAAAGAGGCAGAGAGAAAGAAACAGAGGAGTAAAGAACAGAGATCACGCTTCCTTTACTGAGACTGACACACACACACACACACACAGGCCACGCCTCCTTCACTGATACTAACATGCATAAGCCACGCCTCCTTCCCCGAGACTGACACACAGGCCACGCCTCCTTCACTGAGACTGACACACACATAAGCCACGCCCCCGTCACTGAGATTGACACGTACACACAAACACAGGCCACGCCTCCTTCACTGAGACTAACACATAAGCCACGCCCCCGTCACTGAGATTGACACATACACACAAACACAGGCCACGCCTCCTGATGACCAGGATGTTATGAGTTTAAATCACACAGCTACAGTCTCCTGCATTGTTTCAAACCCAAACAGCAGCTCACAGCTACAGTAAATACTAGCAGTCGCCATTGAACGTCATCTCGGGTTCAACCTTAATAACCATGAAGCTTGTTTCAACATGACTAACGAGTCTAAATGTGTTAAATAAAAATAAACTCAGTCATAAAACTGAATGAAAAAAAGAACTAAAATGAATTAATGCCACTATTAATTACCATTCTTATATAGAGTAATATAATCACTGTATTATATTACTCTACATAATACACAGTATGTTATATAAGCTAAATAATGAGTAGTTTTAAGAAGGAGATTTAAACGTTAATAAAAGTTACTGTCGCACTTGTTCTTGACTCTATCAGAAGTCGTTCTCTTGCCCTTCATGTGTCGACGCTCACGTTCTCGGAATTTGAACGGCTAAATTTAGGGGGTCTGGGAAGTGGCCGCTCTGCAGGGTGGGTCGAGGTCTGCTTCCTGGACTTCCTGTTATACACTTCGGTTCACTCGGGTGTTTTGTAAAAGAACTAAAAACAATTAAGCCCTTTCGGAGAGTTAAGATCTCGGCGATGGCGGTCATTTCTGGTGTTATTGTAACCGAAATCAGTTTGATTTGCGTTCCAGCGTCATGCGTTAACAGATTTAGACCGCCCTGACGTAGGGCGACTCCATCCTGAGCGCAAACCAGCAGACCTGCGAATACGGACTGGTTCACAGTCGGACGTGGATGATCGGGAAATCCCGGTCGAAAATCGTTTTAATAACATGCCAGATCCGAATCGGACGACGCAGCACGAACCCCCATGCGTGGAAGGGTCATCAGTAGGAAACGATATGTGTGACCTCATCAGTTGAATGCGAATCTACGTATCATCCGCCCAGAAACGTCTCGGGGTTAGAATGAAAAGCAGAAGTAAAAACAAAAAGAGTATTTGAATAAAAGAACTGATTAAACACGAATTGCTCAACATGAACATTTCACCACATAAATGTACAATTCAATTGCAAAACCATCCGGAGATCTCAAGTGGGTTCCTTGGATGGTTCTCAATTCTAATTCTCAGAACCTTCTTTGGTGGAGATCAAGGTGTTCTAAGGTTATAATTTAAGATTTACCCCAAAAGAACAAATGAAACTTTTTGATCCACGGTTTGTGAGCTATTTAAATATAATTGTTCTATATATTAAATCTTCTACAACAGTTTGTTCTGATAGGCGGCACGGTGGTGTAGTGGTTAGCACTGTCGCCTTGCACCTCCAGGGTCCGGGTTCGATCCCTGGCCAGGCTCGATACCCGTCTCTGTGTGCATGGAGTTTGCATGTTCTCTCCCCGTGCTTGGTGGGTTTCCTCCCACAGTCCAAAGACATGTAGGTTGTCGGGCTGGGACATGTAGGTTAGGTTAATTGGCGTTCCCAAATTGCCTGTAGTGTGTGAATGTGTGAGTGTATGTGTGTGTGTGTGTGTGTGAATGTATGTGCCCTGCGATAGATTGGCACCCTGTCCAGTGTGTACCCTGCCATGTGCCCTAAGTCTCCTGGGATAGGCTCCAGGCTCCCGTGACCCTGAATACAGGATTAAGCGGTAATGATGATGAGTGAGTGAGTGAGTTTGTTCTGATTGGACGAGAGGCATTATCATGAGTGATGATAATAGATAATAACAGGACTGTAATATTTCACTCGGCGTCCCAGGTGTTCTATAATCGCCAATTACACTAACTGCCAGTCACAGCATGGGTGAAAGTACTGTACGTCTATACGGTCCACGGTACTGATGAGAGAGCAGCTGCCTGACCAAACCCACATTCAAAACAAGTCACAGAAGCACTTTTACCAAGAAATGTAACACTTACTAATCTGCCTAATTGCCTCTAAACCATCCCTGTTCTTTATTTACATCTATAAATCCCAAATCCCTCTCTAACCCCTGATCAAGGTCACTACTTGAAGTGTGGAACAAGGGATTCTACACCCTACATAGCGCACTAGGTTTCCATTTAACGCTATTTAGGATTCGACCCCTGACTCAGAAGTTAACTAAGCTGATATTCTAAAGCATAATCAGTGGAAATATAAAGTAAATCTCTTAAGTGTCTCAGGACTGTCCATCACCTCCATGGTTAATTCTCCTCATCTTTTAGCTACATAGTACCAGTAGGAATTTAAAACTGCTTTCCCTGGTAATTATCCTAACTGTCAGTCGCCAGGTCCACCAGTTGCGGTTAGTTGGTTCCACAAGGGATGGAAGGATATGTGCGGGTGGAGCAAAATAACTGGTTAAATGAAGAAGCAAATCGTGATCCCTTAATAATAAATGGTGTTTGGGGAAAGCAATATCACACTCACGGTCGTCTTGTTGTGCTGAATATCAGCTCGGCTTTGATATCTTCAGTACTCAGGCACCTACACTTTCATCACAGCCATGCTGATGTTCATCACAGCAGCCCGAGCGTTCCCAAAATCATTGGGTAGGGCATTGAAGGGTGTGGTCCAGGTACTAAATAGTACTGTTTTGCTCAATTTAGCTCAGGGTTCTGGTTAGACTAGAACTTGAAAACGAGCTGATGCAAACACCCGAGTAAGAGCCCTAACATTAGATAGGATCCTTTGGTATAATTTGGTTACAACAATGCTGTGATGATGGCCACGGCACGGGTCTCAGATGTTAGGCGTTGCAAATTTGCTTTCCGATTTAACTTGCTGGTAAATTACATTGTCCAGTATGTTTAGACTTGGAGGATTATTTTGTTTACTAGGATATGTGACAGGCTTCCTCACGGAGCGTCGATCGACACACGGTAATTGTACTTCTGAGACCAGGGGTCGCGTCCCAGTCCGGCCATCAACTGGCTCGCGTTCCAAGGAATAATTTCAGTCGACATAAACGCTGTTAATAAATGTTGATTCGAACATAAATTTGTTGTATCGACATTATCTCAATGCCCGACAACGTCATTATTTCATCCAAGTAATTTATAAGATTAAAAAACAACCCAATGCCAACGATGTCACACATGCAGACGCACACACGTAACTATCCATGTCCTAGAGAGATTTCCTGCTGTGTCTTTAAGTAGCTCTAAAAGACACTAATCACTTTGTCAAGCTATTTTTAGAACTACATCAGTGATCTCGTTATTGTTTGATTTTTTTTTTTTTATGGACTTCATTGTTTGCCCACACAAGAAGATTACATTTGATCTAATTATAAGAATCTAACTCGGCCCTTCTCAGGGGGAAAAAAAGGCTTATGTAAAGACAGTGATGTACAAACAAGAGGACAATGCTGCTTTTTATAATTTCTCTCTAATTTAACCTCAAATTTTGAATTCCATTTGCTGTTCAATTTCGCACACGAAATGGAGTGAGAGATGTCACAGGACTTAACTGACTTCATATAGACAGGACACGCCCCTTTGGCTGGGTATGACAGGGACAGAAACCACACCCACACCATCACCCAGAAAGTTTACTCTCAGGTGTAGCCTTATCGTCAGTATCGACCATAGACCACACAAAAATAACAGGATGAACCCTGGTGCCGTCACCCGTTGCTTTTCTGAAGAGTGGTTTTAAGGCTTAACTGTGGGAGCTGTTGTTAGTCTTGGCAGGTCCTGACTAAACCCCGGTTAATCCATAAATGTAAATGAAAATTGGTGGAGAGTGAAGAGAACGTGGCTGTTTGTTGGAACATGCCTCACCACAAGCCAGCTAGGTTAGCTGTAGCCTAGCTAAAATACTAAGGTAGTTAGCATTAATTTCTATGCTATTGCTCTTTGCATTTAACTGAACTCCGTCATCTGTACCCTTCACATTGTCCTGTGTCGACTCCTTACATTACTTGTGTAAGTTAAACCATAATGATTCCAGTTAAGTGACAGCTAGCAATGCAGACGCTATAGCAATTAAGCTAAGGAGCCAGGCTGTAAATATGTTTCTTTCTGTTGTTTTGACATGGAAACATGAGGGTCTATGGGGATTGACTCGGTTTTGGAGCCAGCGGTCATTTGAAGAATTGCACATTTTGGCACTCATTTTTCAGAATCCTTGGAACTAACAGATGTCTGTGATTGGCTAGTGTACTTGAAACAGACTAGGAAGACAGATTATGTCCCACACACCTAGGCAGGACAGCCAGTTTTGCTTTGGCATTGTCAGGATTCTAACTCAAACATCAATCGCCTGGTGCTCTCCAGCTAGACATGTGGATGAACTGATCACGATTAACCCTGCGTTCTGTCTGTAGATAATTTAGGTAATATTCATATTCAGATAATAAACAAAAAAATTTACAAGAAAAGTGCAATAATGTTTGTCGTCTCAAATGGAATTGATCAAAAGCAAGCACTGAAGTGAAATGGCTTCAGCATTCACTCAGAGCTTGTTAAAGAGCTGAGAACTGTTCAGGTCTCTATGGACTGGTTCATGGATTAGGGTGGAGAGAAGGGACCTGCTTGGGTTCCTGTCCAAAATGTATAAATCAATGAATGTGGTCTTACCTTGGTGCTGGTGGTGGTGATGATGATGTCTGTTGTGTGGGGGGTCTCATCTGATTTTTCTCTGCTGAAAGAAGTAGTAATGGATTTGGATGGAGATTGAGGGATGGAGTTGGATGGAGATTGAAGGATGGAGTCATAGTGAGATTGAAGCATGGAGTTGGATGGAGATTGAGGGATGGAGTCATAAGGAGATTGAGGGGTGGAGTTGGATGGAGATTGAAGGATGGAGTCATAGTGAGATTGAAGCATGGAGTTGGATGGAGATTGAGGGATGGAGTCATAAGGAGATAGAGGGGTGGAGTTGGATGGAGATTGAAGGATGGAGTCATAGTGAGATTGAGGCATGGAGTTGGATGGAGATTGAGTGATAGAGTCATAAGGAGATTGAGGGGTGGAATTGGATGGAGATTGAGGGATGGAGTCATAAGGAGATTGAGGCATGGAGTTGGATGGAGATTGAGGGATGGAGTCATAAGGAGATTGAATGATGGAGTTGCATGAAGATTGAGGGATGGAGTCAGAAGGAGATTGAATGATGGAGTTGCATGAAGACTGAGGGATTGAGTCTGATGGAGTTTGAGTGATGGATTCATAAGGAGATTGAGTGATGAAGGTAACCAATGAGGGCATGAATGATTCACATAGTGATTGACTAATGGAGTTGCTTGATGCCTGAGCAATAGAGTCTTCTGGTGATGGAATGACAGATTTGCGTGTTGGTGGTGGAGTAGGGTTTTCTGGTGATGGAATAATGGAATCGCTGGTTAATGGAGCAATGCAGTCAGATGGTGATAAAGTGATGGATTTGGACAGCAGTGATGGAGTAACGGAGTGTATGTCAGTGCTGGGGTCTCGTGGCAATAAAATGATGGAGCCTTGAGGAGATGGGGTGAGGGAGTCACGCGACAAGGAGGAGAAGCTCAGGGTGGAAGAAGCAAGTGAAGATGAGGCGGTGCGAGGGGCGATGAGGCAGCTCATCTCCACCGCCAGGTCCTCGGAGCATGGGAGAGAGTGGCGGTGCAGAAACTCGTCCGTCTCCCGATCCACCACCAAGAGCCTGGTCCTGTTCTCCACCTCCATGATCTTCTGAACCACCTGATAGAGGGAAAGAAGGAGAGACAGAAATGTGTGAGAGATGTTGTAGGGAAGATGATATAAGGATTAAGAGATAGGATTTAATTTTTTTTTATTTCAGATGAGAATCAAACGAGGGGAGTGAAAAGACATGAATGAGAAGAGAAGGAAGAAAGTAAGTAAGGGAGCATTTGAATAGTGAAGAAAGAATAAAATAATAGCAGATGAATAACTTCAGGCAAGAAGTTGTAAGATTAAAGGAATTTCATCACATTACATGGCATCTCTCTAAAAAAACATCAGCGCACATGAAACACTAACAACGAGGTTAACCGTTAGCACATCGCAGTTTATAGACAGCCAGTGGCAGAAAAAAAAGCAGCCAGACCGGTTTGTCTCATTTCAAACGGTAAGCTATGTGATTATCATAACGGTGCAACTGTGATTGAGCTAATGCTAACTTCACTCATGTCGGTTAATATAGCAGAATAACTCTGAGGAGAGAACAGAAGGGAAGAGAAATGGGGAAATTATAAGACAAGAGATGACGAGAAGAGACAAAAAAAAAGAAAAGATAAAAAGTGATGTGAAGAATAGAAAAGAGAGGTGAGAAAAGAAGAGATGAGACAAGAGGAGATAAGAAGAAACATAAGGAGAAGAGAAGAAAAGAAATAATACAAGAGGAGAAAAGATGAGAAGAAACAACATGAAAAGAAAAGAAGGGTGAAAATAAAAAAGGAAAGGAACAATCAGACAAGAAAAATTAGAGGAAGCAAGTAGATAAGAGACAGGAAGAGAAGAAATGAGATAAGAAGGGATGAGAAGAGAAAATATAAGACAAAGAGAAAAGAGGCAAGAAGACATGAGATGAGATTAAATGAGATGAGTAAATAAAAAAAAAGATAAAAGTTGGGCAGATAATCGACAAGAAGCAAAAAGATCAAAGAAAGAGAAGTCCTTAGATGAGCACAGTAGAGGGTAAACGAGAGGGAAAGGGAAAACACAAAGCAAGCGATGAGAAGAAGTGAGACATGAAGAAGATTCAGAAAAATTATGAGAAAAGCATATTGATGAGAAGGTTAGCAGCCATGGGGGAAAAAAGAAAAGAAAAAAGACAAGAAGTCATGAGAAAAGACAAAAGAGAAGACAAGTGATGATAAAAATGATAGAAGGGAAATGTAGAGAAGAGAAGACATGAACAAAAGCAGTCCGAAGAAAAGAGAAGAAAAAGAGAAGATAAAAGAAAATAGCAGGAGAAGAATAAAAAAAAGCGATGAGAAGAAGTTGAGAGATGTGTATAAGGAGAAGTGAAGAGAACCTAAAAATAAAAGGAGACAAGTAAGCGGGACACGTGGTGATGGAGTAAAGAGAGAAGAAAAACAGAAGGCTGACGGTAGACGGTACAGTTTGTGTTCAGATGAGGGTTAAAGTGGCTGTCCTCGCCTGCTGGTGCGACTCCTTCTCCACGTTTTCTCCGTTCACCTCCACCACGCGGTCGCCGGACCTCAGTCCCGCCAGCTCCGCAGGAGACCCCGCCTCGATCCTGCGGATGAACTGCGCGCCACTGCCGCGCTCTCCGTGCAGGTGGAACCCGTAACCGCGCTCGCCTTTGGTCAGGTAGCAGAGTCGGGGGCGCAGGTTCCTCTCCTCCATCTCCTTCTGCACGCTGTCATCCTTCATCATCGTCGTCGTCGCCGTCATCGTGTTCGGCGTCTTCTCCACCTCCGTCTCCTCCTCCGTCTCTGCTCAGATCATCCTCTGGGCTATTTTTAATCCCGGCGTCGCCACAGGGCCTCCCAAATGACCTCTGACCCTGAACCGCTCAGCAGGGTCCTGTCTCGAGTGAAGGAGTTTAAAGAGAGAAAAAGCGTACAAAACCAGAACTCTTAATAAGACGAATATTTATTCATTCCATCATACATTCAGTGAAACCCTAGACTACAATATCCATAAATTCAGCACTCCTTCAAGCATCAACGCTTGCCCTCAAACCTTCTCTCATCTCACATGACTTTATAGCGACAGAAAAAAAACCCATGCCAAAACTTTTTTTTTTACCCCACCAATGTGTACGGGACAGGTCCTTCACCTTCCTCCTCCTCCTCCTCTTCTTCTTCTTCTTCTTCCTGTAACTGTTTCTCAAATCAGTTTGCAGTCACCGATCAGTCCTAAAGTCCTCGTGTAAAAATGAAGACAGAACTTGGACATGAACAGGAGATTTGTTCTCAAGGATTGAGGAGCAAAATATATCACAACGAGTCCAGACGCTGTTGCAGGGAAAGCAGGAAACCCGAGCTCTGTAATCCCTGAGGAAGAGAGAGAGAGAGAGAGAGAGAGTGTGTGTGTGTGTGTGTGTGTGTGTGTGTGTGTGTGTGTGTGAGAGAGAGACAGAGGGAGGAGATTGGCCAGCGATCTGTTCCCATGATAAACTTCACACAACCGGAACTTTTCCTCGTCCCGCTTTCCAGCTGATTTCCAGAATGTTCCCTGCTGGATCTGATCTACAGTGGGTGTTCAAGTCAAAGCGGGACTTTTGATTGCATGTGCAGAATATTATTATATACATATTTATTATTATATACACTAATGCACTTATCCCAGCGTTTCACTAGCGCTTGTTTACCAGTCTGATTCACATCTGAAACCCTAGCCTCCCAGGAACTCCTTGAATGGAAATGGCTTGGAGCGAGAATCAGGACTGTTTGAGGGACGTGTCAATAACAACAATCACTGCTGCTGAATGATTGTGTGTACAGTACACACACACACACACACACACACACACACACACACACACACACACACATAGATGTGTCTCTGATGGTTTTCAGAGACGTTCTACTCGCCTAATGTTCATGCAGTGGGCTCCGAGCCACACCTCATCCACCATTCAAATGATGTACCATGACTAATAGTCTCATCACCGTACTGTGACTCAAGTCCTGGTTTGACTCAACGCTGCTTATAGATTTTTCACCTCTAATTTACATCTCACAGCATCCCGACTGTTCTTGATGACCGTCCACAAGCCTATAAACAGAAAGCATATCAGAGTTTATACAAAACCCGTACTCTCTGATTAAAGTTGGTCTTTTTAATGTCACGTCCATATCACTGATAAAACGTACATCCTGATACTATCAGGATGTAAATGACTATAGACATTCTCAGGATTTGTTTGTTTTAGATTACAGAGATGACATTAAATGGTTATACAAATGAATGCACTGATATTAAGCGTGTCCATGCTCGCAGGTGTCACATTTTAATATATACTGTATATTTTTTATTTCTGTTTTTTTTTTCATTATTATTATTATTATTGCAGCTTTGAGAAAGCATCGGTATTAGTGTTTAAATCATTTCTACATGAAAGCATTAAGTATTAAGTCTTCGTCTTTTTGAAGTCCTTTAAGGCTAGAACATGTAACAAACAAAGAAACACATAACTCCTTTGATCGATTGATTGATTGATTGACTGATCATTCACGGTTTAAGAATCTGTACAACATCAAGGGTCCTGGAGATGGCTTTATAATAGAAAAGATAAACCACGCAGCTTCTTTCACCGAATTCCAAGTGACTTCCAAACCCCTTGGTCACTACATATGTTAGTCTTTTGGCAAGTTCTCAGCAAGGGGTCGCCACAGCGGGCCATCCGATCCACACACACCTTTGGCATTGATTTACCAGCACTGCATCCAGTGGCTGGGGTTTGTATATTGGGCGGGAATCAAACCAGGGCCTTCTGCATGGCAGGCAATATTTCTATCTCACAAATAATGATATCTACACTGAGGCTCAGTGGTACTGTAGGTTTCTCACCTGCCATGCAGAAGGCCTGGGTTCGATTCTTGCCCAAACCCCAGCAGTGTAGCTGCCAAGCCCGGATAAAACGAGAGGGTTGTGTCAGGAAGTGTGTCTGGTATAAAACCTGTGCCAAAGATGTATGTGGATTGGATGGTCCGCTATAGCGACCCCTTGACGGGTGCAGCCTAAAGACTAACAACATCAACTCTAAACTTACTCTGAAGGATAGTATTTTTGTCAGGCTTTCTCAAAAAAAAAAAAAAAAGAAAGAAGGAAAATGTCAAATATTTTTAAAGGTTCAAGTGTTTCATCAACCACAAGTGTGTGTTTCGTTTGGTTTAACTTTTAATTGTAGTTGTACCGCCCTCTAGTGGAAGAAAAAGTAATTTCCAGAACGTACATAAAATTGTTGAAGAGAAATTAATATAAATACAAATGTTATGAGTTAATAAGCTAAACATACTCACATAGTAGTTACATTACCGTTAGAATATAAATCCAATTGCAAATAAATATACTACAAAAAATGTTATTGGCTGCCAACTTATACTACCACATACCACAGTTTGAGATGGCCCCGCCCCCTTTTTAAATAATTAAACTCCGCCTCCTTTGGATGATTACGCAAAAGTGATTTTCTAATTTCTGCTTAATCTGTAGTCGATTCCAGAATCAGTGGCCATGAAGCTGGAATACACCCATGCTGGACACACACACATTTACCCCTAGGGAGCAGTAGAGAGTGGCATCAAAGTAGCAGTGATGAATGCGGGAATAAAGTTTAGAGACAGGTTTGGAAATACACATCATTTATTTAGAAAAATAAAAGAGAGACAGAATATGAGAAGTTACCAGTAAGTACACACTCGTTCTGTTCTGACTTTAACACGCATGTTTTAAAAAGAGATCATGTCTGTCCCCTCAGGTTCGTTCCTGAACATTTTCGGTTTCTCATCAACGTCTACGCTCTCTGTGTGTTCTCTGTGCCCGCGCAGACGCAACGTTCTCCCCATCTCTCCTCTCTTTGTTTCTCCTACCCGTGCATGCCGCTTTCGTTCCTGTATTTTTTTCCGTTTTCCATCGTGGACGAGAGATGGAAATGGGAACGGTGTCTGGTTCCTCCTTTATCTGAAGCGTGGACGTCTCCGCTTTCATTTCAGGGTTCTTTCGCAGGATTGCAGGATCCCTGGGAGACAGCGGAGAGCTGGGTTTGGACCGGCGGGTCGGTGAGGTGACGTGGGCGGAGGGACAGGTGTGCTGGTTCAGACAGGTGGAGCACAGAGGTGAGACTGGTAAGCAGACCTGCTGTCCGAACCCCACCAGCAGCCAGTTTATCTCGCTCCACAGGTCTCTGCAAGAGAGAGAAAGAGAAAGAAGAAGGATTCTACAGGGTTCTCCGGTTTTCTCCCTCATCCCAAAAAGAACCGGTGACCCTTTACTGCCCCTTGGTGTGAGTGAACAGGAATGTGTGTGTGTATGGTCTCTCGCTTTGATCCTTGATGTCCCGGAATAATGATAAACCATTAAACATCGCCATCCTATGGGAGTGCAACTGTTCGCCCCTGGATTTTTTGGATACCTGGGCATCCACTCCTCCAGCTCTCGCCGGGTCTCCTCCGGGTTCTTGGTGGCGGTATGAGTCCATCCCAGCCTGTTAGAGATCCGGTGAACGTGTGTATCCACTCCTGACCACATACACACCCATATACATCAAAACGATTACAACATAACACATGATGTGCATGTCCTTGCTTCCTGCTCACCAATGCCGGAGACGCGCTTCCACGCGATGTCCATGGCCAGGTGCGCCATCTTGGGGCCGACCCCGGGTAGACGCACCAAACCCTCGGGGGTGTCCGGGATGTCGTCCCCGTACTCGCGGTGGATCATCTCAGTTGCCTGCTTCAGGTACTTCACCTTCGTCTGTGTGTAGGTGATGGAGAAAACATTTACAATTACACACATACATGTATATAAAATGAAAACATAAAATAAAATTACCTTCCAGAATCCTACAGGGTAGATCAGTTTGCCTAGTTTTTCCTCGTCCATGTTGAGGACGGAGCTCACGCTGAGGTCGTGTGCACGCAGTCGCTCCATGGCTGCAGCCGTCACCTGATCCTTCGTCTGACTGGACAACATCAGAGAGACCAGTACCTGATAACGCATCACCTGAAAAACATAGAAACAGACAGACCGACAGAAAGAGAGAGAAAGGAGAGTGTTAAAAGACGCCTAGACTTTTTACTCTTCATCCTAAACGAGGGAGAAGAGCTCCACCTCGGGCGGAGCTTGTGGGTCGTAGCACTTCTCCGCCCCCATGTGGTCCACCGGAGCATCCCGCCCACTCCTCATCTCCCTGATGAATGCCAGCTGTCTCCTCCAATCAGGTGGCTCCCAGCGCTCCTTTTTGACGCTGGGTCCCCCCTGGTCCTCGTACTCCACTTTAACGTGGCCCCTCCGCAATCTGCGAGGTGATCTTAAAGGGGTGTCGCTACCCCCAGGATCCTCTGCTAAATTACACAAAACACAAATGGGGGACAGTATACAGTAATGTTAAGAGTATTTTAGAAGTGGAGTCACCGATCAGGGAAGGAAGCACTTAAGGTTGTTTTTGAGGAAAACTGGACTGGAATGTTGGCTTTAAAGGGCAGGGATGAAGAGGAAGAGAGAGAGATCTTTGGGTGAGGTGCTAAAAGGCAAATGTGTTGATAAGATAAAGTGTGTGGAAGTGCTGGATAAAACAGACAAAGTGTTTAAGACACAGAACAAGACAATGTCAGGGAAGAATTTTTAAGGAAGGCTAGTCTGAAAGAACCTGGGAGGACGACTGAGACCTACAGTTGGAGGTAAAGTGAAGAAGAAGAAAACACAAAAGAAACTCAGGGAAGATATTATGATTGTGCAAAGCAACAGAATGTGGAAGTGTCAGAACCAGTTGTCAGCAGGTGGACTATCAGCCTACCGATGACTTTGTGCTTTTCTACAGAACCGTGTCCACATGGAGACCCCTCTGTTTTTAGAGATGGTATGTTCCTCACCTGGTTCCTCCACCATCCTGCACTTTGCTCTCTTGGTTTCTTTCACTTTATCAGCTGGTCCAGCTTGTGCAAGCTGTCTCAAGTCTTCTGTCTCCTGGCTGAAACTCGTTTTTATCACTTTATTCACAGTGAATCCTTGTGTATGAGGTGCGCATGCGCAAACAAATCGAGCCGCCAGAAACATCAACACTGCAAACCGGAAGTGGCCGAGATTCTCACCACAGCCATGCTAAAATAAATACATAAATAATAATTAAAAAAACATTATCATTATTATTGTTACTGCACAGTAATAATTATTGAACAATTTTCTATGTTGCAGCTTACACGCTATACACTGCCAAGCTGTGTAAATATAGTTCTATAATCAATAATAACAATACAAACGCAGAAAGATATCGTACATTATATTACTGTACTTTTAACAACCGTTACTTAGCAACCGAGCAGCAAGTAAACGTATCAAAGTTAATCGCGTAAAGTCCTTAGTTCTTCTTTTCCGCGGTTTCTGGCGGCTGGCAGTCAACCAGTAGGTGCAACTTATTATCGCCACCTGCTGGACTGGATTGTAGACTGTCAGATTGGCAGGAGGGCAAAAATAAACAAACAAATGACCCCTCTGCCCTCTGAAGCCGTCTAACCCGTCCTGGAGTCCTGCTTCTGGTTGGAGATCCCGTCACATGGATGCCCCGTGTGGTCTGCCTGGATGCGCTTTGTGGCTGGGGATGGTTTCCATGAAGACTGTCCTATCATCGATTGATGCTCTGGGGACCTGTGACTTCAGTTGTTCGATAGCTCAGGACTGGAATCTCCTACAGTCTACCTGAGCCTCCGGGAACAAACTGGACTCCTTTTAATTTAAATTTTAACACATCTCCTGTTACACTGAACTTCCAGTACACATTATTATGCTGATCATTCTCTGCTATCCGTTATCACCCAGATGAGGATGGGTTCCCTGTTGAGTCTGGTTCCTCTCAAGGTTTCTTCCTATTACCATCTCAGGGAGTTTTTCCTTGCCACCGTCGCCCTCGGCTTGCTCATCAGGGACAATCTTATCATTTTGATTCATACACACTGCATAAAAACTTACTTCTTTTTATTGTGTAAAGCTGCTTTGCGACAATGTCAATTGTTAAAAGCGCTATATAAATAAAATTGAATTGAATTGAATTGAAATGAAGAAATTCTTAAATAAAATGTCTGTATACTAAGCCAGTTTCGTTCAGATAATTAAATCAAGCTAATATATAATTTACATCGTCTCTGTAAGTTTTAAATTCTCGCTGCATATTTATTTTCAGTCACTTCCGGGAAATCAACGCTTTACAGAACTACGATTCCCATGACGACTGTATACTTCCGGAAACGGAATTTTTCAGGTGGAATATTATCGCTATTAAAAAATATATTTTTTAAATAATAAATATAAAAATTATTCAAGTCGAAAGTACAAAGCACTAACAGGAATGGATTAAAAAAAATATATAAAATGGCTAAAATATAAATCAAATCGTTTTGTAAAAACAAAAATACATAAATATAAATATTTATAAACATACAGAACACATTTGAAATTGTCTAATTTAGCTTGGTGCATATTATAATGCAAATTGAAGAAATAAAAAATATATATATTTGTTTTAAACAACGTCAAACAGCAAAGTATTGGACCGGAAGTTCATTTCTTTACTAAGCTCCGTTTCCGGTTGGGGCAGGGGCAGATCTGCTTGTTTTTCTGGGATATTTTTGCTGATTTGCACGGCTTGAAAATGCCCTGTGCATGAATTTGATGCGGTTTTCTGCTTTGATTGGATGAGAGCCCGCTGATGAACAACCTGCTGTACTGTACGGCCGTGCGGTGAGGAATCCTCAGTGTTTATTATAACAGGTTGTGTTTGTGTGCAGGTTAACTTAACCCGGGTTGTTTAGGTGAAGCCTTTATTTGGTTGTCTATCTGAGATTGTTAAAGGCTGCTGTGAGTAGAAATGTTTAAAAAGCTTGGATATTTTGGACAGTTGACACCTTATGCATCAGGTTTGTGATTATAATATTGTTCTAAAAAAAACTCTGAATAAATAGACTTTCATCTTTTGTAACCAGTAGTTAACTATAACTCAGCAGTTCTTATCAAGGATTTATGCACGCTTTACCTGCGCACGTGACCAGACGCAGTCGCCTTCGTGCATGACTTAGCACGAAGATAAGCCACGCCCACTATTGTATAGCTCCTCCCCTTTAACATTTTCTCCATTAGTTATAATTTTAGTATTAGCTTTACTAATGAGATTATGGGGTGATCTCAAAAGGTTTCGAGATTCACCGGTAATCGTCCTCAACATGCAGGACGGGTCATCTGGAGATCTTGGCAGACCAAGTTGCCAAAAGCTTCCGACATTTTTGGGGGTTGAGTTTGTTGAAGGTCTTCCTGATTTCTCATTTTCTTCCGGCGATGTTCGTTCACTTTTGAAGTGTGTTTGCTGCTCAAAACACCTCGATCGACTCACTGTAGCATCGTCATAAAGTTGCCGTGATGAAATCGCAGACGTGGTAACCCACATGGTCAGAATAGCACCAGTTGCACAGCTCCTGATGCACACAGGTCGATGTCTTTTGGCACACTGACTTATGAAGGGAAATGCTCTGTGTTTGCAGCCTTGTGCTGCCATCTTTTGGCGTGTTAGAAATCTAGTCTCGAAGAAGCTTTTTGATACCACCTCTACGGTATCACAGGGTCTGTAACTGGTATGTTTATACCCCAGATATAGGTTTTTTTTTTATTTCCAGATTTCTGTGGGCGTAGCCTAACCTACATCGCTCCAGTTCATCAATTAGAGCCCATTTCCCCACTTACACAGATATTATTTTAGCTTTTAAGATTAATACCGGTCAGCCAGGATGCAGTGCCTCTGGAGCAGATCGGGTTAAGTGCCTTGCTAAAGCGCTCAGTGACAGCTTGGTGGTGCTGAGGCTTGAACCTTGACCTTCTGAGCAGTTCCCACATACCAGCGATATTTCCTAATATGCTCAGCCTGGTCTTACTTGCTGTGTAATTTAAGCCAGTGCAGACCTGAACAGGCGGTTACTAAAGATGAAGGAAGTGTTTCACGTGTCTTGTCCATGAACATGATCCTCATTTGTTCCACAAACTTAGTATCTGCACTTGAAACGTGATGAAATTTCCATTGAAACCGATTGATTATTATATTTACAGAAGACTTAAAGCACAGTATGGTGATGAGCAGTAAAACATTTGAACGGTGCAAACGTTTTAAAGAAGGTAGAACATTTTCCACCTTGATGGTGTCCAAGCACTGATGAAACACTGGGATAAGTGCATTAGTGTAGCAGCGGATTATATAGAGAAATAAAGGGAGTTTTTACTCTCAGAACTGGGTTCTTCTACTCTGCACAATCAAGTCACACAGACTTGAATGCTTTTATGTAGATGATGATAATAAAGAAAAGAGACACCATCTATCTTATCAGATCAGTCGTTTACGGATTCGACCCAAGCTAACATAACTAACAAATAATAGAAGTCGTTTATAGCTAACAGATTAGCATTGTGGAACATTTACCAATTATTTTTGTCCCTCGAAAAGAAATGCCGATGTGGTTTCTGACACTTCTGGATTCTTATACAACTTATACATACATTTTTGCCAAAAAACAAAACGGTTATAGTTTAGCGATGCCAGATAATGTGGTGTCACTGCGTCTCAAGAGGAGTGTCTTGAGGTCTAAAGGCGGCATTGTCTTGTTGGAGGTTAAATTTCTGATCATTTTATAAATGTAAACACAAAATCCTCTCAGAAATCCTGTCAGTTTGGGTCTTTTAGCTTTCTAAAAATAATATTATAGTAATATATACAGATATTATATCAATATAACAACAAAAGCATTTGAGAAATGGTCTGTTTTTAGCTTTATGTAATACTTAAGTAGACTATTTGAATATTTTTTAAACATAAAAAAAGTTGTCAATTTGGTCTTTTTTTAAGCTTTTTAAAGTAATATTATAGTAGTATAATAGTAGTATGTATGGGTATTGTATCAATATCACAACAAAATTATCTGCAAAATTCTATAAGTTGGGTCTTTTTTAAAATTATATTATGTGCCAATCTTATCATTTTGATTCATACACATTGCACACAAACTTACTTCTTTTGATTGTGTAAAGCTGCTTTGCGACAATGTCAATTGTTAAACGCGCTATATAAATAAAATTGACTTGACATGACTTATAGTAAATTAGTTTAATATTTTATCATTATAACGGAGTAATCCTGTCAGAAATCCTGTCAGATCAGTTCCTGTTAGCTAGTTAGCTACTATTAGCAGCAAAAACTACGAACATTTATGAGTATGGCTTATAAATTCCGAGCTAGCGCTAGGTGTCTTATGTCCTGTCAGGTTAGCAGAGAGGCTAAAGTAGGTTATAGATCCAATCAGGCTATTACCTGGTAGCTCATGCTAGCTGCAAAATTTCAGAATGTGACTTTAAGAAAAAGAATTCTGTCAGGTTGCTGGTTTTTGGAATTGAATGTTACGTTATAGATCAAATATAATTAAAACTAATTGCTGTATTAGCTGATGTCTGCTATTTCTTGCTTTCACTAACTGGATAGTGTTTGTATTATCACTCCTGTCAGGTTAGCTTTTGCTAATGTGTGCTTTGCTATTTGACTAGGTTTACAAGTTAACATCTGCACAAATTTATTAGTGTTAGCGTGCTTGCGGGATGATTTTATTAGTTCTTGCGGGATGATTTTAGTGAGCCGGCTAAATTGTGAGAAGTTTGAAAAATAGATCGTTTGTTTGAATAGGCACTGTTTTAGATTTTCTTTTATTTAGTCCTTTAGTAGTAAGTCCACCTGAGCGCTGGGATCATGAGTAAGCAGCCCAGTAAGGAGTCGCTGAAGGACAAGCTGAAGGGCGTGTTCGGTCTCACGCCGCGCATCCCGACCAAACAGACCGAGAGCAGACCGTCCGAGTGCATCATCACCAACGACATCCTGAAGGTCTGAGAAGTGATGAGGTTTTACCAAGTTTAAATTGGAATGGTTCTCATTGTGAGGGGGGGAAATAAAATCTATTTAATGTGTGTGTGTTTAGGAGCTAGCTCCGGAGTGTGGGCTGAGTAACCGAATCAGGGTCATCAACCATGTGTGTGACCTCGCCAAGTCCAAAAAGTTTGAGGAGGTAAGATTTCATTACAAAAAGTGGGCGTGTCTGTAGGGTCTCTGGTCCCTAAAAAATGAAGCATATGAAGAAAAGAACACTGTCCCTACTGTGAAACATGGAGGAGGCTCTGTTATGTTCTGGGGCTGCTTTGCTGCATCTGGCACAGGGTGTCTTGAATCTGTGCAGGGTACAATGAAATCTCAAGACTATCAAGGGATTCTAGAGAGAAATGTGCTGGCCAGTGTCAGTCATGGGTCTTGCAACAGGACAATGACCCAAAACACAGCTAAAAACACCCAAGAATGGCTAAGAGGAAAACATTGCAGTTTGATTGCAGTGATTACCTCAAAACTATTAAGTTAGGGGTACCATTATTTTTGTCCAGGCCTGTTCCATAAGTTCATTTATTATTTTTTTTTATAATTCCGTTGAAGCATGGTTGAAAAGCAATGTCTGACTTTCATTGGTTAACATTCATAGAATTCTTATTTATTATTACTTTTGTCAGATTAAAGTTATTTTTGTGACCATTGTGAGTTTTTCTTTCATTGACCGAAGGGTACCAACAATTTTGTCCACGTCTGTAGGTTAAGATTATGATATAAAAAAAATCCTGTCAGGTTATCATGTATTAGCTCTGAAAAGTTTTTTACGATTTAAAAGAAAATGCTGTGAGAAACATGGATGTTGTTATATTTCCTTTTTTTTCTAATGCCAGAAAAGTCTGTGTTTGAATGCTAGTTCGTTTATGTAATGTTTGCTAAACTAACTCAATTGATAAATATGATGCAGGGTAGCTAATGCTAGCATGTAAGCTAGCTTTAGAACAAAGTCCTGTCAGAATGCGGGTTGTTGTTATTATTAATAATAAAAATAGCAGTCTAGCTCATACTGGCTGACATTAGCGACCAGGCTAAAGTATGAACGTACACTCCTCTCAGGTTTAGCGCTTGGCTAGCATTTAAAAATAATCTTTTCTTTAATAGGTGTGCCGTTTGCACACCTTCAGCTTATGTGTGTGTTTTAATACTTGCCCATATGTGTTGGCACCCTCTGTATTAGAATGCTGTGGAGGCGTTGTGGAAGGCGGTGGAGGACATGATGCATCTTGAACAACCACCTGAAGCTCGACACGCTGTGCTGCTGCTGCTCAGAGCTATAGTACAGGGACAGGTAAGGCACACATACACACACTCCTTTTATTAAACATTCTTTTCAAAAAAAAAAAAAAAAAAAGAAATCTGGGGCTTTTACATGCTGTAATGTGTGTATGTTTATGTGTGTGTGTAGGGGGAGAGACTGGGTCCACTCAGAGCGTACTTCTTTAAAATTATTTGGGACTACCAGCCGTGTAACGAGGACCTGCCTGAGAGGCTCGGGGTGTTCAAGGCCCTCACGGAGAACGGCAAAGATGTCACCTACCTGGAGGATGAGATAGGTGGGTCACTGTGGTGCTGATAAAAATGGTAGCATTCAGTAGAACCCTAGAGATCAGCTGGAACACTGTAGAACCCACCTGTAACAACCTAACAACTGGCTATTAACGCTTTAAAAAACTTTTTTTTTTTTTTTACCACATGCAACACTTTATAGAAACACCACAGTAAAATACGAAAGCGACCGTCTAGCATCACATTAGTAAACACCTGCAATACCACACCAACCACATGTAACACCATGCCAACACCTTAGCAACCATCTGGAATACTGCAGCAACCACCTAGGAATGAGGGGAACCTCTTTAGGCTGCACACATTTTATTTAATGCAGGTTATTATTATTACATTTTTTTAAATATTTGATTTTGTTGTAGGAAGGGTAGGCTTTTATATCTTTTACTGTGATCTAAAATAATTCACACACTTGTTAGCGAAAGGGTGTGTGTGTGTGTGTGTGTGTGTGTGTGTGTGTGTGTGTGTGTGTGTGTGTGTGTGTGTGTGTGTGTGTGTGTGTATAATATGCTTCCTTGTTCCCAGCAGTAAAGAGTGTGTATACAGTGAAATGTATTATAAATATTGTGTGTGTGTGTGTGTGCTATCCACCTCAGCTCGGTTTGTGGTGGTTTGGATGGAAACGGGTTTGACTGCTGATTTCCTGCATGTGCTGGTCAACCTGGTCAAGTTCAACTCCTGCTACCTGGATCAGAACGTCTCACTGATGGTGCAGTAAGTGTCGCGCACACAAACACACGTCCTCTCTCTCTCTCTCTGTCTCTCTCTCTCTCTGTCTCTCTCTCTCTCTCTCTCTCTCTCTCTCTCTCTCTCTCTCTGTCCTTCTCTCAGGAATGGATCCAAACTTGTACACTGTCTATTTGGTAATCATTTTCTCGAACATCGAATTAATCCCTGATATGTATGTAGTCCCCAACTTACGAAATTACACAGATACAAACGGACCGCGGTTCTTTTTTTGCAGTTCAATCATGGAAGTAGCTCACATGCATTGTACAAAAAACAGACACTGCCGTGCACCAGATACCAATATTTACAATTATATACAATATTTTCAGTGTGTAAGTGAATGTATAAAATCTCTAAAGTTTGGTATATTGTGTGTGTGCACGTGTGTGTGTGTGCGGGAGAAATGAGTCGCCTCACCGGCTCCAGTCAATCCGTCCGGGAGCACGATCAGGCTGTCCTGATGGGGAATAATCCTAATGTCTGAAAATCCTCAACAGAACAGAGTTCACAGTCCAATACTGTGTGTGTTTCAATAATATGATCACGACATGGAGGAGCTCTTTGTATTTGTGTGTAACGTACGGTATTGAACAAATCCGGTGTGTCTTTGTGTTACAGGAAGATCTGCCAGTTGTGTAACCGAACCACATCCTCCACAGATATCGAGGTAAAGTTATACACTTATAAAAAAAAGCATCATTTATGAACTTAGTTTGCTTTTGTACCACATCTGGTGTGTGTGTGTGTGTGTGTGTGTGTGTGTGTTTTACAGGTAGCTCTGCAGGTGCTGGATGCGGTCGTGTGTTACAACTGCTTGCCATCTGACTCTCTAACCGTCTTCATCATAACGCTGTGCAGGACGGTTAACGTCAAGGAGTTCTGCGAGGCCTGCTGGAAGGTGATTGGTTAAACGCCAGATCCAGGGGCGGGGCTTCGTGATGAAACGCTGCACAGTTGATAAATATTGTATATAGTAAACATTGAAGACGTTTCTGAACTTTTTTCTTTCTGTTCGGGTCGTTGGATTTTTTCAAGACTGTCTGGATGAGCTGTTGCTATGGTAACGATAACCGTTTGTGTGTGTGTAGCTGATGAGGAAGGTGTTGGGGACTCACCTGGGCCACAGTGCTATCTACACCATGTGTCGCATCATGGAGGAAAGGTGTGTTCTGTAAACCTGTAGCATGAATGAGAGATGGGCTCGCGTCGAGTTAACCCCCCTCACCCCAGTCTCGTCTTTGGTTTGTAGGACGTATGCGGAGGACGCCGCCCTGCTGAGAGGAGCTGTGTTTTTCGTCGGCATGGCGCTGTGGGGTGCTCACAGACTCCCCACGCTGAAAAACACGCCCACGCTGGTCCTGCCCTCGTTCTACAAGGTGTGTGTAACTTTGTGTATTGGGTTCCAGTGCTTTATTTGGGTATTTGTAAGACCCCTAGCTAGACCACACCCTTCAACTCGTCTCTCTGACCCCAGGCTATGAACTGCGCTAACGAGGTGGTGTCCTATGAGATCGTTCTGTCAGTCACGCGGCTCATAAAGAAGTACGGAAAAGAGCTGCAGGTGGTCACCTGGGACATCCTGCTGGCCATCATAGAGAGGCTCCTGCAGCAGATACAGGTAGTGCGCGCACACACACACACACACACACACACACACACACACACACACACACACACACACACATGTATGTCAGAGCTGCCTCATTCTTTTTAAAATATTTTTATAGTTGATACATCACCATTTGTTTGTCATTTAAAATGTTTTAATGATGTGTGTTGGGTAAAGCGCTCGCCCTATCATCCGGAGATCGCTAGTTCGAATCCCGGGTGGTGCTGTAACCTCTCGCAGCCGGAGGTCTAGAGAGAGCTGATTGGCCGAGCTCTCTCAGAGGGGAGGGATGAGAGGTACACTGTGCTCCCACATTAATCACGGCTCTACAGCCAGTCAGGGGCGTCTGTGAGCTCACGCAGCGGAGGGAGCGGATAGCGCTGTCCTCCGAGTGTGTTACGCCGCCCCCAATGGTGCGCGAGCGAGCAGTTCGAAAAGATGCGGTCGGCTGGCGTCACGTGGTTCGGAGGAAACACGTGATAGTCTTCGGCCCTCCCGGCTGAGTGGTAGTAGTAGCCTTAATGTGGAGCCCCCTAGTGATGGGGAGGAATTGGACACGACTAAATTAGGGGAGAAAATCGGGGAAAAATCCAAAAAAAAAAAAAAAAAAATGATGTGTGTGTGTGTGTGTGCGCAGAGTGCAGGCAGTCCTGAACTGAAGGCGATTGTGTTCGAGTTGTTGAGCACGGTGGAAGAGCTGTACGAACAGAACGACTACCACGGATCCACAGAGCGCTTCTTCAGCCTGGTGGAGAAATGTGCCGAAAAACGACCTGTCAGTAACACACACACACACACACACACACACACACACACGCCATTCAGTCTGTCCGTTAGTCTGTCAGTCGCTCAGTCATTCCATTAGTGTCACTCAGTAACGCTATTAATGTGTCAGTCGTCCCCATTCCGTCCACCAGTCTGTTTGTCTGTCAGTCACACAGTCACTTCATTATTCCATCTGTCTTTCACTCAGTTTCTCTTTCACTCACTTGATTCAGTCAGTTATTCAGTCAGTCGCTCAGTACCTTTCAGTTAGTTGCTCGCGTTAGTTGGTCATTCAGTCCTCAGGTTCTCCTAGACACTCCGTCACTGTCAGTCAGTTGGTATTATTAATGCTGTCATTAATTACGTGTGTGTGTGTGTGTGTGTGTGTGTGTGTGTCTCTTGTAGGACGCATCAGTGCTGACTCTTATCTCGTATCGAGCCCAGTCCATCCATCCTGCTAAAGACGGCTGGATCCAGAGCCTCCAGCGCCTCATGGAGAAATTCTTCAGGTCCGACCACCATTAATAGTCCAGCGCCGCAGAGTTATTATTTATGTACTTTTGACGATTTACGCGTTTCCTGTAAGCAGGAGTTGTACCAGCCGTAGCCGCTGTGCTTAGTGCTGTAACTCCGATACTTGGTATGTGGGATAAGGCTGTCAATCAAGCATGTCAAGCCACACCCACATAAAGTTCTGCGATCAATCTCATGTTTTGCACGTTCTTGCACACATTTTGAATAGTAATATGGTATGTCCACTAAGTCCCGGTCTCTCTCTGTCTCTCTGTCTTTGTCTCTCTGTGTCGTCCTGTTGGGTTGTTAGGAATGAGACGCGCAGCGTGATCAGAATCAAAGTGCTGCACATCCTGTCCTTCGTCCTCAGCACCAACCGGCAGCTCTATGAGGTTCTGAACGCACTCCGGCTGTCCTTGTCCCACGTGTTTCTCTGATTTGAGGTCAAGTATCTATTTAAACTTGTGCTCTCCATTTCGTCTGTTTTTGTTTTTTTTTCCCCTCTCCACTCTGCAGGAGGAGCTGATCGAGGCGGTGGTGCTGCCACAGCTGGGGCAGATCGCAGAGGACCGCGACCTGTCTGTGCGCAAACAGGCCACGCAGCTGCTGGTGGATCTCGCCGAGGGCTGCAACACACACCACTTCAACAGCCTGCTCGACATCATAGAGAAGGTCTCACACACACACACACACACACACAGAACCGTGCATACACACATCACACTGTTGGCTCATCTGCAGCAGTTAGTGAAGAGGTTGAATCAAAATGTTTCCTAAACATAATTATATTAACAAGCTCTGGATTCTGATTGGTCAGATGATTTAATGTGTTTGCGTGCGTGCGTGTGTGCGTGTGTGTGTGCAGGTGGCGAGTCGTCCCCTGTCGAGCTCTGCAGACGGAGAGAGGGAGCTCATAACTGAGTCGCCCATGGAGGATGTCAAGACTGCCATACTAGGGCTGCTGGAGATCCTGCAGGTACACACACGCACGCACGTGATCACAACTGAGCCAATGATGCGCTGCGGGAATTATGGGTAATCGTCTCCCCTGCTGCGTCTTAGTGCTCGTCTCTTACTGGTATAATCAACATCTCCCTCTCTTCTGTGTGCGCGCGCGTAATTTGACACTGTGCGCCACACACACCGACGCACATACTTTACTCATGTGTACTTTGCGTGTACGCGTGCGCGCTTAATTTGACACACACACACACACATATACACACACACACACACACATACATACACACATACAAATACACGGCTCCTGAGCGCACAAACACTTATCTGTCTGGATTTATTTTTACTTTTTTTAAAGGTAAAGTGCAGGTTAATTTTATAGATTGTATATTTGGTTTACAAGTGTTTTGGAATACGAGCCCGCTTCCGGAACGAATTATGTCTGATGAACCAAATATACTGTGGAACCTTGGATTACGAGCATAATTCATTCCGGAAGTGGGCTCGTATTCCAAAACACTCGTAAACCAGATCATCATTTCCCATAAGAAATAATGAAAACCAATTATTTGTTCCACAGCCCCAAAAAATAAATACATAAAAATAATCAATACAATCTATAAAATTAAAATAAAACAAATTAATCTGCACTTTACCTTTAAAGAAAAAAACAAATAAATCCTGACAGATGAGTGTTTCCGTTGGTGCGCGCAGGCGCCGTGTGTGTGTGTGTGTGTGTGTGTGTGTGCGCGTGTGTGTGGAATTAGCCCCTTCCCTGGCCTCGTTTTACACAGTCACAGTCCTCCTCCCTCTCCCCACCTCGCTTTTTAAGATTCACAACAAACACACACACAACGGAAACACCGTTTTAACAGGAAAAAAAGAAATCTCTCTGAGACTGGCATGAGCGTATATTAATGGACTCACTTTTTAAGTTTCACAACAAGCGCATAAACACAGCGGAAACACCGTTTTAACAGAAAAAAGCGAGACTGGTATGAGCGCATACTAAAGGAATCACTTAAGTTTGACGACAAACGGACACGCACACAAACACGGAAACACCGTTTTAACGGGGAAAAAAAGGAATCTCTGTGACATGGCGTGAGCGCATACTAAGGGAATCACTGCTGTAAAGTAAAAAACAAAAAAACAAATGAACCATCACCTTACCTTTGAAAAGAATCGCAACCGAGCAGAGTTTGTGTGTTTGTGAAGCCGGGAGGGGGTGAAAAGGCAAGAGAGCGTCTGTGCGTGCGTGTGTGTGTCAGTGTCAAATTGCGCGCGCACGAGCAGACTTTGTGTGTTTGCGAAGCCTTGGGGGGCGGAGGTGAGAGAGTGACGCTCGGTGTCAAAATAAGAGTCGCATGTGTGAAACATGATACTCGGCGCTCGTAAACTAATACTTGCTCGGTTTCCGAATAAAAAATTATTAAAAATCTTTGCTCGGTTTGCGGAACACTCGTAAACCATGTTACTCGCAATCCGAGGTTCCACTGTATATGTTTGATTACATTATGATTGACAGCGATCTGTGTATATATAACGTGTCTCTGTCTCTGCTGCAGAGTAAGCTGTACAGTCTGCCTGCCAATCACGCCAGTCGAGTGTACGAGCTGCTGATCAGTCACCTGCAGCTCCACTACAAGAACAAGTACGGCTCCGCCCTCGCCAGTTCCGTGCGCCTAAAGGTCAGAGGTCACAAGGTCATCCGCAGCACCGTGAAAGGAGTGAATTTCCAGTTCTGGACGTCACACAGGATTTCAGCGTCTCATGTTTTCTTTTCCTCTCCTCAGGTGTTCGACTTCTTGTTGCTGATGAGAGCCGACTCGCTGCACCGCTTGGGCGTGCCCAATAAAGACGGAGTCCTGCGCTTCAGCCCTTACTGCTACTGCGACGTCGGGTAAAAACACGCACGCACGCACACTGAAGCAGCGCATCACAAATAATTCTACCTTTTCTTATTCTCACCCTGTGTGTGTGTCTGTTTCATGGTGAAGCGAGAAGAGAGAGGTGGAGAAAAAGCCATCAGGAACCGTCTCATCACCTACAGGAAGCCCCGCCCCTGCGGCTCCGCCCACCTCCATCCGTACTGCCTGCCTGCCCTACAGCCTCGCGTT
>QNUK01000311.1:15000-100000 GCA_013621035.1 Clarias magur | reverse complement strand
TCAGCCCTTACTTTTCCTCCTTCTTAGCCTAACGAAGCAGTCGCTTCTCCATCGCAGGTGCGCAGCTGTGCAATGTTCCTGATAATAATGCTAACATTAACTTCCATAAGCACCATCTCAGTTTCGTAGAAACATAGCAACCCATACTAATTCAGACACTAGCACTGTCGCCATGACATCACCCAGGGTTTCCCTTCCATCTCTTTAGTTTATAGTTTTTTTGGTTTGTTTGTTACTGCTGGAGTCAGAACACAAGGAACGGACAGGTATAGATGGACCGGCCAGACAAGCGGAGATTGACAGACAGAAAGGCGAGCACAGAGACGGGCACAGAGACGGGCACAGAGACGGGCACAGACACGGGCACAGACAGACGGGCACAGAGATGGGCACTGACAGACGGGCACAGAGATGGGCACTGACAGACAGACAGACAGAAGGTCACAGACAGACAGGCAGACACAGAGGCAGACAGACAGGCAGCCACGGACAGACGCCCGACGGGCAGACAATCACAGACAGAGTATAGGATTTGGTGGTTGAACTGACAGACAGACGGATGAAGTAAACTTTGGACTGAACGTTAGAAGCCCAGACAAAAGAAACTTTCTAGTAAAAACCCGAGTGCTTGTTCGAGCCTGCGGTCAGCCTCCGCTGTAAGTGTGAGTCTCTAGGTGTAGCGTCCCATCTGAGGAGCGAAAGGACAGACGGACAGACAGACAAACGGATTTCCTTTGTTTCAATGCCAGCTTGCCATCGCACTTTCTCATGAGTCCATGTGTTGTGCTTCATTTGCTGCATTTTTGTTTCATCTTCAAAGACACACACACACACGCACACACGCTTGAACACAGCTCTGTCTCACTGTGACTTCCTGTCGTGCTGTACTGTTGACTTTCAAAATAATGATCATTGCTGAATCTGCCTTCTCTCCCCTTGTAGATTTCTGTGTTGAGTTGTGATTAATAGAATTCTTTCTTTTTTAAGTTGTGTTGTTTTTAATAGAAAGTTGCCTACTTTATGCCCTGTTGTGTGTTTACCTTTGTGCTCTCTCTAATTTTCTTTATCTTCACATTTCCTGTCTCCTTTGTTTAAGTCTGCTCTGCTGACCAAGTTCCTTATTTATTTATTTTTTTTATTGTTTCCCTTTTACTTCCTTGTTTGGCTCCTCCCCCCTCCTCTGGTTGGGCCGCGTGGTGGGCGTGGTTTCGGGGCTCATCAACGCCGCTGGTCCCTTTCGTTGGCTGCCACCGCCACCTTCTCCACCTTTGACCTTGACCTCGTTGTGGACCGTTCTGACGTAACCCGCCCCTCAAAAAACATAAAACGAAAAAATCGACCCTGCTTCTGCTCCGCCCCCTCCCATCTTCCTGAAAACGGTTGCCACGCCCCTTTGTGGCAGTCTGAGAACTGCCAAAGTGGCGAAGCAGAGCCAGAGCGCTAACTCCCCCGTTAAAGAGCTGAAAGATCTGTCGGCCATGGACGCCTTCCGTTCCCGAAGCATCAGCGTTTCCGAGCACGCGGTGCGCAGGTAGTGCATTCTGGGTAATCACCGTAAAAAAGCAAACAAACTAACTGTGGGGGGGGGAAGAAAAGATCAGTTCCTTGCTGCTTTCAACTCTTTGTGAATGAGTTCTTTATGGTTTTGTGGGAGGGGCTTGGAATGGGGGTTGAAGCGGGGCCTTGCTGTGGGATGCGGTTACTGTGGTTGAATATCATGCGGGTGGGATGGATGCATGTTGGAGGAGGATTTGTTTGCTTCTGATTTCCTCATTTTTTTTTTTTTTTTTAATGCATGAGCGTGATGATGATGATGATGATGATGATGATTTACCCCGCCGTGTCTTCCGGTCAGCTTTAACACCATGCTTTTTCTTTGATCTTTGCTTGTTTTGTCTGTGTGTGTGTGTGTGTGTGTGTTTTTTGGAATGATTTCATTCTGGCTTAACCGACGATCGTATGACCGTATGAACCCCCGGGGCCAGCTGCACACAGGAGGCATGCAGAGCGAACAGTGGGCGGGGCTTATCACTGCACTGACTGACAGCCATGCAAAAAAAAACAAACCAAAATCACCATAAACAAAATTAATCATAATAAAAAGACTGGCTTCCCACTCTGAGTGCTGATTAGAGGGTTGAAAAGGCACCGTGCACTTCCTGCCTGAGACACCGTGTGGCGCTTGTGTGATGCTCCTCCTGCTATGCCTGCTGCCTCTCACTCTCTCCTTTTATTTTCTGTCTTTTTGCACTGATTCCATATGAAAAAACTTTCCAATTCCACTGCCATAAAAACACACCAGTCACATGTTCAGTTCTAAGCTAAAGGTAAAGTACCCGATCTTCATATTTTTTTTTTTTTAATTTTTTGGTCTGTTTTTAATTTTTTTCCTCAAAGCAGATTCAACATCATGACCATGTTGTGTTTGTTTCTGTACGAATGTTTGATGAAGGAAGGGCGGAGGTTCGGAGGGAAAAAATGGCGGGAAACGTTTCACCAACTGTAAGCTCGTTCTCACATCGCAGCCACTTCGATTTTCAAACATATGACAAATTTGTAAATGTTTTTTAGTCTGGCAGATTAAAATTCCTGCGTTTGACATGAAGAGCATGTTGTTGTTAGGATGACCCGCAGCCTACAGGGGGCAGTGTGGCATCAGGCTAAAGTCAAAGCATTATTTACACCCAGTTATTTTTTTTTTTTCTTCATCTGTTTTGTTCCAGTTTAAAACATCACACCGTTTATCATTAATAGCTTATAAAGGACATGTGCATGAATATTTATGAGTTCCTGATTAGGAGGGATTTGCAGTTCTGACGTGCAAGGCTGAAAAGCTGCCCCTTCTGGGGTAAAACACAATGCAAAAATGCCTTAACACGTGAGTAAATAAGATGAACGTGAACTGGATCCGCCCTTGAGTTACACCCACGGGGTAGAAATGACATCTCGCTATTATGATGTCGCCTTTAATCATATGACTATCATGCAAGGTGTTTTTTTTTTTTCCAGATTGTCTCTCTAATTTAGTCGTGTCCAATTCCTCCCCGTCACTAGGGGGCTCCACATTAAGGCTACTACTAGCACTCAGTCGGGAGGGATGAAGACGATCACATGTTTCCTCCGAGGCACTTGACGCTAACCGACCGCATCTTTTCGAACTGCTGGCGGAGTAACACACTCGGAGGACGGCGCTATCCGCTCCTTCCGCTTGCGCGAGCTCACAGACGCCCCTGATTGGCTGTAGAGCCGTGATGAATGTGGGAGCACTAAGTACCTCTCATCCCGGACCTCCGGCTGCGAGAGGTTACAGCATCACGCGGGAATCGAACTAGCGATCTCCGGATGATGGGGCGAGCACTTTACCACTCTGAAATGTTTTTATTTACATGTTTTTTTTTTGGTATGCAAAAGCAAAAAAAAGAATTTAGTTAAAATAAAATAAAGTATAAAATAGAAAGATGTTTAATTTGATGCGATTTTGGGCATTTTGTTGCCAGGACAATGGAAAGCCACAACTCCTCCTAGATATTTCATTTTTAAAAAGGAGCACGTTCACTGGGCAGAACACACAAGACTTTTTTTAAATTTATTTATTTATTTTTTAATCCTCAGAGCTCTCAGTAAAACGGCGAGACTTTATTGTGAGAGCGGGCGAGTGTTGGTGAAACGTTATCAGTTTGTTATCAGCGATGACACACAGGCGACTCAGGGACAGGACGAGGGCTTGATAGATTGTCAGGATGCATTAGTGGAGACCCGCTGTGGCCGAGCAGCTTTCACGGACTCCCTCGAGCGAGTGCGCTTCAATTGTTTCCCTGTCGGGAGGGAAAACGTGAGCGCCGGCTGGAGGACACGGACCGGACGATGAGACGAGTTCGACATTGGGACTAAAAGTTCTGGGGAAAACTGCATTTTGAAATGTACAAGAAAAAAAAAGTCATAGCTGCTCGGCCAACAAGCTGGTGTGTGTGTGTGTGTGTGTGTGTGTGTGTGTGTGTGTGTGTGTGTGTGTGTGTGTGGATTAAATGAATAAACAAAAGCTGGGACTTGGTGTGTTGAACAGGAGCCTCGTGTCGAATTTTAATAAGCCTCAACGGATTAGTCAGAAATCAGATATTGATATCCAGATGTCTTTATAAATATCGTTTTTGTTTTCATTTAAAAAGCTAATTTTCAAGTCACAGCAAACATTCAAATGCACCTCGACTGTTTGGTAGAAAAAAACCTGTTTACCAAAATATAGCGTAGAAAATGGCCTGAAATGATGGTTCACACGGCGCACAAATATATCGTCGCGCTTGGTTTTTAATTCTTTCGAATAAGGAGATTTTTATTTTCAGTTTCCAATTACGATAACGGAGCTTCTTTTTTACCATGGGTGCCAATAATTTTGGAACCAGTTGAATCTGCTTCATAGCATTTTATAACAGTAAAATGTCCATTATAAACCTGAACGGGAGGACGGATTATACAGACAAGCGTCGATCATGGAATATCAGACGTCCGTCCGTATCATTGTGACAGTTTTGCGTTTTCAGACACCAAGTCCCAGTTTTCATTTGATTTACACAGATTTGATATTTGCTACCTTTGTACATAGATGTAGAGATCATGGCGAGGGGTGTTTAGTGGTGGTGGGTGATTTATAGTGATGTCAATTTTACACCAATAAGCACAAATTTTGTTTGTTAAACTCGAACAGTGTTCACTGCAAATTTCCACACTAGTGTGACGTCTCTCTGTGGAACAGATGTGAAAGTTTCATGATTGTTTCACGCAGTCGGCTAGAGTTTGTAATTTAAAAAAAATAATTTTTTTTCCCCCCCGATTTTCTCCCTAATTTAGTCGTGTCCAATTCCTCCCCGTCACTAGGGGGCTCCACATTAAGGCTACTACTACCACTCAGCCGGGAGGGCCGAAGACTATCACGTGTTTCCTCCGAACCACGTGACGCCAGCCGACCGCATCTTTTCGAACTGCTCGCTCGCGCACCGTTGGGGGCGGCGTAACACACTCGGAGGACAGCGCTATCCGCTCCCTCCGCCGCGCGAGCTCACAGACGCCCCTGACTGGCTGTAGAGCCGTGATTAATGTGGGAGCACTATGTACCTCTCATCCCTCCCCTCTGAGAGAGCTCGGCCAATCAGCTCTCTCTAGACCTCCGGCTGCGAGAGGTTACAGCACCACCCGGGATTCGAACTAGCGATCTCCGGATGATAGGGCGAGCGCTTTAACCACTGCGCCACTCGGAGGCTCAAAAAATACATATTTTTTGTACATTTAGTTTTGTTTTAATTTTTATGTTGTTACATTTGTAGTTTACATTTTTCGATTTTTCGTTTTACGTTAGCTAGCTACTAAAATTAAAATTTGAGTAAAACGTAAATATAATATAACTGTATATATTTTACCAACATGTTATTGATCTGACATCGATCATGGTATTAGTTTTTAAATCTAGTTGTTAGGTTTAAAATGAACCCGCAGTCAAACACGCGCGCGCGCACACACACCATTAGGTGTCAAAGTTCACTGTTGATCATCATCATCGTTAAACTTGATGTTGAAACGGACGTCCTGCAGCATCAAAGCCGAGGACAGACAGACATTAGACGCAAAGGACAGCATGTTGCAGTTAGACTTCGAGTTCCAGTGAGCCGTGGTGTGCTGCATGAATATTCATGAGGACATGGCCTGTAGGATGGATTACCATAGACATGGTGTATACAAAACCCCTGTCGTGTTGGCGTGTTTAACACCGAGCGCTGTTCGCTATGTTTGTTCTACAGAGAACGTTAAGAAAATCTTCTTGTACAATAATCACGTTTTATAAAATATCGTTATCCGAGGTTGTGTATCATGAAGCATCGCTCATCGCTAGTGTGTGTTTTTACTCACTGTGTGTGTGTGTGTGTGGTAAGTGCGCGACAAGAAATTAGAATATATAAATATGAATCTAAATTAAAGTAGGACTGTAAAATATTTTGTGTTGAATTAGAGCTTCACTGTGCGTGCGTGTGTGTGTGTGTGTGTGTGTGTGTATAGGATGCAGACGTCCACGACGACATGCAGTCTGGGATCAGCTGACGAGAACGCCGTGATGCAGGCAGACGACGCGCTCAAGACGGTCCACCTGGAGCTCACGGAGACCTGCCTGGACATGATGGCGCGCTACGTCTTCTCTAACTTCTCCGCTCTACCCAAGAGGTGTGTGTGTGTGTGTTTGTGGTTAAGCATGCATTCATGCGTGCGTGACGACAGCTGCAGTGTCTCTTATTGTCCCTCTCTGTCTCTCTCTACAGGTCTCCCATCGCCGAGTTCTTATTGGCTGGCGGCCCCAGTATGACCTGGCTGGTGGGTAACAAGCTGGTTACCATAACAACCAGTGGCGGCGCGCGCACCCAGACCTTACTGGGCCTGGACACGGGCGAGAGACCAGTGGGAGGAGAGATGACTCGGTAACACGCACACACATATACAAGCACACGCAAAGACAGAAAGAAAAGACATTTTATATATACGTGTGTGTGTGTGTGTGTCTGTGTGTATACCCTGTAGATCAGACCCGACTCTACACACCAGACAAACGAAGGAAGCTCCGGCCAAACTGGAATCTCAGTCGAGCCAGCAGCTGAGTCGAGCAACACGTATCCGAGTGCGCTCGATGTCTGGTAACACACTTACACTCTCACACACACACACACACACACACACACACACACACACACACACACACACACACACACACACAGACAGACTGTAATTCTGTAATACTGAAAAGTTTGCGGAGGTTTTAGATTTTGTCTGATTATGAGATATCACTTCCTCTTTCTCACTGTGTATGAACATGTTTGTATATATACACGTGTGTGTGTGTGTGTGTGTGTGTGTGTGTGTGTGTGTGTGCTCTCAGGCGGTCATGCCCTGCGTGCAGGAGCGGTGCAGAGTCTCAGTCCCCTGGTTTCTCCCTCTGAGGGGGAGTTTGGTGCCCCCCTGGATAGCCTGAGCTGCCCCCGGGGAGACGACGAGTTCCCTCAGTGCTCCTCCTCTTCCTCCTCGTACGTGGCTCCGCCCCTCCGGGACAAGAGCGGCCTGGCCGAGTTCGTGCCCGTGCTGACGCAGGGCTGGGCTCAGATCTATATACGCAGACCATCAGGTCAGTGAGTGTTGTTTAAGCGAATGCCTTTATTAAGGGTTGCTTTATGATTTTATGGAAGGAGTCTCCAGTTTCAGTATTTTATTATTTTCTTCCTGCCTTTTATTCATCTCTGCCATCTCTCTCTCTCTCTCTCTCTCTCTCTCTCTCTCTCTTGCTGTTTCTCTCTTTACACACTCTGATTAACATTTCCTCTTTAAAAAAAAAGCAATGCCCCCCAATGCAATGCACATTTTTTTTTGTTTTACCTCTACACACACAGGTATGCACACAGTAATTTCTGTCTATATTTCCCATACAAGATTATTCTGCATCTCCTCACACATTCTGCAACATACAGTTTTGTGTGTGTGTGTGTTTGTGTGCGTGTAGGTGTGGGTGTGTTTGTTTTTCTTTCTGTTTGACCATGTGATCGAGCATCTCTGTGGTATTGTCTCTCTCAGCTCGAGTGTGTGATCATGTGATTAACAACTGTGTGTACACATTCAAGTTCTCAGCATCTGGTTTCTCCTGACATATTGGTGAAGGCAGAAAGAAAAACTGCACTAAACCGTGATGTGTGTGTGCACAAATGGACATGTGCAGTAAACTTGGATACCTCCAAAATCTTATCTCTGCTACACTTTTACAATATATTGTATAATAATAATAATAATAATAATAATAATAATAATAGCTACAACATAAGTAATAATAATAAGTCAACAAATTTCAAGTCACTCTTCTAATAAAGAAATCTAAAAAAGTAACAACAGAAATCTTAAGATCGGGTCTAGGAGAAATTCACAAACTTCAAGAACTGTCAAATGCAGGATTAAACCCCTACTATAGCCAACAAATCCCAGCTCAAGCCTTAACTATAAAGTCTTTAACCAAGTACTGAGATAAAAGTCCAAGACCACTCCCAAGTTGCAAAGTCCAGAATCAAGCAACAAATACAGCTAGACAAGTCTTACATCAAACTCAATATAGCCAAGTAGACAAGTCTCCCAGTATGTAAAAATGAGTATCAGATCAACCCCTCAGTACACAGACACAAGCGAGTCCTAGCTCAGCCCCAAATAAGTACCAGGCCAAGCCCCCTGGCCTGGTACAAGCGAGTACCGTGCCAAGCCCCCAAGTATGGATAAGTGAGTACCATGCCAAGGCCCCCCCCCCCCCCCCCCAAACTCGTATAGACAACCGAGTACCATGCCAAGCCCCCCCAAAGTATGGACTAGCGAGTACCATGCCAAGCTCCCCCAAGTATGGACAAGCGAGTACCATGCCAAGCCCCCCCAAAGTATGGACAAGCGAGTACCATGCCAAGCCCCCCCAAAGTATGGACTAGCGAGTACCATGCCAAGCCCCCCCAAAGTATGGACTAGCGAGTACCATGCCAAGCCCCCCCAAGTATGGACAACCGAGTACCATGCCAAGCCAACCACTCAGCCTAAACTCAGAAGCCATTTAACCCAAACTATGTACGAAAGTGAAAAGGCAGGCGCTCCTTTTAAGCTTCATCATATCCATCATATTCACCAGTGCCAGGTTTTGCCGCCAGATACATAACGTGATGTTTTTAATTGCACACAAAAAGAACTGCTGTCGAGAGAGAAGAGGCTTTGGGTAGCCTTAGGGGCCATATTAATTAGCCTTAATAAGTGCCAATTAAGCAGTTGAACATGCTCATGCTTCTCTGAAATTGAGAGTGACATCTAATCCTTCAAGCAAAAATTTTCTTTTTTATCCCAAGTATGGTTGAAGATTATTTATATAAGAATATTTTTATATTTTTAGTACTGCCTGTAAACCTTTAGAGGGTCAGACCTGAGGCTCAGGAAAATAGCC
Organism: Clarias magur; assembly: GCA_013621035.1. Classification (NCBI taxonomy): domain Eukaryota; kingdom Metazoa; phylum Chordata; class Actinopteri; order Siluriformes; family Clariidae; genus Clarias; species Clarias magur. The sequence goes on along the minus strand of QNUK01000311.1, from coordinate 91,014 downwards.
AGATAGTCAATATAATGCAAAAGATGATCCTACATTCCAAACATCGGACATCAAATGTTGGATAATGTATACTTTGGATGGTTGACATTTGGTTTAATTCACCATTTTTTCCCTCTAAACCATTGCTTTAAATTTGACCCATTAGATTAGTGTAATGAATTTGGTCATTAACTTTCCTCCCAGAAGCTATTGATTGTCCTTCATGGATTATGCAGCTGATCAACTTTAATGTAAGGCCTGGTTAGGTTACCTGTAGCGTTTCCCATGAAGAAAAGTTTCTACTCTACTTCAAAATCAGCATTTGCACAAAATCAGGGTAAAATGATTAACAAAATAAAGTGTGTGTGTGTGTGTGTGTGCGTGCAGGAAACACCAGCTGGCTGATGTGTCTAGAGAACCCCCCAAGTCCGTTCTCCTCTGAGCTGGGAAACATGCCCCTGCAGGAGCTTTCCAGTGTGCTCATGGCTATGGATGGGGTAAGAGAACCCCAAACCGATGCTCCTTCCGTCTCATCTGGCCCTTCTGATGCCCCCCAGCGGCATAACAAACCCAGCCTATTTCAGCGCTCCAACACGGGTGAGGGTACACGTCATACACGCCTTTCTACAAGCTTTATTATCATTAACGAAGAGGGAGGAAAAGTACACAAAAACATTTTTTCTACAATAATTGAATTATTATTATTTTTATAATTTGAGTTCATTTATTGCTGTTGTCTCTAAAACTGGCTGTAGTTAACTGACAAGTTATTATAATGACTAAAATGAGACGTTTTTTAAAAAACACAGGAAATTAATACATGGAGAAGCTGTTGTAAATTAAAGAAATCATTGTTGGCAGCTTTTATGAAATACTAAAAACTTTTGAATATATATTTAAAAAAAAAGAAATTTAGAAAAATTGATTTAGAAAGAAAATTAATGGTAATTAAAAAGTTTACAGAAATGAAAGAAAAGGAAAGAAATTATAAACCGATAAACTTGGAGAAGATAGAAAATCGTTAAAAAATGTGGATTAAGGCCTCCGAGTGGCGCAGTGGTTAAAGCGCTCGCCCTATCATCCGGAGATCGCTAGTTCGAATCCCGGGTGGTGCTGTAACCTCTCGCAGCCGGAGGTCTAGAGAGAGCTGATTGGCCGAGCTCTCTCAGAGGGGAGGGATGAGAGGTACATAGTGCTCCCACATTAATCACGGCTCTACAGCCAGTCAGGGGCGTCTGTGAGCTCGCGCAGCGGAGGGAGCGGATAGCGCCGTCCTCCGAGTGTGTTACGCCGCCCCCAATGGTGCGCGAGCGAGCAGTTCGAAAAGATGCGGTCGGCTGGCGTCACGTGGTTCGGAGGAAACACGTGATAGTCTTCGGCCCTCCCGGCTGAGTGGTAGTAGTAGCCTTAATGTGGGATCCCCCTAGTGATGGGGAGGAATTGGACACGACTAAATTAGGGAGAAAATCGGGGAAAAAAATCAAAAAAAAAAAAAATGTGGATTAAAGGTAAAAGAAGTAGGAACACTTTCAACATCTATAAATTATTTTTAAAAAATTCTATTTTATAGTTTTACTATATGGCACTTGCAGTCGACACTTGCAGTTTTACAAGTAAAGTGAAGTAGGAAAAGAGCCAGAAAGTCAGAAATTTCCCAAACAAACACAATGTTTAAATAATGTTGATAAAGTGGCATAAATTTATGAAGATAAAAAAAAAAATTAAGTTGTATAATGAAAAAAGTGAACATTCAGGCTACATCTAAATGTAATGTACAACTGTAAAGAATTGTAAAGTTAGTGTGTAAATGGTGACACAAGTCTTGATCCTTTATTTATGAGGATCGATCAAGCGATCATCACGACCGGGACTCCTGGTCGTAAAAAAAAAAAAGAAAAATTGACATTTACAGAAGACTTCAAGCTCAGGACCATGATGGTGTCCAAGCACTAGTGAAACACTGAGATAAGTGCATTACTGTAGCGCAGGGGATTAGATAGAGAAATAAAGAGAGTTTCTACTCTATACTCTGCACAATCAAAAGTCCAGGCTGACTTGAAAGCTCTTTGTGTTGGGGGGAAAAAAAAAAAGAAAACTTTTGGATAGAACTTTGATTGTTATCGATTTTACACTGGGCTTGTTTTGTAAGTGCTATTATTTGTAACACTTTCACAGGTACTGAAAGTTTCAGCAGAAATAAAAGCTTTCGAGTTGTGTGTGTGTGTGTGTGTGTGTGTTTTAAGAGGTGTTCGTTCCCTCTGAATGTGTCCCAGAGATTACGAAATTTTTTTCATGTGAAGCTCTTGACATTTCCGCAGTGTAAATTGTAGCCCGTCCGTAAGGTCACGTCGCTGCGGTCTGTTTTCTTTTGGTGCTTTTGGTGTCCTTGCATTGTCCTGTGTCCTGATGTTTTTAAAAGTACGAGTCGTCCCAATTTCTGCATGCAGCCTTTTTTTTTTTTTTTTTTCTTTTTGGATGTTCTGTATGTTTGTATGTTTGTTTGTTTTTTACGTTGACCTGTTCTTATTGGATGTGTCGCTGCAGTGGGCTCTCTCTGCTCCTCCATTCAGCCAATCAGTTTACATAGGAGTATATCCTGGGCAGGTATATCTTACCTGTAACTTTTATCTTGAGTGTTTATTTTTGTTAGATGTTTTTTTTTTTTTTTTTTTAATTATTAACCTTACTTAACAAGAGAGAGAGAGAGCTGGTTATGGGGGGGAGAAAACAATCCAACCAATCAGAAACAGCGTCCAACTAACCACTAGGTTTGAAACTGTAATCAGGTTATCGGCTGTTTCTCAATACCCGATCAGAAGCCACGAAAACTTCTCTTATAAGAAATATTTATAAGTGTTTCATTGCACAGCCATGTCACACGCCGAAATTATCACATATCACCATTCAGACTATTAAAAAAAAAAAAAAAAATCATATCGCGATTCAGTATTAAAGCTTTTTTTGTTTGTTTTTTTTTTTTTGTCACAATTCAAAACAAACTAAACAAATAATTTGCTCTTACAACACAGGATGCTTTGCTCTAGGAATAGTTAACAGCATACCACTTCAGTTGCAAATATACAATGTGATTCACTTGAAAGAGGCCCTGAATATTGTGTAATAACTCACAACTCGCTGTGATGACAATGTCGACAGACTGCTTCAAGTGGCCTCTAACATAAAGGGATCAGCAATCCCATCACTTCTTCTGTAAGACTCTTACATGGTACTTCAGGAACACCATATTTATTCCCAAATCAAGTCAAGGAGGCTTTTGTTGTCACTTATCCATATACAGTTACTACACAGTGAAACGACACAACGTTCCTCCAGAAACCAAGGTGCTACATGCAACATAAATTAACATCAATTAACAAAAAACTAACTAGCTAACTTGGATACCTAATTAGCCGGCTAGCTGGGACAAGACTGATTAACATTTTAAGTTAGCAGGGAACTATCTACGCTTTTTACAAAAGAGCGTATGTCAAGTGCAGGTGCAAATGTGCAAACGAGCGGCAAAGTGACAACGCGACAAACATGACATTCCTAAATTCACTCTGGCATTGCTTAAACGGATTGATGATCGCACTATGAAGAAGAGCTGCTCTTTACTGTACCTGATCGAGTGACTTGAGTGAAGAAAAACGGGATTAAACGGCACAATGGCCCTCTGGCGTCTACCCTATGAAGGTTAGCTCCATACATTGTGGAGAACATCTGTTTTGTTCCGATTGCTTCATCCTAGCAAGAGTTATTACAGAATATTCAGGGCCTCTTTCGAGTGAATCACCCTGTATATGAATTAATCATTAATTTATTTTTGGAGTCACTGCCACACAAAAGAATCGCGATACGTCATTGAATAATTTCTTCCGCTCCATCTCTATTAGTTATGTAAACTTGCCACAGATCCCTGGCCATCTACTATACTTTGCTTAATGACTAGATCCTTAAAGTTCCTCAAGGATTCTTTGGACGGTTAATGCTTCTAGATTTCACAAAAAATGTTTTTGTAAAAACGTTTCAAAATGGATATCCCTTGCTTTAGGGTTGTCTGTAGGATCATTATAAAGATAAGTTTTCTAAAAAAAAAAAGAAAAAGAAAAAAAAGTGCTTTTTGTAGTGTAGTTTTTTTCTCACCAACTGAAACTGCTTGCTTTTCTTTGTTGCTAAAAAAAAAAAGTTCTCCATTTCTGCCATGCTTCTTGCCATCACCACTTGTTTCCTGTGACATTTGCAAGCATAAAGCTGGATTATTGCCAAATCAATACCCTTGGATTATTTGGCTAGTTTTATACTGCACGTTATTAAACTAACCACAAACAAAAAATGTTGGCTGAGGAACATGTAGGGCTGAAAACATCATCATAAAGCGTAATCGATCAGAAAAAAACAAAAAAGTTTAGCAGCTTAGATTTACAGAAAATGTAAACAATGCTACCAAAAACAGATTAGACATGAGACAAGGTCAAATTTGCAAGTTTTCAGTTATTTTGTTCTGATCTGAAAGTAGAAGATCCGGTGTGTGCATGCCGGCCAGAACCAAGAACGTGTATTGAGAAACACCCATCGGACTGGATCCTGATTTGCTCACCACCTCTTCACCCAACATTCCTTCACACTTTTTCGGAAAGCGTGACTCGAAAAGCAACACTCGAGCTCAGACCTTGTTGACATACTCCATGTGCGTCCTCTCAGATGTGGCCAATTAAAAAGTTTCTTCTCCACAAAATATTCTTCAGACAGCAGACTCCTTTTTTTCCCTCTGCTGATTCTGAAACACGATTTTCTGCCCTTAAGCCAAACAGCTCTCCTGATCATTAAATTTCAGATGCATCATGTCTAGGAAAAAAACAAAACAACTAACGACCAAAATTAATCAAGGTCTGGTCTTGAAGTCTGCTGCTTGTAGCACTGAATGGAGTGAATAATATATATATAGATATATATATATATATGGACTTATCTATCTATCTATAGATATGTGTTTTGAAGGCATGTTTTGGAAAGATGAACCTGATCTCAAACCTCTAGTTGCTCGTTTATGATCTGTCAGAGTTTTTCTTCAATTAAAGCGATGTCTAATCTTGTGTAATTCACAGCTTGTCTCGCTGATAGAACAATGTGTGTGTTTTGTTGAGAGAACCTTTTAATGATTGTTTGTCCCTAGCATGGGTGTTTGTCACTGTCTTTAGTTTAATACTTCTGTCATTTTGATTTCTTTCACTCGGTCTTAACAGAAAAGATTCATCTTTCCCTTAAGGCCTTTTCTTTTTCTTTTGACTCCGCCTCCTCCACAGACTCGGTGGTAGTGCTGGAGGAAGGCGTGCGGGGCAAGGCACCAGATTCGGACCCCGAGTCGCCGCAGATGGACATGGAGGCTACGGCGTCAGAGCCCATTTTTATGAGCGCCGATATGTTCAAGCCTTCCACCACCACCCCCATGCTGAGCAGGGTGAGTGATGGCGCAGAGGGCAGGGTCTAAAGGTCAACTGGGTGGGGTTTAATAAGTAGGAAGTTGTAGCGTTATTGACCCCAGTTGAGTTTCTGACTTATAAAAACTCTTGAAGCCAATCATATCCAATCTTTGCTCTGATCCCATTAATGAAAGTTTGCTTCATTTTCATACCAAAATTTGTTTAGTAGTTAGTGTTGAAGTTGAAGCTTAAAAAAAAAAATTCTTCCAACCTTTAAATGTTCACTGCTTCAAAACTTTATACACAGTAAAACTTGAGCTAAACATATCCAAAGTTTTGCTCCGTAATCATCAGACTGCGAGCTCCAGTCCCTTGTCTAGAGCTGTGCGATCTATTCCGCTTTATGCTGATCGATTCAATTAATTGTTTTTTAACTTTGTCAGCATTTAACTTTTGAAATTTTACCTAAGTGCTTAAAAAAAAAAAAAACACCATCAAATGCAAACCACCTCTACCTTCTGCAAATACTCACATTTTACAAGCATATTGTGTCTTCTTCTTTCTGTCTTTCTAAAAGCAATTTGTGCAATACTGCCACCTTCTGGACTGAAATATGGAGTAGAATATTGGCAAGGGGGAAAACGGTTGTGGCTTTGTACAAGACCTGACATTAAAAAAACAAACAAATAAATATCAACAACAAAGTATTATTTTTTGATACAAGTACTTTAAAACCTGTGGGGAATATAGCAGTGTTGGCCAATACAGACACTTAACTTTAGTGCTTTTGAGTTGAGTTGAATTGGATTGAAAATTGCAATGCTCAAAAAATCAAACCAAATCAAGAGTGAAGAGGTGAGAGTCAAAGCTCTAGTCTTGCCCTCCCGCTGTGTTTTGCTGCTATGGCATGAAGCGGAATTCGAATGGAAGCAGTTACATGCCTTCGCTCTTCTACACTGCTAGCTATCACCCCTTGAAGGACATCTTGGATAATGAAGTGAGAGTTGGTCGTGACTAACATAATGCAGTCAACTAGAAACAGGGAACAATGTAGAAAATTGGAAGATAGTTTGTATAATGCGTGCAAAAAAGCAATCAGTTCTCAGACACAAGACACCGGGTGTAGATGGGGAAGTTAATGGAGAAAAAACACTGTATCTCATTTCCATCAGCCTGATCCAAATTCAGTGCAAGTACTCTCCTGTCAACTTTAATTCATTAAAATCTTGCAGGGGAGCACCACTGTTGTCAAGTGGTTCGATTTTCATTTAGACAAAGTGGCCCAGAAGTAACTTCTGATCCTTCAAAGATCGAACATTCATTTAGTTAGAAAGTGGCCAGTGAACTTTAAATTCAGACCAGCTTGAGCTGATAAAGATCTATAAGGTCTTTCCCATTTCTCACCATTTTTCTGCAGTCGTCCTCTACCTCCAGTCAGGACGACGACAAGTCGACCCTTGAGGAGGTGAGCGAGGGAGGCATCCCAATCGACCAGCCTCCCTTGACCTTCTCCACTCCTGGAGCGCCGGACTCGGACTTGTCCTTCTCTCACTCTCAGACATTGAACAAATCCAGCTCCTCCCCAGAGCTGCAGACACTTCCTGAGGCCTTTGCCAGAGCCACGAGTTCTGGGGCCGGAGGAGGGGATCTGCCCAGGTCTAGGAGCCCGGTGGAAGGAAAGAGCGTTTCGGTTCAGGGTACAGCTGAGAGGGAAACCACGGGAGCATCGGAGAGTATTGGAGCAGCAGGGGCTCAGAGTGTGGGCCCCAGTGTATCCATGTCTTCCTCGAAGATGAAGCTGGAGTTCCCGAGCGCTCACCCAGGCTCCCTGTCGCCTAGCGGACACAGGCCTCGCGGACACACCATCTCCGTTTCTGCTCCCTCGTCACAGAGAGAGAGAAGGTCTGACCGAGACGCGTACCATGGCCGAGGAGGCGTGTCTAATGCCGAGAAGAGCTCCGGACTCAGTCCAAGGTAAAAAAACAAAAGTCATTGTCATGTTTGTTCCATCTAACGAGCCAATCAAGGTAAGAACGGTCTTAATTTGACCACTGATTACAGTGAAATCAGTTAAAGAGACTGGATCATCAGTTATCATGTTGCAATTTGGAGAGTTAGAAAATTACATAGAACCCCGCCCCCAACCCCAGAGTTCTGTTTATTCTCCCCCTCCAGAAACGTCCTTTAAAAGCCGCATTTAAAACGAGCCCTGATTTGAGACTTCTGATTGCAAATATTTCCAAGTTGTAGTCTTGGTCAGTTACGACTCCAGGCAAGCAGCGTTGATGATGTGTTTTTCCTCTATAGCTGATACATTGCAAATTTTATTAAACTAATTTAACATTTAAATACCCAAAGCCTGAAAGCTTGATTTAATCCTTATTACCAGCGTTAAAACGCCATTCTCCCGTTTCCCGTACATCACAAAAACCTTTTCATCACGCTAAACAGATTTTCTACAATCGCCCTCATCCATCAGCATTACTTTCATCTAAAGAGCACTCTAAACCCTCGTTCCGAATCTAATGGTGTGATGATGATACACAAATCAAGCCCTGCGTGCGCGCCCTGCTGACACGCGAAATAAGAATTTGCTCAGTGCGTCTGTTTGCCATCTCGCTAAATAAAAGCCCTGAGCGGCGATATCGCAGAGGAATGTCGTCAATATCAAGCCACTTCTTCACTAAATGGTTAAACCTTAAAAAAAAAAAACTGATGTTTAACTACAAATTGGTTATAATTTACAGGACTGCAATCATAAACTGGAAGAAATTCAGCAGGATTTAGCTGCGTCTGATCTCAGGGTAATAATGGCCTTGTCACTTGAGTGGTCCCTGCTAAAACTATTGCCGTTACGTCGTAAGGTTTTTCTTGTCTGCTCAATTTGTTAAAAAGCCACTAAAGAATGTGTTACTAGCCTCCGAGTGGCGCAGTGGGTAAAGCGCTCGCTAGTTCGAATCCCGGGTGGTGCTGTAACCTCTCGCAGCCGGAGGTCTAGAGAGAGCTGATTGGCCGAGCTCTCTCAGAGGGGAGGGATGAGAGGTACATAGTGCTCCCACATTAATCACGGCTCTACAGCCAGTCAGGGGCGTCTGTGAGCTCGCGCAGCGGAGGGAGCGGATAGCGCTGTCCTCCGAGTGTGTTACGCCGCCCCCAACGGTGCGCGAGCGAGCAGTTCGAAAAGATGCGGTCGGCTGGCGTCACGTGGTTCGGAGGAAACACGTGATAGTCTTCGGCCCTCCCGGCTGAGTGGTAGTAGTAGCCTTAATGTGGGAGCCCCCTAGTGACGGGGAGGAATTGGACATGACTAAATTAGGGAGAAAAACACATTTTTTTTTTTAAGTTGAATTAAACCAAGTGTTGGTTTAGTAAGGGTTTAATATGATGATGGCCCCGTCCCCTCTACAGCTTCCACTCTCCTGTGAAGGCTTTCCACAAGGTTTAGGAGTGTGTTTATGGGGATTTTTAACCATCCTTTCAGACACTGATGTTGGACGAGAAGGCCATGGCTTGTAGTGTCCACACTAATTCATCACAAAAGTGTTCTATCGGGTTGTAAAGAAACTCGCTCGTGTCTTTATGGACCTTGCTTTGTGCACTGGTGCGCAGTCATATTGGAACAGGAACAAGTTTTCTCAGAGCCACGATTGGACTGTCGTATTTGCATCTGAAACGCTGGCTCCTTTAAACATGTGGAAATGGCTTGGAGCGGGGTCAGGACTGTACGGGGGATGTGGCAATAACTCCCAGCCGAGTTCCTGTGGAGATTGTGTGTACAGTTTCTTTCAATAGTCGATTTTTTCAAGGATCAGTTGTTCCACTCGCTTAAATGTTCATAGGAACGACTGCAGTAGGGTCCGAGCCTCCTCGGCCAGGATCGTCATTCACGGGCGCACGACCATCTTACAAAAGTTCAAAGGTTTTACTGCGACTAAGAGTCTCATCACCCTACTGTGCTTGAAGTCACTTGCCTTACCAGACAATTCATCGCAAGTCCTGATTTTTACATGAACAGTCTTTGTTTGTATGTATTTATTTTAAAATATCGAGGATGAGAACAAGCACAAATCTCTTGGGAGAAACGGTTTTCTCACATTTTGTTTAATCGGGTCTGCAGTCTTGGTGTTAATGCGAGTTGCCTCTAACATTCTCCTTCCCATTTCTTCTCCGTCTCTCCAGTTTTGTTTTCCTCCAGCTCTACCATTCACCATTTTTTGGCAACGAAGCCAACAAGCCCCTCCTCCTGCCTAAATCCGAGGTGAGCTCAGGTTCTCACCACACCGGTCTACCGGCCTCTAACTCGCAGTTTAAAATAAATGTGCCATGTTTTCGAATCTGAGCGGTTACTAACGACAGCTTTTCCACTGACAGCTGATCGACCGAGCGGTTAAAGTGCTGGATCAGATGCCGCCGTACGACACTCACAAGATCGGGGTGGTGTTTGTGGGGCCTGGACAGGTAAGATCATCCAGTGCACCCTGGCATGACTGAATATTTATATGATGGAGATTTCTAAAAAAGCTTCTCCCATTGCAGGCGAATAACGAGGTTGCGATCCTGTCGAACGAGTACGGATCGAACCGCTACGCTCGCTTCCTGACCGGTCTCGGGAAACTCATCCACCTGAAAGACTGCGATCCGGACCAGATCTTCCTAGGAGGACTGGATCACGGGCGCTACGCCGACGACGGCGAGTTCACCTACTGCTGGCACGATGACATCATGCAAGGTTCGAGAGTGTTTGTGTGTAAATATAGATACAGAGATAGATAGGAGGAAACATTTTGCTGGCCATTGACTCTTCCAGGTCTGCCATGTCGATTAGGAAGGATTGAGGAGTCGACCTTCGAGTTCAGCGCTGGAGGGCTTAGGAAATCTTAGTATTAGAATCAGATTTGGGAAGAGAGGGGAAAATAAAATAAAATGAAATAACTTCCCATAACGCCGTGTGTTTGTGGCTTTATCTTGTCCCACAGCTATTTTCCACATCGCCACACTGATGCCCAACAGAGAGAGCGATAAGAGCTGCTGCAACAAGAAGCGCCACATCGGAAATGACTTTGTGGTGGTGGTTTATAACGACTCGGGCGAGGAATACAAGCTCGGTACTATTAAGGTGAGGGAGATAGTCCGGGCTTCCTGATTCTAATGGTTTCCTTATCGCCGTGTTTCCTCCAGCTGATCTGATCGACACTACATAAATGAAGAATCAGTTCGTAATTTAAACGACGCAGCTTTGAATCATTCATTCTGATTAATCATAAATACTTTTACTTCAATTAAACATAAAAATGTATATATTTCATCATTAGTGGTGCCCGCGAAGCGAATCATCACTTGTATAATCTTGCAAGCTTTTAAATTTTTATATTCAACTTCCATACAAACTTTGGTACGTAACTAGTCTTGTGCAGTTTGAGACCCCTAAAAGAGGCATCAAATCGTTCAGCTTATTCTGGGTTGGGGTTCTATGACTTTTCTGAGGGGTGGATGGGAAATTAGCATCTAAAAAAAATCCCATAGACTTAACGTTGAGACCAAATTTGATGGATTCTAACGCTGAGCAAGAAATTTGTAGAAATATATCAAATTTACCACATTTGAAGAGGCTTGCAAGCTTTGTTCGAACATACCCCAGAAGAGGGTATAAGTTGTACCCCTGGGGCGCGGGTGCCCAAATTTGCCCCATTGAATGGTGAAGATACTCCCCATTGAAACAGGAAGTGCTCACAGTTGCATTCCCTTTCATAGGAGTTATGAAAATACTGTGGATCCCATTGTCATAGAGATATGGGGGTGGGCTCATTTTACTCGGCCAACAAATCGGTCTCTCAGGATCATCAGTGTGAAGCTATCAAGCCACGCCCTAGCAACCACTTTAGAGCACCTTAGCAACTGATCCCATAGACTGTCATTTAGAAAAGGCCAGACAGCAAGCCTCACTCTTCAGTGTGAATGCGCGCTTGCGTCCTGCTTGCAGTACCGTCACTGGCCACTGGGGGAAACCATGATTTACACTAAGCATGTGTATGCTTATTAAAAATTCTTCTTATTTTATTTTTATAGTATAATAACATGTTATTGACTTGATTATCTGAAGTTAAAAAGTGCATGTAATGAGGAACCAGAAAATGTCACATATTGCTCGTACAAAAAAAGTTGAGTATCCTGAGTGTATCAGCTGCACTACCGTCAGACCTGCAGTTACGGAAAAGTAATCAAGGCTTTAAAGTAATCAAATCCAAACTCGGGTTTCTTTGTAACATAAGAGCACACTTTTTTCATTTAGAAACTTTGGAAACATTCATATATATCTGACATGAGTGTGTGTGTTTTTTTTTGGGGTGGGGTTTGTCTGTCCCCCTACAGGGCCAGTTTAACTTCGTTGAGGTGGTGGTGAAGCCGCTGGACTACGAGAGCAACCTGGTGAGGCTGCAGTGCCGGAGAGGTGAGTGCGTTCACGGGAACGCCGCGCAGGAGCTTTCACGAGGAACGAAAGAGCCTCTAGCTGACCTTTCGTCTTTCCGAAGAGCAAATCGACAGAAATTACAGGCGGCGAGCGAGCGCGGGCCATTTGCAGACAGTCAATTATAAATATAACTGGATTTTATTCCGTGAAAGGAAAAGTACAAACCCATTTATTTACTGCAGCGGTCAGGTGTGTGTGTAGGCGTACGCTTACTTAATGTTCCATCAGCGTGTCCGATGCAGCAACATCCCTACTCTTAACATAGAAATGTTAGCTACAGTGGGAATAATACTAATAAATAAATAAATAAATAAATAATGTATTTTTGCATGTTCGTCACACTTAAACCATGAAGATAACGTGAGCGTTCAGACACTTTTTATACTTTTTCTTCTTTTTCTTCTAATATTTTTCAAATGAAATCATCTGCAGCGAAATAAATATACACGCACTTATATTTAAACTTTATTTATAAATGTGTTCCTATGTTATATATTGATATATATGATAATATGCTAATAATATTAATATAATATATACTAATTTTCATTTCCAGAAGTGTATATAGCAGGAAGGAGGCAAATACTTCTTCACAGCACTGTATTAAAAACAGTATTTCATTTAAAAAAAATTGTTTTTAAACAATGGAATGCAAAACACTGATTAAAAAAATCTGGAAGGTTAATGAGGAAAATCTGTACCATAAGGACATTTAATATTGCTACAGTTATTATTGTAGGTTTTATTTAAAATGAAAAACATAATGTTATTATAATTGCTGTAAAATTCTGTATATATATTTTTTAAAATAAGCATTGCTTGCTTTGTTTAAATACCGTCTCCCCGCTTCACCCCCATCCTTCTCCTCTTTATCCGTCAGACCTGGAGGGTTTGGTCGACACCACGGTGGCGAAGATCGTATCGGACCAGAACCTTCCCCTGCTGGTGAGACAGATGGCGCTGCACGCTAACGTGAGTCCTTCCTTCATCCCTGCACTAAAGCGCACTTCAGTCTGTATGACTGTAACGTTTCATAAACCAGCTCATAATTCAGGCAGATTAAGAAACCCGATACAGTGTGCGTCAGTGGGAGGTAGTTTTCAGCAGGGATTCAGATTTCAGAGTGGCCTCGTCCCTTCTTGGTGCACTTCATAGTACGACGTTATGCTGTAATAACGTAATAAGATTACTCTCCTAATGTCACACTCTGATATCAGCCTCTAGCTAAACTTTTTTTTTTTTTTTTTCCCTCTGAAACCACAAAAAGGTCAATAAATACTTCAACACACACGCATGCACATGTTGACCTTTTAAGTGTTGCTTATTTACAGAATATCTCAAGCTCTACTTATCTGATATCCTCATGCTAGCCTGGCTACTTCGGTAACGACTAAATGTAAACTTGGTAACGACTAAATGAAACAATTAGCCAGTTCGTTCATTTTACCTGACAGCGAGATGGAATGAGACGAAACAGTCCAGGTAATAAATAATTTGTGCTTCCTTCTGACCTGTAGATGGCGTCGCTGGTGCACCAGTACAGAGCGAATCCGTCTGACGCCTACGCTTCGAAATGGCTCGCTCGACTCCGACACATCAAGAGGATCAGAATCCGGGTACGACTCCTTGAAATATATATATATATATATATATATATATATATATATATATATATATATATATATATATATAATGTGTGTGTTTTTATTATTGTTTTTGTTTATTGCGGTAACCTAATGTAACCGATTTCAGGCTCAAGAAGAGATCCAATCACGGCCCACGCCTGGAATCTCGCTCACTCAGGGCCACGCCCCCATGCAGAACAAAACCGCCCACCAGTCTTCAGGCTCCGCCCCCAACACGGACTCCGGCCAGAGGAAGCGTCTGGTCTCCACAGTTGATGACTTCACCGATTTTGTTTAGGACCTTTGACCTTTTGACCTTTGTAGTAGTAAAAGTAGTATTTATCATTTTTAATCCTCATAAAAGCTGACATCTTTCTGCACATGCGGTTAGTTTCAGATCCCCAGTATATATGTGATGGCTTGATTTTCCTTTTTGGATTAATTAAATCAAGCAACAACAACACTATATAAAACTTTTAACGTTAAAAAAAAAAAAAAAGATTTTTTTTCCTTGAGCACATGCACGTCCGCGAGTTCCCTTCTTCACATCGTTCTGCTTCCCTGCTGCTTTATGACGGTTTGCTAACTCTCCTTACAGCACAAAATTTCCTCTATCACACTTTTTTTTTTTTTTTCTTTTTTTTTTTAAGTGCACATTCGTACTTTTAGATGTCTTATTTTATTGCAGTGGTTTCCAGCTTTGTTCATGCATGTTTGAGGTGTTGTTTTTCCCCCCTGCTCTAACAAACTCACACGGACGAAAGCCTGTTAACAAAATTTCCCCAATCAGGGCGTCAGCTTGAAACGATTTGTGTGCTGCTGTAATAATGGATGCCTTGTGTTTATAGGAGCACAGGTATGTATGGTGTGCGCGCGTGTGTGTGTGTGTGTGTGTGTGTGTGTGTGTATATGAGTGTATGAGAGGGAGAGAGAGCTTGGCTAACCCCATTACACTTGCTTAGCATTAACTGCAAGTTTAAGCTCAAACACTGACGATCTCAGCCTCTACATGAACCCGGGTTAATGTGAAACGCGTATTATCAGGTGTAACTGGAGCCTGTTTTAGGATTTCATTCGATTAAAAACACTCATAACGGCGCAAGATGTTCGTGCTGAACTTCACCCATGACGCTGTGCACCAGCCAGTCGAGTTATAATATTAAAATCCCACCATCCAATTGTTTGTTCTATTTATTTGGTCACTTACTAGAGAGGTGTGTGTGAGAGGGAGAGGGAGAGAGACTTACTGTGCGCACACATGTATGAGCTTATGTGTTGAATAAAAATCTATTGCGACCGATACAGTTCATTTTGTGTGTGTGTGTGTGTGTGTTTGTGTGTGTGTGTGTGTGCGCGTCATGTAAAGATGCCCCAGAAGAGCCGAACAGCCTATGCACACAAGATGATCTGCACATTTGTTTTAACTTAAATATTAAGAGGCTTTGAACTTTCTCTAAGCTCCGCCCCCTGCATTTTACAACATAACTACTTTTATATACTATAGTACGAGGGTGAGTCAAACAGCAAATTAACTTTAAAAGGAAACATCATTTTTACTGTAACACCTGTACAGCAGTGACGGGGGAGACGGTAGAGCTGAATGAAAATCGCTGATAGAATACGTTTAGCGGCAGGTAAATTCAAGATTTTAAACTTCAATAGATTAAATAAAGGAAAAAAACAACCAAGATACAGGTTGAAAATTATGTAACAGGTTATTAACCTGAATAGTGATTAAATTTGCTGTGCTGTTTTGTTTCTTTTTCTTTCTGACCCCCTTCCCCCCCCCCCCCCAACATGATTATATGTACCAAAATGTGCTGCTGTTTAGTTTTTAATACCGTTTACTACACGTGCCAAATCACGTAAAAACTTTCCCTCCTGCTGAGTTTTTGCAACTGCCAAATTTTCCGACCAAACAGCGTGTAATATTAAACAGTCCATTATTTATACCGCTGTAAGATTTAAACAAATTCTTGTCTTGCCAGAATGCAAAATTAAGCTATACACCGCCTGGCCAAACAGGGGGAAAATTGCACATTCTAATATTGTGTTCAGTTGTATTTAACTTTTGGAAATGATTCCTCACGCTCCAATAACCACTCTTTTATAATCTGTCCAGAGTCATGCGCTTCCCTTCTTACCCTGACACGCCCATCGCTCTAGAATAGGCTCAATCTGGCCTCATCAGATCACATGACCTTTTTCCATTGCTCCAAAGTGGAATCTTTATGCTCCCTAGCAAACTGAAGCCATTTTGGGAAAACCGTGGGTAAAATGGAGAACCCATAATAAGGTAAAACTCAACTCAATATCGCACTAATGCGGTTTCTTCATAACTGGAAGTGAATTATGTTAAAGAACCATTTAAACAAACAAAAAAACACTTTTAAATCAGTCTAACTGTGTAATACCGGTGTTGTACCCAGTACAGGTTGTCCCCGAATTATGAATCAGAAGTTTCAGGATCACATTCACGAGTCGGATTAATTCTTAAGCCCGACAAAGTCTTAAGAGTCTTCCACATGTACAATGTAAACCATACCAGTCCACTTGCCCAAATCTGTCCCCCTTTCTCCACACTGCCATCATGTGGACAAAAACTATAATCGTGCCTAAGGAGATGAATCTCGTATGTCATATGTAACAGTGTTGTCTCTACGCCTTTAAATCGCGAGGGGAATCCCGGACGCCATTTTGTCTCAGAGCTGTTTTCTGATACACAATCCAATACTGTGGACTCTGTTATTCACCATCAGGACAGCTTCCATCTTCGTGCTCCCGGACAGATTCATCGAACCCCCAACTCCCACCCTACACACACACACACATAAACAATATACCAGACTTCAGACATTTTATACATTTCTTCGCATATACAAATGTTCGTAGAGCTGCAGTCCAAATTTAAACATGCATTGCGTTCAAGTGGATAAACATTAAAATGGCTACAACAATTCCAAAATAAAACAAATTTTTAACAGTGTAATTTTACTACAATGATCAAATCCCCAGACCTCACTTTGAACTGTGGGTCTTTAAAAAAAAAAAAAAAAAATGGACCAAGTCAAGCTGTCAAACTCTTTATTTGACTTTGTCAAGTGCAAAAGCATTTTAGCCGAAGTGCTAGACAGAATAAACTGCATAACATATTTAAAAAAAAACAAAAAAACAGCCACAAGTCTTGCCATGAGCAAAAAAAAAATAGTTTAACATGTAACAAATACTCAGAAATAAATCCACAAAAAACATGCAAACTGACTTTGGCACTTCAAATATGTAAATGGAAATCATTTTTATTGTAAATATTAAAGTATAAAGCACCGGATGATTTCATAAACACGACCCAAGAAACCAAAGCAACTAAACTTCATTAGTGTCAAAGTTATATATACAGTATATTTCATTACAGGCACCTGGACCATGAAACCAAAGTGGGGGAGAAATTCTTTAATAATAAATCATTGCAATACTGTATCCGCTGGGTAACAATAAAACATCAGTGCAGGTTATCTTGAAGAAAAAAAAAATTGGAATTAATTTATTTTTTGTTTACTCAGTATTTACACCAGGGCATGTCAATATGTATAAACACACACTACCTGAAGACTGGAGAGGAGTGAAAAGCATGACATTAGCACTGTGTACAGTAAGTCTGATCTCGTTTTGCATGTTAAGATTTCAGACATTCAACAACACACATCATACATCCAGCTAAGGAGACGAACAAGCGCATGACGTACAGAAACAACAAAAAAAGCATTATGCTGGTTTGGTGCTGTTTAAAGGGTCCCTGAGCATCACCATGGTAAACAAGACGTTTATGGGCAAAACTGTTAGAACATTTTTAGAAAACATAGTTAATAACAAGCAGATCCTGACATAAAAAAAAAAAAAAAAAAACTCGAGGATGGTTAAAAAAAAAAAAAAGTTCTACAACTTAATCATTAAATACGCCGTAGCATGAAATACCTTGCGTTGGAAATAAAGTGCTAGGTATAAAAGTACTTTTGTTTAATCAAAATAAATCTCTGGATGCTAAATGAGTAGCAAGCAAATCGATACGATGAGTAATGTTCTTGAAGCTATCTCTTATTCGATTTTCGTACCAAGCTTATTAACTTTAAAAAGAGAGAAAAAAGCCCCCTCACATTCACTTTCCGAAGAGATTGTGTACGTACGCCGATACAAAGTGCTTTTTAAATAATATTAAAAGACATCATTTCAAAAGCGACAATAAAAGGACAAAAAAAGCAAAAAAGTAACAAACTTTACAATTAATAACCCATTAGCATGTCTTCTTGTTTTTTGTTCTTGCTAGTTACAAAGTAAAAATAGCAACGCAAAAAAACCTGAACCTATTTTTTTAACCTGTTTCTTTGTCTTGCATTGCTTTGTATTCTTTATACTTTTCTTTTTTTCGCTGCTTCATCAAGCTAAAGACTGTCCATTGTCTGTGTTAACGTTCGTTAAAATTCTCACTCAACTCTCACCCTTTTTTGCGTTCCTCCTAATAGCTTGTTCTATTTAAAACTCAATTATAACAGCTGCTTACTTCGAATAACAAGCCTTGCTACTATGCTAGCATGCTAGCATCCTCACAACCTGTACAGAAATGTGAGTTGTGGAATTCCTCGGTGTAACGCGGTTAGCCTGTGTTTGACATACATGTGCAGAATAAACGACATGCATTATGTGTAAGTACCTGCAAGCATACTGTAGCTCTATGTGCTTAATGCTGATATGTTAGTGTGTGTGTGTGTGTGTGTGTGTGTGTGTGTAGCTTCCTTCTTTGATGCATCAAAAATTTTTACTCAAACATTATGTATACAAAAACATTACTTTATATAATACATGGCAACAAATATAACGCAAAAACTCACTACGTCGCTGCCATTTTGTGACAGACTTGCATGATATCACTTCCTGTGAACTTATTGCTAAGACGGCACAAGGTGTGCTCTTGTCGAGTCAACCCTCTATGACCGCCGGGGCCATGGGCTGGTTGAGGTCATTCAAGGTGAAGAAAGGCTGGGGACTTGTGAGCCAAAATATAACGGGCGACCAGCACCTTATTGCTAATGCACACCAAGTCTGTACCATTTTTTGACTTTGGCCAAACTGTACCGCTCTGGGGTAAAAGCTGTGATACGTTTCTTCTAGCCACTTTTAAGCTGCTCTTTGTTTCAACGTTTCTTTAAGGACTGGCAACAAAACCTGCTGTCACCAAGACCCTCTCTTACCATAACGAATAACTGTGAAGACACAACTCATATTTGTTGTCTCTTTACCTGACTTTAGTCTAATTCCAAAAGTCCAGCAAGTGGAAGCCTCTGGTTCTTAAGGTTTGGCGTGTCCTGAGATAGGCCTGTCCGTGTTGGGATGGATCTTGTTTTTCAGAGGTGGGGGTTTGTGCTTACGTTTGCGTGTGGGCATGGTGGTGGTGTGTGCTGGATGTTGGAAAAGGCTGGATGGGAGATCATCGGTGTAACTAGGTGGCTTCCATTCAAGGGCTCGAGGAATTGGGACGGGGGTTGTGATAGCAGAACTTGGGGCAGAAGAAGGGGTAGTAGATGGGGCAGTAATTGGAGTAGCGGCCTGTGTTTCAGAAAGAACTGGTTTATTGGCACAGCCAACAGTCTCAGCATCTCTTGGAATGATTGGAGAAACCTTCTTACGGCTTGATCCGCCCTTACGCGAACCTTTTGAAGTCCTGTTGGATTTTGCCTCCGCCAAACCTGCATTTGTATCCATCACAACGGCACTTGCTTCTATCTTAACAACACTTTCCTCTACCCTAATGGGACTTGAATCCACCTTGGGAGCATTTGTTTCAATCTTACTGACATGTGCTTCCACCTTATCAGGAGTTACTTGTGGACTCATATCCGTTCTCTGAAGACTTAATTCCTTTGGTAGCAAGTCCTCTTGAGGACTTGTCTCATGTGCACTGCTATCTTTCTTGTGGGATCCTCTGTCCTTTTTGTGAAAACGTTTCTCACTCTTAGGCAGATACTTGTTCAAGTTTCCATCTTTCTCAACCTTGTGGAGACACTTCTCTAGTGAGTTGGAGTGTCTGCGTGACCCATTATGTCTCCTCTGTCCTGCAGAGTCTGGATCACCATTGTGAAGTACTCCACGGCTCCTTTTCTGACTCCTCCTTTGGACTTTTTCCAGCCGGCACTCAGTGCGATACAGTTCCTCTGTGGCCTGGTTGACCCTGTCTAGGTGCAGCAGCAACGTGTCAAAGGCTGGCAAGACTCTTCGAAGAGTGGCCTCAGTTTCTGCTCGTTCTCGCCAGGCTTGACCTCCAGCTATCACCCCCATGCTTAAGGTCAGGCCTAAACCAAGACTTGGAGTGTCAGCTAGACTGCATGGGCTACTGGACGTAGGATGCCAGGAAGCCTCTGAGCCACAGTCAACACTGTCAGGAGTCGGCGGGGCTTCAGGGGCATCCAGAGGTGGGAGACAAAGGGATTTGCAGTCACTGGTAGATGAAGACCGAGATGGTGGGAGTTCCATACCTTCAAAACGCACTTTGTGACGAAACTATATGAAAAAAGGAACAAGACAAAGAATAAGGCTAAGATATGCTCCAGTTTATTATACCCATTACAGTATTTGCAAATATTTGACACCAGATTTCTGGGCTGATAGTTCGCACTGATCTTGTAACTTTTTATACCTCAACTTGCCCCTATTGTATGAGGCCATAACATAACATACTAGTAGTAAACACATCGCATACTGCTGACTTATCGACATATTTCTACTCACCTCCTTAGTGCGGCTTAGGCCCATCCACATCTTAAGCCGTCGTAGGAAGAGTTCCACCATCTCGTAGTCTTGGAGGTCTACCGCTGGCCGGTAGAGCTCTGCCCGGACCCTGCGATAGTTCCTTAGCAACACAGAAGTCACCATCCACAGTAGCACGAGGCGCAGTGCCGCAAAGCTGACATGGAACACGTAACAGGAAGTCGAGCAGGGATAGGAGCCTTGGTTTGCTCGCCATGACCACAGACCACGCCCTCCCGAGCCCAGCAGCGACAGGCACACAGACCCAACCGTCCCATACCCCTGTACAATGGTATGAAAAAGCTAGGGAGAGAAAACAAAATAATTTTTTTTGGGCAGGACTCCTTAAGAAATACAATCTGAAGTGAATAGCAAAACAGCAGAAGGTAATATAAAAATACAATCGGCACAGAGCAGATGAGTGCATGAAAGTAGGAGTAATTGCTTGGGAAAGTCAGACCTCTTTATTTCTAGAAGACGCGAGCACATCCATTAAAGCCATTTGATGAGTCAGAGAGAAAGGGATTGAATGAAAGGTAGTAATTTTGGAAAAGATTTTTTTAGAGATATTGACTTTACTTTTTGTAATGCATACAAGCATAAATGTATGGGATTTGAAACGAGAGTTTAAAACTAAAATACTTTTATGTCATGTATTCGTTTTTGTTATCGTAGAAAAACATTAAAAGCCTACCCCCCATGGGAAAGTGCATGAACATATTTAACTAATAAACATATTTAACCATACACTGGTGTACTTGTACCAACAGATTTAGAACCAAAAAACTGTAGCCTATGTGAAATAATGGATGTAATTCTGAATTGTGTTTATTTTATTTATTTATAAAAAAATTGCATTTACTTATTTTATTAAATTTTTGAATTAATTAATGATTTTCTTCTTTCAAGACTTGTAATGCCACTGGCATTATGGCCATGATTAGCTACTGCACACGATTGGCTATTGTTGCTACAGATGCGATCATTACCAGGGAACATGGGAGCCAGAATGTTGCTTTTTGTTTACTGACTTATAAATAATCAGATTTCACAACAAAGTTTAGTTTCACTTTTTGAGGATAGTTTAGTTTCAGTGTTTTGTCTATATATGCATATGTTTGTCTTTGAATATTGGCACATGTGTGTGTTTTATACTCACAAGGTATCCCGTGTGTGAATACGTCAGCAGCAGCAAGAGCAATGCGAGTGCAACACTAACAATCTCCCTGACTGATCTCCTCAAAGTCCTGCCAAATACAGCCCACTCCCTCAGAAACCGGAGCTGATGAGCCGCCTGTAGAAAAGGAGGATAAGGCAATGGGAAAGACGAAGCTTGAATTAATTCTTTTACACTTCAGAGGCACCTATGTAGATGCTTGACCCTTTTGTGTTGTAGTGCCTGTGTGGAGTTCTTACCTTCAGCACCAAGAGGAAGAGCAGCACGGCGTTGAGCTGAATCAGAACCTGGCTTTGTTGCCCCAGGGGAAAGAAGTTAATGAATGATTCCTGCTGTTGAAGTAGTGAGGCCCAGAGGTGAGAGGCAAGGGCAGAGCGACTGAAATGGAGGGCGGAGACACAGACCGCCAGTAGAAGAGTGACTACGCCCACCAGATTCCACACTCGCAGGAAGTAGCCCCATCCCTGCCTGAGGGTAGACACTCCCTCTCGCACGGAGAAGTAAATAATCAAGATTATCAGGATGAGCTACGAGAGGGAAAGAAACAGGAATGGAGAATTAGTTTTAGGGAGAAGATAGAGAAACCATAGAGAGTTCTTTGAGGAACATAGGGATAGACAGTACTTGGTGGTTAGAGTAAGGAATGAGGGAACAAATATTGATTGGTACTCTAAAGAACCAAAGGTACAGTTGATGGTAATTGAAGGTAACTGTTAGGAACAGAAGGGAGGCAGAAGTTAACAGTTAATATGAGAAACACGGGAGCAGGTAAATGGTAGTTATGGTAAGGACATATGAGATTGTAACTGGTGAGTACATTGAAGAACCAGGGGAAGATGGTGACTGACAGTTACCACAATGAAGAAAAGTGAGATGGGGACTGAAAGGAGACACTGTTAAGCCCACTTCTGCAATATTTGACACTGATCGCCAAAGTTTCAAGCTGTCACTTGCCATGGTTACCACACGCTCTGATGTCATTAGCTAGGAATACTGTACAGGGAGTGCTATGCAAAGGCATATGATGGTTTGGTGAGGTTTTAATTTAAGCCTTTATTTGTCACATATACATTACAGCACAGTGAAATTCCTTCTGAAGTCAGAGTGCAGGGTCTGTCATGATACAGCGCCCCTGGAGCAGATAGGGTTAAGGGCCTTGCTTAAGAGCCCAACAATGGCAACCTGGCTGAGCTGGGAATTGAACCGCCAGTCCTCTAATCAGTAACTCGGTGCCACCTGAGCCACCACTGCCCTGTGAGCCACCACTGCCCTGTGTACAGCCACAGATCACCCAGATTAGATCTGTGTGCTCTGAAGGTTATATAGATCCCTACGGAAAGACCTGTAATACCCAACAAGTTCTGGCTCCTTGGTGAATAGACTCCACATAGAGTCCGCAAGATACAAGACTTCTTGAGGTGTGCTGTGGTGTGGACCTGTTTATCCGGCACATCCTAAAGATCGGTTGGATTGAGATCTGGGGAATTTGGTGTTCGGCTCAACAAACGTGAACTCTTTGCCTGTTAAGCCCTATAAAGGGCAGGCTCTGATGCCCTGTCGCCTTTCTATCAGGACCAGCATTGTGAAATTCTCTGTCATAAAATCATTCATTTCATTAACTTGTGGATGACACCAATTTTAACATGCACAACCTATCACGCTTATCAATAACAAAGAAAAGTAAAGTTCACTTACCACTGATACCCTCACAGAGATTACCAAGCTTTGTGACACAGTGTTGCTACAGCTACTAATGAGTATGAATAGGGATACAAAAATATAACACAGACCTACGACTCACAAAAATCTTGAACGTGTCCAAAAAAATTCTTAACTCATGCCAGCAGGGTGCGAATGACTACAGGTACCCCTTCCGCACCTCGGGAAGCCACAGTCTTGCCATAGACTCCCATAACTTCTCATTATTCATAGATTCATTGCAGCATCCTGAGCAAAATTTGTGAAAATTCAAACTGGGCTTTAGTGTGAGGAACATAGGAAAGAAAGCAATTGAAATTTACCGTGAGGAACAGTGGGAGGTCCAGGCCACGCTGGAGGGTCTGCAGGCTGCAGGTCTTCAGGTCAATGCTGGACTGAGTGCGCTCAGAGACGGGGAACTCCAACAGGAAGGAGAAGATGGACAGTAGGTCTGTGTTCGTGTTATAGAGAGAGAACTCCACGAACAAAGCCCTCGTCCTGAAATCATACATACACATACAGTTTGTTCTCAACATTCCTACTTCATTTGGGTTATAGTATTGCACCCTCGTCTCTACACACTTACAGCGGATCCAGCCACTGGTGTTCGTGAAGTTGTTCTATGAGAACTCTAGATTCTTCTATCTTCTTGCTGAGTTCTTGTACAAACCCACCACTGTTGTACACAGACACCTGACCCCAGTGCCATGCTCTATACACACACAAAACAAAAAATATTAGCATAATTACGCACTTACGCTGAGGACAGTGAGTGTGTGTGTCCACTCTTACCCATTGCTCTGAGTCACACTTTGGCTCCAGTTCATTGACAGCCCTGAACCTGACTCCGCCCACCCCACTGGGCCACACCCAAACCAGGAAGCTGCTGGAAAGTAGCCACTTGTAGGACAATCTGAAGGGGAAAGGGGAAACCCAATCGTTAAACTCGTCACCAAGACAGACGTGGTATTAAATACATTTATGCGTGGTGTGCTTGTTTATCTTTTCAGAGGCAAAAAAGAAAAGAAGAAAGAAATTTCTGGCACCACTGGTGCGTTTGGCCAAAAACATGTAAAAAAAGCTCAACGCTTCAAAAGCAAGGATATGTCTCAATTCGGGAAAAAAGGTTTTTAGATATTTGGTATTTGAGGAACATAATTTGCAAGAATGAAGACAAAAATGGCATTTATAACATTTCTCACTGAAAACAATCATTTATCTGTGTGTGTTTTATTTATTTTTTCATATTATTGTAGGAATCATATAGTAACATCTGTTCTGACCATGTGATATTAATCTGGTCCCCACAAGGAAAACAGCTAAAAACCTTAAACTTGCTTTAAAACAAAATGTTTACTTTTATTTGTTGAGATTAAAGATGGCATAAGCTTAACTATGTACTTTAATAATGATCAGTGGCCAGGTCCTCACAACGATGGTATGACAAATGTGTGTATCACAAACAAAATCTCCCTCAGTGTGCGATTAAAAGAAACCCTTATTAAGCTCCTAAGAAGCAGCGGTTCTGCTGTATTTTATATAATAAAAGCTTGCAGTCTCATCACTGTGAGGCAGGTTTGCTTTTGAAGCTCCAGTAAAAATACCTTACAAAATTCATTAAGGACTACTTGTCTCTTACTTGTCTTTCTCTCTCTCTCACCTGGTTGGGATCTCTGCTGTCGAAGGTGGGGCTTCCCCAGCAACACACTTCCCGTTCCCTCCATGAGGGCGGAGCCATCTAGCAACCGTGGCAACAGGAAATCTGAGAGCCACACCCAAACGTCCTCTCGTCTAGACACAAAAGTATGACCGTGAGATCAGGTGGAAAAAAACGACGTCCATAAATAGTCTACATTTTAAACTTCGGTTTTGTTTTTCGCTTTACGTGTCATTTTTGTTTGATTTTATTAGTGGACAACAAAGTCTCCTTTATGTCAGGAAGGACCTGCCCAGTTTGAACCAATCGCGTTTCTTGCCCATCTCAGGAGCGTTATTGTATTTGACATGTTTCACAGTCACAAGCTTCCAAAACACCAAAAGAATGTAACTCTTCATGTGCATGGCTGTCGGAGAATTTTAAACGAGGTTTGTGTGTGTTATTGTGGCCATTATCACCTGCTGATGTTGTTGAAGTGCTGTGTTCGTAAGTGGTTCTTCAGCTGAGCGTGCAGTCTCCGCTGGTGAGTGTCTTTGGTCGAGTCGGCGTAGTTCAGCAGCAGGACGACCAGCAGGAAGGACATGTAGAGGAGGAAACCCTAGACAGAACACAAACACACACACCACCATCATCATCATAATCATCATCACGGTGACTGAGCCAAGATTCTTCAAGTTTAAATAGAGATACAATGCACAGCCGATCTGCTTAAAGAGGCAGTATATATTATATAGCGTAGCGTATATTAAGTAATGTTAGTGTCTGCTTCTTTCCTCTTTATAAAGCATTAGTTTACAATTTGCTATTTGTTTTAGCTATACTTTTTAGTATATTATTTATAATCACTTTTATAATATTATATATTTTTATATAATACTATAAAAGTATTTTAATATACTTTTATAATATTATTATATTTTATAATATAATATTCACTTTTATAATTGTATTTATAATACAATTCTGTATAATGTCGAGTCGTTTGCCTTTTGATGTAAAGCTTTATACAGTTAGTCCCCTACTTACAAACAAGTTCTACTCCGGGAGCACGTCTGTAAGTCGGGTTTGTTCAAAAGTCTTATACGCCTTCGACAAAAATATACTATATATATATATATAAGCCTTCCAATCCACTTGACTAAATCTCTGTCTACTTTCTCCACGCTGCCATCACATGGCCCAAAACTATAACCGCACCTAAGGACATGAATCTCACACACTGAGGCATCACAGTGTTGTCTTGCGCCTTTAAATTCCGAGGGGAATCCCGGATGGCATTTTGTCTCGGAGATAGCATTGATACATATAATCATAATCATCATCATCATCATCATCATCATCAGAAATATGTATGATGTGTGTGTGTGTGTACCTTGAGCGTGCGGTGCAGCAGGCGGACTTTGCGCGCCTCCTCTCGCGCCTGTGACAGGGCAAACCCTTGAGGGGGCCGGACTCTGGGCACACGCTGGATGACTCGTTCCACCCGCGGGCAATTCACCAACACATCGCCCTCCTCCGGCCTCAGCCGGGCCACAAGCAGCCCGAAATACACCCCCTCTACCAACACCTACACACATTCACAAAGCAACTATTTAATATATTCTGTTCTGTTTGTTTACTATTACTGACTGTGTGTGTGTGTGTGTGTGCGTGTGTGTGTGTGAGACCTTTAGAGGTTCCAGGACGCAGAATGATATTAGAATGCTGCTGATACACGAAATGAGCCACATAACAGCCACGCCTTGGCTGAAGCCCCGCCCTAGCCATATCGACAAGCTGCTGGACAGGATCAGCCCCACCCAACTCCCCCACAGAGCGACCAATCCACAGAGCGGAGGAAACGGCCGGGGCTTACACACATCCATCACTACCGAGCAACAGAGACAGAGAGAAATAATGGAGTCAAGTAGAAATCAATCAGTGTTATATTCTTTACATTAAAATTTTTTACGTTTAAAAGCATGTGTGTGTGTGTGTGTGTGTGTGTGTGTGTGTGTGTGTGTGTGTGTGTGTGTGTGTGTGTGTGTGTGTGCACCTGTACGTGATGTGAACGCGGTTTTAGGTGGCTCTCGGCGCAAAGTTGCAGGAACAGGTTCGCTCATCTTCTGTAGCAGAATCACTTCTGTCTTATCCCCAAATATACTAGAGCTGCAACACACACACACACACACGCTACGATAAGAGATAAGCTGATTAAGTATGAAACGTTCCAGATTACGAGAGGAATGACACTCACAGGTCGCCTGTCTCGCTGTCGGTCTGAGAAAGCAGCTGCCCATCAGCCAGTATCCTCTTCAGGAGATCCTCATCTGTCAATCACATCCAAGAACCAATCAGAAAGAAGGGTTGGAGACTTGCTCCGCCCACACAACAATCCTCCAGGTATCACATCCATATATACAGTTTGTGTTCAGAGAGAGAGAAAACATCTTAATTACCATGAGGTGAGATGAAAAATCTGACACAATCTGAGAACTTCTGAGAACTCAGGGACCCTTTAAGAAACAGGGTTCAGAATTTCAGCAGCTTTTCCACAGTCCGTTTGAGGAACTTCTCCTCAGGAACTCTTGGAAGAACTTGCTTCCAGTTTCCTTGAAATGTTTTTCGAGCACTCCATTATAAAACTACAGCGGGTATCTCGGCATATGAATATAATCTGTTCCCGAAGCGAGTTCTTAAGGTGATGTATGTAAATATATAATTAATAGATAATTAGTTGGTGGTTAAGGGCCTCGCTCAAGGGCCCAACAGTGGCAACGTGGTAGTAGGGGGTTTCAACCTGGCACCTTCTGATCAGCAGTCCAAGGTCTTAACCACTAAGCTACCCCTGACCCAGGGAATACAAGAGCATTATCTGGACCTCAGGAACCCCAGTTGTGAACTCAGGAACTGAGCAGCAATTAAAAAAAAACTCCTTTAGGAACACATAGGCTTCTACAAGTACAGTACAAGGACCTTTCCTAGGTCTCAGGAACCCTTTCAGGGACTCATTCTGCATAAGGTGGTAATGCGCTTCACAGTGTTTTAGCATTAGGTGGAAGAAGGAGAGTGACATCATCATCATCATCATCATCATCAGTAGTAGGTTCTCTCTAGCCTTGAGTTAAGCGAGCTTCTTGTCCATGTGCTGAAATACCTGAAGAGGTGAAGTATTTGTTCCTGTAGTCGTATCCCACCACTGTCTCGTCCTCCTCAGGGTTAATGGGCATGTCCACCCCGAGGTGCCGGCTGCCCTGACCTCGCTTCAGACGAGGAGGAAGTCCCGCCCCCATCTCGATTGACGGCTCGGTCGTCACATCCGGCCAGTCGGCATCGGGGACGCTCCACCTGGGGTGGGATGGGGGTCAAAAGGTCAGCTCATTTTCCCTTCAAACACTCCTGACTCTACAGAGCTCTGCTTGCGATCTCTCTGTGTCTCTCATACACATACACACACACACACACACACACGCACACACACAAATCAAACAACAATCAGACAATCACGCACTCTGTCTATCACATAATGACGCCAGCCTCAGACTTCAAAGACCTGTCATGGCAGTAATGATGATGATGATGATGATGATGTTGTGTCTGAATACCTCGTCTATTCATCCAGTCATCATGACTGTCACCATGGAAACAAGTGGCTCACCTTTTCGAGGAAGGAGTAGGGAGGTCGATGTTACTCTCCTCGGAGTACGTCTGCAGAAGAAACAAAGTTAAATGACACATTCATTGAGGCTGACACACACAGAGGCCACGCCTCCTTCAATGAGACTGACCCACACAGAGGCCACGCCTCCTTCAATGAGACTGACACACACAGAGGCCACGCCTCCTTGGTCCTCACCTCTGTGATTCCATTGAAAATTAGGAAGGAGCTTCCAGTGAGAGAGTTATCCAGGAAGTCATCGATTTCCAGAGACTCCTGGTCGACCTGAGGAGGGAGCTGCTCCACTAAGACCTGACACACACACACACACACACACACACACACACACACACACACACACACACACACACACACAGTTTCAGTTTCAAAATGGGCCTCATTCAGTAATAAGTTTAGATGTTTGCCTATGTGTGCATGTATGTGTGTGTGTGTGTGTGTGTGTGTGTGTGTGTGTGTGTGTGTGTGTGTGTGTGTGTGTGTGTGTGTGCACGAGAGACAGAGAGAGAGAGAGAGAGACATACCTTGCTGCGACTGAGTCTGAAGAGAAAAAAGATGAGCAGGTAAATTGGATACACAACCAGACAGCTGACCACACCCACTGCGACCACCTCTGCATTCAGAGACACCTGCTCTGATACAGGAACAAAGCTGGAACACACACACACAGAAATTACAGGGACATATTCACTTACATCAAAGCTGACATCTTGATACGTCTCATCTTATCTTTAAGTTTCATACATTGAAGGAGCCAAAACCAGTCTCAGGAAAATGTTTTGTCTGTCTGTCTGTCTGTTTGTATGTACTGTATGTCTGTTTACATGTCTGTCTGTCTGTATTTTTGTCTATGTCTGTATGTCTATATGTCCATATGTATGTCTGTCTGTCTGTCTCTATGTATGCCTGTCTGTATGTCCATATATATGTTTGTTTCTGTGCATGTCTGCATGTACAGTATATCAGTATCTGTCTGTATGTAAGTATGTTCATATGTATGTCTGTCTGTATGTAGGACTGTATGTATGTTTGTCTATATGTCTGTAGGTACAGTATGTCTGTCTGTCTGTCTGTCTGTCTGTCTGTCCATCTGTCTGTCTGTATGTATGTATGGCAGTCTATATGTCTGTATATATGTCTGTCTGTCTGCACGTCTGTGTCTGTCTGTTTGGACAAATATAGTTAAAATAATATTTTTCCTTTGAGGTGGGCATGGCCATACTGTCACTCAACAGAGCCAATCAACACGATAGTTTACCGTGTATAGACAGAGTATACAGAAGACAAGAGACAGACATAAAGACAGACATACATATGGACATATAGACATACAGACATAGACAGAAATACAGACAGACAGACATATAGCTGCTGAAAACCTCAAGACACACACACACACACACACACACACACACATGACCGCATGACACAACATGGCTTCCTCCAAATAATGGTTCGTACACGATGAAAACTAAACCTTGCATCATAAATGGAATCAAAATGTTGAGTAGAAGAGAAGTTATGAGCAGTTATGTGCCAGATGCTAATCAGCTAATTTTTGCATATATATATATATATATATATATATATATATATATATATATATAAAAGTATTAAGTATGAAATCTTACTCTGTATTATAATCACAAACACAGCGACAATTTCAGTTTTACATTTAACCTTTACTGTAAGGGGGCGTGGCTGTACCTCTTGCCGTAGGTGACCGTAGCGTACCAGACGGTGTTGGCGAGCATAACGAGGTGGAGCAACACAGAGCAGCATGTCGCCCTCTGCAGGCGAGTGAAGGGACTGCGCAGGGGTCGTTCCCATAAGGACAGCCACACGTGACTATCACACACCGCCCTCTGGAGCTCCCAGGTCAGCAGGCGGGACCAGCATTGAAGTACCACCTCCTCTGTAAGGGCAAAAGGTGAAGGAAAACAGTCCTATTTAAGATCAATTAACATACAAAATCATACAAAAGCCTTTATCTTATGGAGCATGGCTTTACCTGATGGCTCGACTTCGATCTCCACCCTGCCGTCTGTCTTCTCGTTGTCCACAGACAGCCACTCCTCCACCAGGAAGAAATAGGAGTTTCCTGTCTGCAAGTCCTTCACTAGCACGTACTGGAGCAACCAGGCTGGAGAAAGACCTGACCCACACACAAACACACACACACACACACACACACAGATGGTGTGTGAGAGAGAGAGAGAGAAAAAAATGTTGCATATATAATAGAGACGGGAATCACGAGGGATCACCCGATACAATACTATCGCGATACCTCGGTGCTGATTCAATTTGTATTGCGATTCTGTAATTATCATAATTTTATAAACAGCCTGATTTTTCTTGATATTCTGTGACAATTATAAATTAACGGATGCTGAATGGATTAAGAAAACTTATTACACATACCTTTGTTGTCGTGCCACACTCGGATTTTGCACAGGTTTCCGAGGTTGGAGTCGGTCGCGATGTGGAAAATGTCCAGACTGTTCCGCGTAAACGCTCCAACTTGGTCCAGGTGACGATGTCCGCTGCGGCTTTCGCTGCCATGGAGACTGATGCCGACGTGGGCCGTGGTGCCTGTAACGGAGCTCTTATTACTCTCAAAAGTCATGTGTGTAAAAACACAAACGAGATCGATGACTTCTACGCTGACGGATGACAAAAAAAATATATCAGCCGCGCCTCCTCACCTGCCCCTCGCGACCAGCCGGTCTTGACCTGGATCTCGTACTTGTAGAGTCCGTCTTTCCCACACAGCGGCACCACGGAGGCCTGTCTCAAATCCAGCTGGTCCAGTTTCCTGAGCACGGCGGCGGCTACAGAGTAGCACAGCAAACACATGACACACACAAGCAGCACCACCAGACTGCGGCTGATCACTGGGTCCTGCCAGACACAACACACAGAAACAGAGAGGCACATAAGTGCCGAAGACCCCGGTGTCGTCTTTAAGAGAAAAGATCTCCTTCTGGGTATTTACACAATAATGCAAATGTTCGTTAAATGAGCCAGATTATTTATATGCAGCTCACTAAGAGAGTCACTCACGTGCACGGTGAAGGTGACGGACTGCGGTGGGACTAACAGGCTAGCACCGAAGACAGTTAGGTGGCGTGTGCTGCACACGGCTTGCCCCGCGCTGGTCTCCGGCAGCGGGAACATCCCGTCTGTTTGCCACATGTTCCCCGACTCACTAAAGTACTGACAGAGCATTGTGAACACGCCCACCTCCACACGGATCTGAACCGGCCAATCAGGACTGCACCCTGTCGTCACGTTGATAAAGTGATCCTGGGTGGTGTCATATGAACTACACAGACATGACAAAGGGATTATAACACCTGATTTTCCCACTAAAACAATAGAGCTTATATGTGTTCTAAGGCCTTGTAAAAACTACACTCGAGCACAGCATTTCTTTGTTTTACCAAATCATACATTAGAGATTATGCAGATGAGACACAGGCCCTATTTAAATAAAGCTTGTGCACTATCACTACAGACTGTATCGTTTATTCTCTTACAGCGGCGAAAGGAAGAAGGTGTAGAGCTGATGTTCGAGGCCCTCCCCCTGCACCATGCTGAGTTTGATGCGTTTCCTGTCTGTGCTGGTGTACTCGTTAGGCTTGTCGGAGGCATGCAAGTACGCCATGATCCAAGGGTCTGACTTTTGTGAATTTGGAGAACCTGGAAGTAAAGAGGATCTGCATGAGCATGCTAGATTTAACGTCCATGAAACACTTCAGTTCAAGCGAGTTCACAAGATGGAGCGAAATTCTGCCCCCTGATGTCCACGGTGTCAAATTACCTTCCAGTATGGTAAAATTGAGGTTGATGTAGACTCCGGCTTGATGGTTGTTGTTCCCTGTGCTCACTTTGATGATTACCGATCCACACCTGCTCACATTCACCGCGCCTGCCGGGTCCAGCCTCACCACTGTGCTGTTTCCATTCAGCCCCGTCGTGGTGCCGTTGTTCAGCACGACCCGGATGGCCTGGCTCTCATCTAAGTCTGCGATGGGGATCTGCGAGCCGTTGACGGTGCGGAAGTCCATAGACGCCACCTCGGTGGATACGGTGTAATTGGGGACGAAGTTATACGGGTACGGGTTGGGCTCCAACTGAAAGATCAACTGCACGATCTCCTGGATGCTCAGGCTGGAGTTGAACGCCGGGGGGATTGAGAAACGGGAGCACTCGGGGGTGTTGCTTGAGCCGTAGCACAGCAGGTTGAGGGGGTCGACGCGTTTCCCCGCAGCCGCTATCTCGGTTCCATTCAGGATCAGTGGCTCCTCGTTCAGCACTCGGGACAGCATCATGATATGCATGAGCTCCGAGGATAGGGTGTAGGCTTTAGCGGCTACGCGCAGGGGTTGGGGCTGATCCATCGGTGACTGCACGGGGATTTTACCGCAATCCTCGGGGTCTCCCAGCAATGATGCTGCCGCCACACTCACCTGGTGGATCAGATCCCCTGCAGAAACAGGTCCATACTATTTCACTTTGGCAGTTTATGAAATCATATGCTGCTTTTCATCTTTTCTTTCCCCCACGTAACCCATCAACTCCCATTTGACCCCTTGAACCCCTACATAGTGAGAGAAGCTCTGTTGCACACACTCACCCATAATGTTTAAGATGTTGTCTGCGATCTCCATTGGGGTCACAGTGCCCTGCTTGGTGTCCGTCTGTAGGATCTTCAGCATAGACTCAAGTTTATTCAGTGTGCTGTTCTGACACTCCTCACACACAAATTCCCGGCTGACAGCCTACACACACACACACACACACACACACACACACACCGGACCTCAATTTTCTTCATTTCTTGGCCAGTGTATTTATCCCTTCTTATAAATTCTCTCTTTTTTTATTTATTTAATTTAACCAAGATTCATTGGAATGGAAAAATGCATTCGTATGTAAAATGCAAATGTATTTGCTGTGTGTGTGTGTGTGTGTGTGTGTGTGTGTGTGAGCTGCGTGTCTGTGTGAAAATGAATTTAACATAAACGCAATTTCATTAATGTCAAATAAAATTCACGAGCAGATTCATAAATAAATAATACATAAATCGTGTGTGTGTGTGTGTGTGTGTGAGTGTGTCTCACTGTGCACTGTGCGAGAGCAGCCGACGTCTGTTGGATGTCACTGACGGTGTTGAGGTCGAGTGATGTCAGAGCCCGAGTGATGTTTCCTCTCACATTCACTCTATACTGCCTCTCCTGTTTCGACACACTGCTCCCATGTGACATGCCTTGTTCATACTGCGCGCACACACACATACACACACTTACATAAGGATATACTTAACAAATAATGAACAAATTTTATTGGCCTTGATTTGTCTAAATGACTTGAAATGACTTTCATTTGAGCCCTAAAAAAAGTTTTGCCGTTTACTTGTCGTTTCAGCTCTGTGAGCGTTGCCTTATATGGAGTTTTATGGGCGTTGCCAAATGCAAATCAACTGTGCTGTACACAGCACAAGGTAGGTTTTACAGTGTACACAGTATATAGGGAAAAAAATCATTGTTTCTCAAACTTAGTCAGAAATTTTTTTTTCCCCCACAGAAATATGAATGTAGCAAAAACTTTAGCAAAAGATTGATAATAGCGGCCTGTTGCGAGAATCTGTCATGCAGTTTTGTCACACTGCTGTAATAAGATCAAGTAAAAAGTGGTTTAAGTGGTATGGGAGGATGGATAGTCTGACCCCATTGAGCACGGTGATGATGGCGAGGGAGAGCTCGCGGACTCGCTGAGAGTTGCCCTGCTTCAGCTGCTCATTCAGCGTGGTGGCCGTCATGACGCTAAGCCAGTGAGCTAGACTGCTGAATCCAGCAGGAACCTGCGGCAACTTCACCGTCATGGACCTAACACACAACACACACACATGGGTATTACATGGAGCTCCAGCCTAGAGATCTGCACTGCAGCCTAGCCGTCAGTGATGAACTGAACTATAGTAGCATGATAAAAAAAAGTAACGAGGGCTGGGAAGAGAAAGTTGGTAAATTCGGACACAGCCTGAAGCCGTGACTCACAGAACTCCCAGGGTGAAAGCTGAGCTAAAGATGACTCACAGGTTCCAAATACAGGCCCCCCTGAGGTCATGCTGTTGCATCCCAGCACTCCAACACTTACAGCATCAAACATCATGCTTTAAAGGTGTGGCCTGTAACGTTTGACATTACATCATTTCAAAAATCATATATGGAATTGGCAAACTACAGATCTGGTGGTATTCACAGATCTGGCTGTAATTTCTTTTGAGCTGACCCGGAAGTTAACCAATATTGTTGTTGTTGTTGTTGAGACGGTTAATGAAAGAAGAAAACAACAACAGTTCATCTTGTTAGTGTTTTTTAACATACTTGCAAATTAACTTTCTGCAACAGAAAGTCACAAACCGTTCCTTTCAATTTAATTCAGGACTTGCAGGAATACCCTGCGATGGATTGGCACCCTGTCCAGGGTGTACCCTGCCATGTGCCCTAAGTTTCCTGGGATAGGCTGCAGGCTCCCCGTGACCCTGAATACAGGATTAAGCGGTATAGATGATGAGTGAGAGTGAGTGACTTGCAGGAATAGATTCCATTGGCCGACGTTTAAGATTCTACACACTGATGAATAAAATAGAGCAAGGTCAGGCTTCTGTGAGGTAAAGTATCTCGGAATCAACAGCCGTGAGTAAAAGCCTCAGAGAAATTTATAGAACAGAATACAAGGACACAAAATTCA
This sequence comes from Clarias magur, assembly GCA_013621035.1. NCBI lineage: Eukaryota > Metazoa > Chordata > Actinopteri > Siluriformes > Clariidae > Clarias > Clarias magur. The sequence goes on along the minus strand of QNUK01000311.1, from coordinate 55,777 downwards.
AAAAGCTTGCAAAATATAAACCGAATATAAAATGGCCGTAGATATTGATATGTTTCAAAAGCACAGCCTAACTATACTGTAGCTGGATAACGATAAGCAGTGACTCACTCGTTGAGGGCGAGGATGGATGCCCCCTGGTGGTCCTCCACCGTGATGGAGACTCTGACACTGTACTTTGCGGAGGGCAATCCCGGAGGAAGGAAGGTTGAATGTTCCGGACTCGTTCCTTTATACACGCAAAACTCGTCACAGTAGGTCCTATGGCAACGCGACACCATCAGACTGTAGACCAGCGGAGACTCTGTCTCATCTGAATCAGTGTAGCCTAAAACACATGAGAGACCACAACAGGATGTCCTCCAAATGTTCTTACATCAGGTTCATTCACCAGTCCACTGACCTGTCTTCAGGCCACACATTGTTTTATCACCCTCTCTTCCATGTTTGTAGTCCAGGTCTCCTGATATGGCATGACACAGTCTTGCTCGATATGTCTCACCTGTCCATCTACCTGTCTTCAGTCCAGATATTCTGGATTTACATTCCTCATTGGTCCATTTACCTGTCTTAAGCCCACATGCTGTTGCTCCACATCTCTCCTAATGTGACATCACACATTCTTGTTCCACTCGTCTCATCTATCTTTCATACAGATGTTCTTCTTCAGTGTCTCACCAGTCCACTGACCTATCTTCACTCTTCACATTATTTATCCACTTCTCTTCCCCATCTATAGTCGATGTCTACTGACATGGCATTGCATAGTGTTGCTCCAACTGTCTCACCTATCTACACACGTGGACAAAATTGTTGGTACCCTTCGGTCAATGAAAGAAAAATTCAAAATGGTCACAGAAATAACTTTAATCTGATAAAAGTAATAATAAATAAGAACTCTATGAATGTTAACCAATGAAAGTCAGACATTGCTTTTCAACCATACGTCAACGGAATTATAAAAAGAAATGAACTCATGGAACAGGCCTGGACAAAAATGATGGTACCCCTAACTTAATAGTTTGTTGCACAACCTTTTGAGGCAATCACTGCAATCAAACGATTCCTGTAACTGTCAATGAGACTTCTGCACCTCTCTGCAGGTATTTTGGCCCACTCCTCATGAGCAAGCTGCTCCAGTTGTTTCCGGTTTGATGGTGCCTTTTCCAGACAGCATGTTTCAGCTCCTTCCAAAGATGCTCAATAGGATTGAGGTCAGGGCTCATAGAAGGCCACTTTAGAATTGTCCAATGTTTTCCTCTTAGCCATTCTTGGGTGTTTTTAGCTGTGTGTTTTGGGTCATTGTCCTGTTGCAAGACCCATGACCTGCGACTGAGACCCAGCTTTCTGACACTGGCCAGCACATTTCTCTCTAGAATCCCTTGATAGTCTTGAGATTTCATTGTACCCTGCACAGATTCAAGACACCCTGTGCCAGATGCAGCAAAGCAGCCCCAGAACATAACAGAGCCTCCTCCATGTTTCACAGTAGGGACAGTGTTCTTTTCTTCATATGCTTCATTTTTCCGTCTGTGAACATAGAGCTGATGTGCCTTGGCAAAAAGTTCCATTTTTGTCTCATCTGTCCATATGACATTCTCCCAGAAGCTTTGTGGCTTGTCAACATGTAGTTTGGCATATTCCAGTCTGACTTTTTTATGATTTGTTTTCAACAATGGTGTCCTCCTTGGTCGTCTCCCATGTAGTTCACTTAGGCTCAAACAACAACGGATGGTGCGATCTGACACTGATGTTCCTTGAGCATGAAGTTCACCTTGGATCTCTTTAGAAGTCTTTCTGGGATCTTTTGTTACCATTCGGATTATCCGTCCAGGGAGGTTGGCTACAGTCCCATGGATCTTAAATTTCTGAATAATATGTGCAACTGTAGTCACAGGAACATCTAGCTGCTTGGAAATGGTCTTATAGCCTTTACCTTTAACATGCTTGTCTATAATTTTCTTTCGAATCTCCTGAGACAACTCTTTCCTTCGCTTCCTCTGGTCCATGTTGAGTGTGGTACATACCATGTCACCAAACAACACAGTGACGACCTGGAGCCCTATATATAGGCCCATTGACTGATTACAAGATTGTAGACACCTGTGATGCTAATTAGTGGACACACCTTGAATTAACATGTCCCTTTGGTCACATTATTTTCAGTATTTTCTAGGGGTACCATCATTTTTGTCCAGGCCTGTTCCATGAGTTTATTTTTTTAAATAATTCTGTTGAAGCATGGTTAAAAAGCAATGTCTGACTTTCATTGGTTAACATTCATAGAATTATTTTTAATTATTACTTTTGTCAGGTTAAAGTTATTTCTGTGACCATTGTGAGTTTTTCTTTCACTGACCGAAGGGTACCAACAATTTTGTCCACGTGTGTATCTATTGGCCTTCAGTCCTGATCATCTTGCTCTACTTTTCTCCCCAGTCCATTGACCTGTCCTTGAGTCCACACATTAACCTCTCTTCCCTAACTTTAGTCCATGTCTCCAATATAGAATCATTCTTTTATGCGTTATCTTTCTCACCTGTCCTTTTCCTGTCCTTGTTACCTTGCCTGTCCATTCAGTCCACATGTTCTCGCACCACCTTTCTCACCTGTACATTTGAAGTGTACTCTCTCCAGCAGCGTGTGCACCTCTGTCCCATTGCCGTCCGCCCACAGCGAACACGACCCCCCAGCTGGTGGCAGATTAGGGTGGAGCTCTATGTTAGCCACGCCCACCTGCTCCATGTTGTCATCGGTGACATGCAAAGTGAAGATGTAGGAGTCCCCATCCCGCAGCGCTCCCTTCCTCAGCACCAGGTTCATGCTGTCCTGGCCTGTTGTTGTGGTATTCAGGTCCAGAACCAGTGGCTCGTTGTTATGGTTTACTGCCGTCCAGCGCTAATGAGACACAGACACACAAAACATCACATCACTGAGGATTTTATTCCTTATAAAACACCTTGCATGGACGCCTAAGCACAGAACCATGTGGAATATATCACATCATAACAATGACATCATTCTTTGCACTGTCCTGGTTTTTTCTTTGCTGGCTTCATTTTGGAGCCATGACATAAGAGGTTGAAGTAAACATTTAGAGATGGAGAAGAAGAATGTTCCTAAGGCGCAAAGGGTGGGGGGGTTGTGGGGCATGACTAAGCTCCCTCTCTCATGACCTAATCTCTGTTTCTCGGTCTGTTTTAACAATCTTGGCCCTTCTTCCATCCATGTGAGGTTTAATAGTGACCTCAGGTGAGGTCATAATGATATTCCCAGCATTCCCCTGGGATCTCTTCTATAAAGTTCAGTGTTACATGAGGTCATTGTGATGAATGATTGAGTCTGGAGGTCTCTCAGGTCAAAACCACAAGAAACAGATCGATTTGGCAAAAGTTACAGCTTTCTAAATGTATTTAGACACTTCTATGTTACGCTTTATTTACGGGTCAAGGATGTCAAGCCCATGACCACTAGGCTACCACTGTTGGGCCCTTGAGCAAGGCTCTTAACCCTCAGCTGTATAGTGAGATTAAAATATAACTCCTTCTGGATAAGGGCGTCTGCCAAATGCCTAAATGTTAACGATTTGACCAATGGCTGGAACAGATTATCTGCATTAACATTATTTCTTCTGGGAAAAACTGTATCAGAATATGAATTTTCATCTTAAGAACTTGCCTTCAGAATGAATTAAATTTGTATGATATACCATTATTGGTCCCACAGTGGGGAAATTTATAAGTAGGAGTACAGCTATTAGCTATACGTATGAGTGGAGTAATAGATGTATATAAATATGTACAGTACTTAAGTAGTACAGTAAGTACATGTACTCAGATTCACATATTTGTCCCGTGTACCTTCTACAGCACAATGAATATTTTTTTCACATATCCCAGTTATGAAGCTGGGCTCAGAGAGGATACACTGCCCCTGGAGCAGGTGTTAAGGGGGGACCTTGCTCAAGGGCTCAACAGTAGAAACCTGGTGGTGCTGGGGCTTGAGTCTCCAAACGTCCAATCAAAAACCCAGAGTCTTAACCACTTAAGCCAAAACGGCCCCTTTCTCCAACCTCCGCGATCCACCTTGTCTTCAGTCCACGTCTCAAGTGTTATTGTGGGACGTGTTGGTGGAGCAGTAGCAACATGTCCCATAACATTACCGTAAATACTGCAGCAGAAAGCCTACCGTAAAAATATTAACAAATGTGTTTAGTACGATTACGGTGATGAGAAAATTGTATTGTAGACATGCTGTACATTGCTGGGCTGGTGAGTCGCTGATCTTTCATGCTGTTTTTATGAAAACCAGGAGTTATATGCAAAATTAAGGTAATTGGAGTTTTAATGAAGTGTAATCTTTTTTTTTTTTAATGTTGCTGCTGATACTCTCAACTAATACCAATCCTTAAGAAATTCCAATCATATTTAACAACATTGGGATTATTAACAAGATCATTTGTGTGTTGACGGTTTATGCCTGTAGAAAGTTTTAACATGAGTGCAAAAGTTTAAACCCCCTCTGTTGAAAATATTACATGAATCGACGCAAAAAAAAAAAAAAAAAAAAGGCTGCTGAGAAAAAGCTTGCTCTCCGGTCAACACGCTCCATGTAATCTTAACTCGAAAAGACTTAAAATGACTGACGATGAGGATGTTTGCTGCGAGCGGTCAAGTTAATGATCAGAATGAATCAGTAAGACGGACAATATCGATCTTCCACTGAGCTGGAGAAGTCAAAATAAAATACAACCTGCCGTTAAGATTGACAAAGAAATGCCAAACAAATAGCGGGAGATTTTAAAGCGCCCATTTTATATCGCAATCAAAAATGTCATTGATTTTTCTTTTAAACCTTTGGACCAAGAAGGGAAATCTTTTTTTTTTTTTTTTTTTTTTAAATCTCACTTTCAAAGGTTTCATCTTTTTAAAGTAAGGGGATATAAACGGTTACGCCTCAGTGTACGTCTGTTTAAACCTCCACACTCGTCAGTATCGATCGGTGTCACAGTTGGAGCCCATGAGGCGATACTTACCCCTCTGTAGGGACCCTGACAGTTGCTGCAGGTCCCCGCCAGGTAGACGTAGGTGGTCTGGCTGATCTCGTAGCGCGACTGAGCTTTACACGACACGCACTCGAGGGAGACGAAGGGGATGCGGCCGCTCTTCACTAACACCTGAAGACACAAAGGAGAGACGCAAATAGTCATTTATATCACTTCAACTGCTGCTGTTTTCTAAATCTTGAACAAAATAAAATAAAAATAAAAAACCCTTAAAAACAATTAACAATTAATTTAAATAAGATGACTGGGAGTACAGCGGTACCTCGGCATCCGAACGTCCCACATCACAAATTTTCGCCTTAAGAACTGAAATTTTGCAAAACAAAAACAAAACAAAACAAAAAAAAAAACACAAAGCATTTTCAAAATATGAGTTAATCAAACTGAGCCGAAATGAACCACAGCTAAGTTTCGCGTTCATCTACTGTAAGAACCGTCCAAAACTTGTTTGAATGAATAGCCAAGTGGAGCAAGTTTAGATATATATTTTAATGTTTTTATTTCTTTCTTTCTTTATTTATGTATTTATTTTCGTGAAGACATAGCCACAATGGGTCCCAAGAATGTTATCAAGAACGACAGCAAGAAGAAAACAGAGCTGCTTTCAGTTTGCTTTTTAAAGCAGCCGATGTTAAGAAGAATCATAAATTAAGGTTAAGGTTATTTATTTCATATTTTACTTCATTTACATGTCTTTTCTGAATGTTTTGATTGGTTTTATATGCGAAAATATGATTTTAGTGTTGGAAATTGGTAATATTGGTCATATTTTTAGGTGGCTGGAACGGATTATCTCCATTTACAGTTTTTCCTATTGGACAATGCGATTCACAATACAACATTTCACCTTAAGAACTCGCCTCCTTGACGGGTTAAATTGGTATGGCGAAAATAAAAAAATAATAATAATACCACAATATCCAAATCTTTATGATGAAACTCCTGTCCACCTGAGCAAATTTATTTGACATGAGATCATCCCGCGGCCCCTCCTGGCCTGGCTCTCATATGTGACCTAATTTATTTATTTATTTATTTATTATTTTTTTGGAAGTCCCATAATTTCTTTTCTCGCTCCCATTTTCTCTCTGACCCGTCAACAGCACAACAAAACATAACAGCAAAATAACAACAGCCTCTGGGCGTTATGTCCTTTTTTGAACTTTGCAGAAAGGTGAGACAGAGGTCATCAAGTTCCAAAAAAAAAAAAAAAAATCATCTGTTTGTGTCTCGAAATACAGATGAGTATAATTGAAGAAAAGATGATGAGTGAGAAATAGATTCATAGATTCAAACAGGATTTTTTAACTGACTATAAGCTTGTGAGGCAAAGCGTGCGCGCGTGTGTGTGTGTGTGTGTGTGTGTGTGTGTGTATGAGAGACAAACCCATTTTAGCTTTGACCTCCGAGGCAATTAGCGCCACGCTATAACAAAAGGTACCATCAATAGAGCTTCTTAACCACTATCTCTCATTTTCTGCATTTCTGATGGATGCTAATGGAGGACTAAAAGGAGGCGGTCCCACTTGTCTAGGCTTTTAGTCGTCTCTCTAAACGAGGCCACCGAATCATGACGCACCTGTGACTCGGGTTCTATTAAGCCTCCAGCGGATGATGCCGGTGACTCACACGGTGGGAACGATTGCTGCGAGGGGATATAATTAAACTGGCGAACCCACGGAGCGTGTGACAAACGACAGTCTGTTGTTCCTTTTTAAAACGATCAGCACTAACCTTCTGCGTGGTGGATTCTGGAGACATGCCGTCTTTGCTGACGGTCAGACGGAAGGTGTACTCCACGTCCACATCCAGCTCGGATCCGGAGATGACCAGATCTTTCGGACCCAGGTGGAAGTTCAGGGTAGAGCAGTGTGACGCCCCCTAGGAGAAATGGAAATGCAAGGGCGGGGTTGTTTTTAATAGTTGTAAACATTGAAATCACGTCGACTTTATCAATTTTATATATTGTATACACACGCCGCACAAGGATCAAAATGGATCCTCACTGTAGCTGTAGAATGTGTTTTTAAATATAAACGACTGACTATGGAGACAGCGGAACTGAACGGAAAGCGCTAATTGAAGCGCAGATTAAAGTTTTTTTCTTACATTCATTTTTAAAGCAGGAAATCGCTAAATGAATATAAGCTAACCCTGACCTTTTGCCCTGACACAAAGCCACACAAACTCCTCCTGCGGCACCTTCTACGGTACCTAAGGAACCTTTACAGAACGTCCTCATCGCAACACTGTTCCACCTCCTTTATCCGTCTAATCGTACAAAGAAGCTACCGTGAAATCATTTCTTTTCCTTCGTTTCCTTTTACTGTTTACTTTCATGTGTTTAATTTCAAACATCTGCCCTGATACATGATTCAGGCTGACCCTGTTGACATTGCATATTTTCTTAAATGAAACCAAGTCTGGGGAATTGATTCAGTTACCTAACGCTAGCTTCATTTAGTCTCTTTTTTTTTTCATCATTGACGTTTTCCTTTAAAATAATCATTTTTCAGTAAAGGCATGCTCAAAAGAAGAAACTATCTTTCTATATTTTTTTCTATATAGTTCTTGCTAGGAAGTAAAAATCCACTTTCTCCATCTGACTGGCATTTTCCAGCATTCCAAAATGTTTAGATGTTAAACTGGAGCGTCCAAAAAATCCCCACTGCCCGAGTCTCTGCCAGGAAAGCAGCGCGCACGCCACAGTAATCTTTTTATTTTTTATTTTATTTGATTATTTCTTCTTTTTATATGCATGCAGAAAGGCAAAGGTTGGGAAAAGGACGCGCCAAGAAGGAGCAGAGAATCTCTTTGTGGCTGCGTCAAGAGTCGGAAAAAAAAGAAGAGGAAAATGAAAATAAATCATATCTTTTAATTATCTTTTCCAGTGATTTTACTCGGCAAGTATCTGCACTCTTTATCCACTGTTGGGTAACACTCACCAACTAGGCTGTGCTCCGAGCAGAAGACTTTAAACAGGCTATCAATTTGTACATTGCGATTTTCCACTCAAAAACATAATTCAATGTTTTTCAATAAATTACGTTACTAAAACCGGCAAGAACTGTGCTGAGCCATAATCGGGGTGGAAGAAACGTGTTCAAAAAAGAAATGATGAATGGAGATCACTTAAACACTTCATAAAGATGCATGGTGAAATGCTGACAGTAGAAACCAGAGCTGTTACAGGTTTAATTGTAAAAGTAAGAGCATTTCCAAACACATAAAATATGACGAGAACTGAGGGATTGGGACTAAACGGCTGTGTGGAAATAAGAAAAACACTTCAATTTACAAAAATATTGGCATGGCAAAAGATCATATGGTCTGATGAGTCAGGATTTATCCTGTCCCAGAGCGATGGGCGCGTCAAGGTAAGATGGTAAGCGCATAAAGCGATGCACCCATCTTGCATAGTGTCCACTGTACAAGCCCCTGGCGGCAGTGTTATGACCTGGGGTTGCTTCAGTTGCTCAGGTCTAGGCTCAGCAACAAGATGAAGTCAGCTGATGACCAGCATGTACTGAAAGAGCAGGTTTTCACATCTATGGAGTTTTTCTTCCCTGATGGCACAGGGAAATTCCTACTGAAAGAGTGGTTCTGGGAGCAGGAGGAATTGACCACATTCCATATTTACCATATATATATATATATATATATATATATATATATATATATATATACCATATGTAAGAAGAAGAGGTACTGTATATACGCTTGTAAAACGTAAGTATTTGAGAAAGATTCAAACGGTACTTTCTGTGTTTGATTTCGAAAACGTTTAAGTTTTAGGTTTTAAGTTAACCTAAATAATTTTTTAAACATGAATCGATTCTGACACGAAACCGACCGATCGATTCAATGAATTGACCTGACCAACAAAGGATTGATTACACTGCATCATTAATTACATTTTGCAGCTCTACTTAAAACCCTTGGAGAATTGCTATTGTAATGATAATCACTGCTGGAGTGGCGTGATGTGGCCCGATTTAATTGATTCTTTTCAAATGAAAGCATGTCCTTCTGTTTTTTATTTCTATTCTTCTGCAGCAATTTGCAAATAACAGTAACATGTCAAACTGCATTTTTTTGCATTCCCAAAATGAACTCAAACTATATCTTTAAGCTATTCATGTAAAACGGATGATAACTCTTACCCTAGAAGTGTTGATGCATTCCCAGTGATAACTGAGTAGGGTCTGACTTTCTGAATCCTGGTTGGGATCATAGGATTGATTTGCATTCAGTTGCAGGTCCTGTGTTTTTGACCACACACGATACGTTCCACCCTCAATGATCGGTACCAATTTGGCGGACATCACCGACAGCTGAAGACAGGCAGCTTTTTCCAAGGGAATTCCTTTGTATGACAGGGAAAAGATCAAAGTGTAATTTTTGGCAGGAAGTTTCATCTTGGGAATTGACAGTTGGAGCTTCCGAACATCAACATCTGCAGGAAGATGGACTTGTGGCGGAGTCAAGTGGTTTTCGATTTCCTGGCAGTTAGAAGCCGAGAAGATCTTCCAGAGATACTCTGCACCATAGCGAACACAGCCTTTGAGATCCACTTTTGCTTCAACTAACGCTGGTTTGGAACGCCAGATGGCTAACTTCGGAGCTTGAACCACCTGGACTTCTGGTTCGAGGCACTCTAGCACCTGTATGTTTACGTAAACCACAGCAGTCGCCCAACTAACCAGGTTGCTGACGTTGACTTTTGCAGTGTAGTGTCCAGGCAAATAATATACATGACTGACAACAGACGTATTGGAAAGCAAGCCAGGACTTCCATCTCCAAAGTCCCATTGGTATCTGAGAGAGCTGAGTCCCATTGGTATCTGAGAGGGCTGTGAGATAGGACGTGCTTGAAATATTACTGTCTTGTTAATAAAGGTGTCCTGCGGTTGAGCCTCTAAATTCATGGGTGATTTAAGGATATTCTGTACGAGAATGTTCTTGGTTTCATTCTGAATGTTAAGTGCATTAAAGGCACTCACGCTGATAGTCAGGAAACCTGGCTCCTCAGGAACATATGTAGCTTTTGAATCCAACTTTGTTGTTTTGGCTCCATGATGAAGATCAAAGGTCCACAGGTATGTCACAGGGTTGCCAGTCTGGATGTGAGCCTCAAAGGTCTTGGGCACGCCCACAGGTATAGCTTCTTCACAGCAGTCCAGGATGGTAAGTTTGGTAATGGGTTCCAAAACACAGATATGCAGGTTCCTCCTCTCTGAGCTAATCTGATTCCAGGCAGTCAGGTTTACATAATAGTTGTCTACTCTGCTGAACTGGTGTACATAGGTAAGGTTGGGGTAGACGGTTGCATCACCACTGATGCTCAAGGTATAGCTAACCGAGGTTCCAGATGCAACAGAGATTGTAAACTCCACATTCTCACCAACGGCAGCATTCTTCTTGCTGGCCTTGAACTCAAGCCCCTGAATTCTGTCTTGCACAGTAAAGTCACGAGCTACGATCTCACTACTGATGTCATTTGAGACATTCAAAGTGACCGTGAAGGTTCCCGGGGACGAAAATATGTAGTAAGTGGCCTGTTGACTGGATTTGGCATGATTTGGCAAAAGCCATGTCCACAAAATATTAGATCCAGTTTGGACATGGCCAGTGAGAGATACATTTACTCCAGAGGCTATAAAGTTCTGCTCTGTGACATTGGTTGTGGTGAAGGAAACCCCAGAAACAGGTTCTTGGATGTTGATCAGTACTGAAGCCATTTCTTTGCTAACCCGGTTTGAAACCTCCACATATACCGTCTTCAGCCCTGGAGTGTCAAATACATGCCAGATGGAAGGCTCATGAAATTGCAAAGGTTCACCATCTATCCACCATTTATACTGCAGATCACTCCCTGAATTCGCAGTCACTGTCATGTTGGTTATAGTGTTGATGGCTGTAGGGTTTGGGTAAGCCTCCAAAACAAGCATTCCAACAGGATCAAGAAACTCAATAGTGCGGTTAACAGCTAGCTGTCCAAGCAGGTTGGTGGCCTTGACAAAGACTTCACAGGGTCCAGGTGTGGAATAATTGAATTCTATGTTCTTGCCAATGAGGGCAACTGTATCAGATACTCCCAGAAGGTTCCAGCTGAAAGACATGTTAGTGCCATCTTTTAGCACAGCTTGCAAGTGCAGGACGCGGTTGGTGGCAAAACAGCAGCTTTCCCCAAGCTCATCAGACACTATCTGTAAGCCTTCCAGCTCCCGTTGTACAAATATATAAATGCTAGCCTGAGCAGTACTGATGTCATTTTCAGCAGTTACGATTACGTTGAACATCCCAACCGAGCGAAATGTATAGAACATAGGGTGCGTGCCTGGAATTGAGGTACAGCGGTCACAAAGGATCCATGAGTAACGTACATTATCTCCTTGATCAAGGTGCGTCTCGAAGTGGACGGTTGCGTTCAAAGGAACATTGACAAGGCTGGCATTGACTGAAAGTTCTGTAATCGGGGCTAAAACTGTAACAGAAATTTGGCTTTTATTTTCACTCACGTCATTCTTACCTAGAACGCAGATGTCAAAGATCCCAGAGGAATTATATGCGTGTGTCACATTGTGCCCTGCAAGGACTGCTCCATCCCCAAAGTCCCAACTGTAGTCAACATTATCTGAGTCAGAGTAGGATATGAACGTGTAATCCTGCCTCAAGGCCAGGTTGTTACCCTTTGTTCCATTATGCTTTATCAACAGATAGCCCACAGATTGCTGTACTTCAACTTTGGCTGTGCTAATGGTGTGAGAAATGTTGTTTTGGACTGTTACAGTTATTAAATACAGGCCTGGGCTTTTGTAAGTAAAAGCCATCCTGTCATGACCTGTAATTGGATTATTGGAGTCACTGATCCCAAAATCCCACAAGTAAGTGTAGTCAAACTTCGGAAAGACAGTTACGTTGAAAGAAATTTCCTCTCCAGGTCTGATAAATCTGCTGGAGGGTTCAAGAGTCACATTGGAGACTTCAGGCTGGACGCAGATCCAATTGAAAAAATTTGCTTTGTTCACACTGCTTGACATGAGGAGAGAAAGATGGTAATTCCCACTACCTTGGTAAGAATGTGTTATAGTAGGGGTTCCATATCGAGTTTCATTAGCGGTCCCATCGCCGAAACTCCACATATACTGATGAGAGGATGCATTTCCTGATACAAGAGCATGGAAGTGAATATCTGTTTTTTCCTGCACACACCCAACAGGCTCCATCCACAGCACCTGCAGCACAAACACCTGAACATGTACAGATTCCCATTTTGAGCTGACCGCATTAGTTGCTGTTACATTGACCGTGTAGTTTCCGTCTTTGACGTAAGTGTGCTCCACCAGTGGCTCTGTACGCATGAAGACATTTCCGTCGCCCATGGAAAAAGTCCAGCTGACATTGTTGCCTGCTTCCAGAGTAGCCGCGATGACTGTAGGGGTGTTGAACTCTGTAGGAGTGGATGCCCTAACCTGCAAACCATCAACATCTTCATACACCATGATTACTTTGCAGCTGTCTTTACTACTAACGGTGTTGTTAACATTCACACAGACGGTATAGGTGCCACTTTGCGCGTAGACATGATAGACCCTGCGTTCACGTCCTTGCTGAAGACTGGAGTTGTCGCCGAAATCCCAAGTGTAGATGATTCCATAGGGGGATGGCAAAGGATGAGCCTCTAACGCAGCAGGCTTTTCAGCTTGCAGAAGCTCTGGTTCAGTAATGATCTCCACTGATATTAAAATGCTGAAGACGTACACATCGAGCTTGTGGGTTTTGTTCTCATAGCGGTTGAAGACCGACACCCTTAGATTATACTCTCCTGAAAAGAAGAAAAGAAGAAACAGTTGATGGAGTACAAAATAGCCACATGATTTCTGGAATATTCTCAATCGACTCATCTGTTCTATTTAATTTGTTTTACTGGTTTATTTACCTGGTTGTTGGTATGTGTATTTGACTTCATGCTGCAGGACAATCCGGTGCGCTGACGGGTCAGGGCTCTGACGGTGGGCAACATAAGGTGGTGTGAAGTTATTCTCCATTTTATCTCCATCTCTGAACACCCATCTGAGACACAGTAAATTATCAGAAACAACCAACTCACAGAAGGAACAGAAGAAGGCAGTTACTGCAGCAAATGATCTGTGCTTGACTTGAGTCAGTTCACAAAAGTATAAAATTAAAGCTTGGACTAGAAAAGTTCAAAATAAAGCCTTGTTAAAAAAAAACTAGACATGAAGAGGAAGAATGGTCACACTCTTGACTATATGGGACTTGACGTAAAACAAAGTGGGTTTTAACTAGAGTTCTCTTTGATCGTCTTCGTCTCTGACATTAAACTACCAATGAGATCTGAACACAAAATCAGAATGTAATATCTCTATTTCTCTTAGTCGCAGAGTTTGCCGGTAGGAAAAACAGCGAGGATCCTGACAGAAAGATGAAAAAGTAAGTTATAGAACACATGAAAAAAAGAAAATTTATAAAAGAACACAGATGTGAAGGAAATGAAAAACAGTGTGAAGATAAAAAGTTAAAATCCTACATGCATTAAAGGTGTACTGTATATATACACACCAAATCAGTTATAACACCATCACCAGGTGAACTAAATAACATTAATTATAACTGTTATAATTAATAACTGTTTGGGTAGCACAAGGGGAACCTAAAACCTTTATTGGTATGGCTGATCAGTGCATATGTGCAAAAGTCTTGACCCTCCAGTTTCTTCATATTTTGCCTCCCAAGAGCCAGACTTTCTTGCATTTTAATGTAGTCTTGAGGAATAGTTCTTCAGGCTTCTTGAAGGACTTTTTTGGCCCTCGTGTTTGGCATGTTTTTATCAGTTTGTTTCAGTCCAGTCCCTATACCCAAGCAGTTTCAGAAGAATTGTTTTGTTTAAGCTACATAATGACCTCAGCTAACATATGAAATGAATCAGTAAGAAACAGGTACAGATGTAGAGAACAATGAGAGATGATCAGGCCAGTGATAAGTATAACTGGTGAACTTTTAATTTGAATAAATCGTTACAGAACTAACTGGAAAGTGGCGTCCACGGAAATGTCAACCTCTACAGAGGCACACAGAGACAGCTGTTCACCCTGAGTCACAATATCAGGGACGCCTCGAACGGTGATCTCGCTCATGGGGTTCATTTTGTCCACAGTCACATTGAAATCCTCTGTTAGGTTGCTCACGTGGTTGGTAGCCGTTACCTAAGAAACCAAACAAACCTTAGCCCAACTTTACAGAAAAAGGAAGTCTTTCTGAAATTTCAGATCAGTACAAATGACATCACTGTAAAATAAAGAAGAATAGAAATAAACAGAAATGTAAAACACTTTAAATACAGTAAATACCGAACATATGAACGAATTGGATTAAGTCCAATTTGAGCGCAATTCCAACAAACATGTCTATGTACAGTGGAACCTCGGATTGCGAGTAATGCGGTTTGCGAGTGTTCCGCAAGATGAGCAGAGATTTTTAATACATTTTTACTTGAAAAACGAGCAAGTCTTGGTTTACAAGTACCGAGTATCATGTAGCACGCATGTGCTTCTTGTTTTGACGCCGAGCGTCACGTGATCACAACTGAGCCAATGGCTTTTCTCTCTCACGCGCTGTGGAATTGTGGGTAATCGTCTCCCCTGCTGGGTCTGGTATAATCAACATCAGTGTACACGTGTACTGTTTATTATAACACTGTGACCATGTGTGTGTGCGTAAAACATCTTTTATTTTCTGTCTGTATGCGTGTGTATACAGTGCGCGTGTATATACTGTATAACACACATGTGTTTGCGCGTGGTTAAAGATCGGAGGAAGGGTAACTGTGTAAGATGAGAAGAGGGAGAGGGGAAGGGCTCCTTACACACACACACAAACACACACAAACACTCACACAGCGCCTGACCGCACAAACTGAAACATTTTTCTGTCTGGATTTATTTGTACTTTTTTTAAAAGGTAAAGTGAAGGTTAATTTGTTTTATTTTTACTTTATATTTTGTATTAATAATTTTTATGTATTATTTTTTGGGGGCTGTGGAACGAATAATTTGGGTTTTCATTATTTCTTATGGGCTTTAAGTGTTTTGAAATACGAGCCCGCTTCCAGAACGAATTATGTTCGTAATCCACGGTTCCACTGTACTAGGATAATGGCTATACACAAGATAAAACTAACACTTTTTATGATCTTGTACTTGTTCTTTAGAATTGTGCAGGTAGATAAAAGATTTGTAACTTGAATGTTCATATTTAGGGGAGTGTATTTCAAAAATCTTTTACATCAAACCTCGAAGCAATTGAAATTTTTGTGATCAATGTGCCTGCTTGAACTGTCCTTTAAAATGTCATTAAAGTTATTATTCAGGCATATCCTCACCGTGAGTTTATAGACGGCAGCATTCTGGTAGATAATGTTAAGGACAGTGTTGTAATAGGTGAAATATGGTTTATCATCCACTGTCCATCTGAATGAGGGGTCAGTTCCTCCTTCTACAGATGCTGTGTAACTCTGAAAGAGAAAAAAATTATATGAGACAAGGACAAAGACAGGCCTTTTAGATGTTCCAAGACATTACGAAAAAAGGCAACACAAAGTGAAAACAGATGATTAGAGATGTGAACCTCATCAACAATACAGAAATGTCAAAAGGAGAAAGTCCTGATTGCAGCAGGAGAATGAAAAATGAAAGGGTAGTAGTGATTAACTGTGGAGAGCTTTAACAGTGAGAGAAACCTGACAACACAGAGTTTGCAAATGTGAAAATATCATATTAATACTATCCTGTCATTGATTAAAAAGTTCTGATGAGATTTAAAGTGTGCTTACTACTACAGTCTCCATGAGGACCCTGTGGGCAGGATGGGGGTAAATATGTAAACCTCGCAGTGGTTCCTCCACCTTCGCCTGAATCTCCAGATCCGCCTCAGTTACTTCACTTTGGGCATGTAGAACCACCTTGGTTTGCCCTGGTGTGGAGCCTAGCTCAAGGTCCAGCCAGGCAAACAGGGTATCGTTGTTTGACATGAAAGTCTTGCATTCCATCACTGTGGAGTCCAGTTCCTTTGGGCAAAAACTTTGGAATGGGACTGTTTTGTTGTTTCCTTGCCACCCAATCACAACACTGTGCTCAGAACGAACCTTGACCAGAACCCAAGTATGGTTAGGAAGGAAGTAGACTGTTCCGTTATGGTTGGTTGGATAGACCAAGGTGATGTTCAGCGAGGGAATGACATGGATTGAACAGGAGGCGGCAACATGAAAATCAGGGTCATCAGACATCACTTCCAGGCTGTAGTCACCTGTCTGGGGTAGGCCAGCTTTGAGAAAGGGACCTCGCAGTTTGGTATCGTTCTGCCCAACATACAGCACCCTAATCGCACATACAAGCTCATCCACCCACTTTCCATCTCCGATCAACTCCAGAGTTTCATTAGAGTCCAGCCAATCAGATCTATTCTGGACCAGAATGCTCTGTCTCCATGGTGACGAGGGATCCGGAGAGCACTCGAGTAGCCTAGAGGAACCAGCATCATGTTGAAGGGCAATAAAATCACCTGGGACAACTAAGAGGTCTTCAATTTCCTCCTGGACCTGAGAAGAAAAAAAAAAACATGTTTAAATGTGAGCAGGGGTATAAAAGAACCTAAGTAGTGGCTTTTGAAAATTCTCAAATCCTAAATAAAAATTTGGACTTTTTGAAGACAGTTATCTCACCAATACATGTATGGGGGATTCAGGTGGGAGGATAAACGAGACCTCTCCCACTAGGCTGTAATGCGGCCGTACAGTGCCAAGAGGCAGAGGCTCCACCCCAGAGCAATTTGGGCATGACCCTGGTTGGCACGGCCGATTCAGGGGCAGGCAAGAACCCACAAATAGACACCACTGGTGCCACACGGGGCATGTTGGAGTTCGGGATGGAGGAGAGGAAGTAGTGGTGGAATAGGTGTCATTGGGCCAGCTGTCCAGCGACCGGCACATAGCAATGGGGCCACAGAGATCACCACATCCTAGAAAAAAAAATCAAGGGTAGAAACAAGAAGTTGTTGTTTGTACATTATTTATCTATTTTAGCCTGTTTGTTTCCATGTCTCCATGGACCTTCTTGTCCTTCTGGTTATCCATTAAGGTAAATAGTAGGCCCATTGGGATAGAACCTCTATGGATTGATCATTGTCAGATGGAAAGAAACAACTTGCTTAACTTTGGTTTTACTTTAGTTAAAAGGCAAATGCAACTTTGAATTTACCCAGCGGAAAAAAAAAAAAGTTCAAAGGTGCCTTAACTCCTTTCTTACAGTACATAAACGTCACTAAGTTAGCTCTGGGAGAAACAGTTACATCTAGAAATAAAAGTTGTGCAAACAAGTGTGATCGAAAACACTTTCCAAAGAGCTATCATTTCATCTTTTGATATATCCTTGTACTTGGTAATTACATACTGTAATTCTGGCTTGTTAAAAGCTTCAACGTCTTTCCGTCGCTTTTAATTGCTGATCCGAAAAACAGAGTTATCTAAAAGCTTTGCCATTAAGCACTGAGACATGTCAGGTTTTAAACAAACACGACTGAACGGTAAAACGCTTGTACGATTAAACATGCGGAGGAATGTAAGTATCTCTTGTCTGGATTCGTACCGAGACTCTGTGTTGATTAGTTTTCCATGCTGTAGCTGCCAATCACAGGTTTAGATTCATGTGCTGGGTGTAATACGTACTGGTCTCCATAGCTCAAAATTGTTGAAATTGTGAACTTTCCATTTGGGAAGGAGTCTCCAGTTTAAACAGTCAGGCGTGCCAACGTTTACGGACAGAGAATTTTGTGTTCTTGCATTTTTTGTTGTTGTTGTTGTTGTTAACAAGCTGCATTTCTTTTCTAATTAACTTTAGATGTAAGTGAAAGAACGGTTATAACGCCTTTTCTCCTGGACGTCGCACGCCGTTAAAGGTAGCTCTAATGAGATAAAAAAAAAACGAGGT
This sequence comes from Clarias magur, assembly GCA_013621035.1. NCBI lineage: Eukaryota > Metazoa > Chordata > Actinopteri > Siluriformes > Clariidae > Clarias > Clarias magur. The sequence goes on along the minus strand of QNUK01000311.1, from coordinate 37,708 downwards.
GTCATTCTTAAATGATTATTCTTCTTCTTTTTGCAAACTGAACATTCTGTTACAGGAAAAAAGTACTTCTTCTTTTTCAGTCGAACTTTTTTGATCACAGACTTTTGCTTTCCATCCTAAAACACAGCAGTGAACGACGTTCAGATGCAAAATGAGGTTTAGCGCGCTGTCTCGGCTGTCAGTTTATTGGCGTGTCGGCATCGAACGCGCGAGACGATTGCTTTCTAGAACAGCGTGCTGTCTCGTAATAACTGTAATAAACACCCGATAATGTATGGAGGGGGGGAGGGAAAAATGACACGGAGATATTTTAGTGAAGTGTGCCGACGAGCAGAAAGGCAATAGGAACGTTCGGAGTCCAAATAAGGAGAGGAAAAGTGAGAGATGAGAGAAACGGAGAGAAGAAAAGTGAGACAGATGTCTCAGTATGATTTTTCTTTTTTGTTCCAAATCAAGCCTCGCTTGTTCTTTCATTTCTACTTTGTAATTCAGTCACATCTTCTCTCTCTTGCTTCAAAACAAGATTTTCCCTTTTGTCCAGTTCTTTTTGCCATTTTTTATCCAGAATCAATACAAAACAAATGGAGTGTACACATCCTCTCCGTCCCCGCTCTCACACCCGCCTGTCTGGCAGGATTGAAAGACAGGGAGCAGCAAAGACCTCTGGGTAAAAGGTAAAAGACAGAGACAGGATGAGGAGAGTGATATAAAGGGAAGAGACCTGAACTTATGTGTGTGTGTGTGTGTGTGTGTGTGTGTGTGTGTGTGTGTGTGTGTGTGTGTGTGTGTGTGTGTGTGTGTTTACCTGGCAGCAACAAATGAAATCCACTCTGGCAGTGCGGTCGGTACACCTGGAAGCGTACGTGTGTATGTGCGCTCAGAGTGTGTGTGATCAGCTCCAGAGATGAGAGACGGCCACTATGGGTAAAGCTTAGATATGGAAACAGGAGCAGCTAAATACACACACACACACAAACACGCACACAGCAATTTAAATGTGAGTGAATAAAAAAACGTCCATTGGGATATGCAAATACATACCTATGAGTAAATATGTGTGTGTGTGTGTGTGTGTGTGTGTTTACCTCCACACTGCTGGCCAGAGTTTCTGTTCTAGCTGAAGATGAGATTTCTGGACTGATGACACGTCTCTGGGTGTTGAAGACAGCCATGCCCATGCGATACACTCCTGCATCAGACACACGCACTGCAGGGGGAGGAACAGAGCCGTGTGAGGAGCTCCGGATAAAAACCCTCTCGGCCCTTTCCACAGATTTTGACATTAAACATCTCCCGTCACTGGTCCACTCCCAAACGGCATACGAGGGCACTAAATTAAACACTGCCGTTGGGTTTAGCCGCTAACCCAGCAGCACTTACCGACACGTGGACATTTATGCATTCGCAGGATTTTTAGCCAAAAGATCTGAGCTTAGCAGAGGGATTAGAGCATAGCTCAAAGGCGCTCGCTCACTCACTCACTCTCTGTCTCACTCACTTAATAACTTACTGACACACTCACTGACCAAAGTACTAACTTACTGTTCATTCATCTGATACTTATTATCTGTAATGTAATTACTTTTCCTGATACCGCAGTAATGTAACGCGTTACATTTTAAATGCATGTAATCTGATCACAGTTACCAATGTCAATAACATTACACTACTACTGTTACAAATGTAGGGTTTAGAAATGAATCAAAATGCATATAAAAATCATGTTTTGCGCCGCAGCAGCAGTTAACAAGCACGCGCTTTAATCAATCGTCCGAAAGCTTAGTCTTAGCGGTCACTCACTCACTCACTCAGTCACTCAGTCACTCAGTCAGTCAGTCAGTCAGTCAGTCAGTCAGTCAGTCACTCACTCACTCACTCACTCACTCAGTCAGTCAGTCAGTCAGTCAGTCAGTCACTCACTCACTCACTCAGTCAGTCAGTCAGTCAGTCAGTCAGTCAGTCAGTCAGTCAGTCAGTCACTCAGTCAGTCAGTCAGTCAGTCAGTCACTCAGTCAGTCAGTCAGTCAGTCACTCACTCACTCAGTCAGTCACTCAGTCAGTCAGTCAGTCACTCAGTCAGTCAGTCAGTCAGTCAGTCACTCACTCACTCAGTCAGTCACTCAGTCAGTCAGTCAGTCACTCAGTCAGTCAGTCAGTCAGTCAGTCACTCACTCACTCACTCAGTCAGTCACTCACTCAGTCACTCACTCAGTCAGTCAGTCAGTCAGTCACTCACTCACTCAGTCAGTCAGTCAGTCAGTCAGTCACTCACTCACTCACTCAGTCAGTCACTCAGTCAGTCAGTCACTCAGTCAGTCAGTCAGTCAGTCAGTCAGTCACTCACTCAGTCATTCACTCAGTCAGTCAGTCAGTCAGTCAGTCAGTCAGTCATTCACTCAGTCACTCAGTCAGTCAGTCAGTCACTCACTCAGTCAGTCAGTCAGTCATTCACTCAGTCAGTCAGTCAGTCAGTCAGTCACTCAGTCAGTCAGTCACTCAGTCAGTCAGTCAGTCAGTCAGTCAGTCAGTCACTCAGTCAGTCAGTCACCCAGTCACTCAGTCAGTCATTCACTCAGTCACTCACTCACTCAGTCAGTCAGTCAGTCAGTCACTCACTCACTCAGTCAGTCACTCAGTCAGTTAGTCATTCACTCAGTCAGTCAGTCAGTCAGTCACTCAGTCACTCAGTCACTCAGTCAGTCATTCAGTCACTCAGCGAGTCAGTCAGTCAGTCACTCAGTCAGTCAGTCACTCACTCAGTCACTCACTTACCCCTCAGTCAGTCACTCAGTCATTCACTCACTCAGTCAGTCATTCACTCAGTCACTCACTCACTCAGTCACTAACTCACTCACCCAAACTTACTGACACACATAATGACCTAATTTGACTTGCTTTTCAGTGCTGAAATTTTAAACTTAGATCCACTATCCAACTTTCTGTGTGTATGGGGGGGGGGCACAGTATGTGTGTATGTGTGTGGTGTGTGTACTGACTTTTTCATGCACAGCATCTCTCCTCTCAGCGTTCCTGTTTGCTCTGGCATGAATGTGATTTGTTATGTTCGCTTCCTGAATCCCGGCTCATTCTTCACTCAGACAGATAAAGAGAGCGAGATGGTGGGATGAATGAATGAGCGTCACCTGGGACGTGTGTAATCTCTCTCAGAAACGGTGTTAGTACTCCTCCGTGTATTATTAAATACATTTCTGACAGGTGGGCTAGTCAATACTGAATGCAGGATGCTTCTGAGACGCGCTCGCGAGTGTCCGAGACAGAAAGCCTCTCAATAATTCAGAGATAAGAGCTCGAACCGCCTGTGAGAGGCAGCGACACGGGGAGAAGATCAAAACCGAACCTGCTGCAGTTCGTGCAGAGAATCCGCTGCTGAGTGAGATCCTGAGTGATTGTGAAATCCATCATAATCAGTTCCGCTGCAGTTGAGCTCTGGCTCATTCGCTTAACTATTCCACCGCAATTCAAAACGAGCAGGAAATAACAAGGCACTGGTATGGTTTATTTGTTGTCAGTGTTTTCATATACGAGTTATCATTACATTACCACAAACACAATAATAGCATGTAATATGCAATCTCTCATTGTATCACACAGGTGAGTTCCTCAGGCTTCCTCACAATTTGATATGATTTTGGATGGATTTTTATTTACAGAGAGGTACCGACAACCTACCAACTGGTCCAATCCACCCTTAAATGACTTACAAACTACTATTTCTGTTTTTCTTCAAACGTGGTTAAATTTTTTTGATAGTTCCGATTTCCACCGAAATGCGACACACCCTAGTGTGTAACTCCCTGGTCATCTCCCTATGATTTCCTGCAATCTTGAAAACACAGGCGTTGGAATGATTATTCCAACTTATTCCTTATTAAGCAACAATTACTTATTATTGTCGTCTCAGGTCGTAAGATAAGCTGTAGGATAAGAGGCTCGGCCGGGATGGTGCTGTCTTGTGTTTCGTGTTACGACTGTCTGAATATATATTGTGTATGAAGCTCACCTTGTGGTTTGAACTGGCACACGTAGGCACGTTTGGCACTGCAGGAGTGTGAGCTGGTTTGTCCACTGCTGCCCAGAGACACACACACATTTCCGTCCAGCAGCGTGGCCCGATCTCTCATTCCGTCCTCGCCTGGCAGAGCAGAGGATCCGTCCACCCAGTGCAGTGAACCGGGAGAGTCGACGTCACTGAGGCCCAACCACACACCACGCTCCCTGTACACACACACACACACACACACACACACACACACACAGACAGTATTGGAACATTTACCTAAAAATAATTACTTTTGCACGTCCGCTCTTTGCAAAGACGCCACTTTTGCTTTTTTTCCCTTCCACATTCCCTTGTTTTTGGACGAGCAGTGATAATAACTGGGCTCTGCTCTCTCACCTCTGCCTGACTCGCAGTTTGTCATTTGTTTTGGTCATTTTCTTTTGTTATGTCCTTGTGTTCTGTTCTCTGGAATGTGCCCGTGACCTCTGCTCCCTGTTTGTTGCACCATATTTTGCATGGATTGATTTTGTAAAGTGACCTTGAGCTTGGCAAAAACACTAAATAAACAACATGTTACTTTTACACGGAAGAAAGAAAAGCAAACTTTCAGATCTCTTTAGTGACGGCATTTCGTAAAGACTTTTGTGGCTGTAGTGATAGTTCTGTACTGAACATGGCTTCTAGCTCAAATCACTGCCACTGCTCATAAGGGATGAGCGAGCAGATTCACTCGACTCTGTTGCTAATGTCCAATCACTAATCCCTGTTGTTCTCAATAAAACTCAACAATCACTATTGTGGTTAATGATCAATTAGTAATTCCTGTACCTATACAATTAGAAATTTCCTATAGTTCCTATAGACAAATCGTTGATCATCACTGTTCCTACTGACCAATCACTAATCACAGTTGTTCTCAATAATCTATCACTAATCACCATTGTTTGCTATGACCAATCACTAATCACCATTACTCCTACTGATGCATCACTAATCACCACTACTCCTACTGATGCATCACTAATCACCACTACTCCTACTGACCCATCACTAATCACCATTACTCCTACTGATGCATCACTAATCACCACTACTCCTACTGATGCATCACTAATCACCACTACCCCTACTGACCATCACTAATCACCATTACTCCTACTGACCCATCACTAATCACCATTACTCCTACTGACCCATCACTAATCACCATTACTCCTACTGACCCATCACTAATCACCATTACTCCTACTGACCCATCACTAATCACCATTACTCCTACTGATGCATCACTAATCACCACTACCCCTACTGACCATCACTAATCACCACTGCTCCTACTGACCCATCACTAATCACCATTACTCCTACTGATGCATCACTAATCACCACTACCCCTACTGACCATCACTAATCACCACTACTCCTACTGACCATCACTAATCACCACTGCTCCTACTGACCCATCACTAATCACCACTACTCCTACTGACCCATCACTAATCACCACTACTCCTACTGACCCATCACTAATCACCATTACTCCTACTGACCCATCACTAATCACCACTACTCCTACTGACCCATCACTAATCACCACTAATCCTACTGACCATCACTAATCACCACTGCTCCTACTGACCATCACTAATCACCACTGCTCCTACTGACCCATCACTAATCACCACTAATCCTACTGACCATCACTAATCACCACTGCTCCTACTGACCATCACTAATCACCACTGCTCCTACTGACCATCACTAATCACCACTGCTCCTACTGACCATCACTAATCACCACTGCTCCTACTGACCCATCACTAATCACCACTACTCCTACTGACCCATCACTAATCACCACTACTCCTACTGACCCATCACTAATCACCACTACTCCTACTGACCCATCACTAATCACCACTGCTCCTACTGGCCCATCACTAATCACCACTGCACCTACTGGCCCATCACTAATCACCACTGCTCCTACTGACCCATCACTAATCACCACTGCTCCTACTGACCATCACTAATCACCACTGCTCCTACTGACCATCACTAATCACCACTGCTCCTACTGACCATCACTAATCACCACTACTCCTACTGACCATCACTAATCACCACTACTCCTACTGACCCATCACTAATCACCACTAATCCTACTGACCCATCACTAATCACCACTGCTCCTACTGACCCATCACTAATCACCACTACTCCTACTGACCCATCACTAATCACCACTACTCCTACTGACCCATCACTAATCACCACTGCTCCTACTGACCCATCACTAATCACCACTGCTCCTACTGACCATCACTAATCACCACTACTCCTACTGACCATCACTAATCACCACTACTCCTACTGACCCATCACTAATCACCACTACTCCTACTGACCCATCACTAATCACCACTACTCCTACTGACCCATCACTAATCACCACTGCTCCTACTGACCCATCACTAATCACCACTGCTCCTACTGACCCATCACTAATCACCACTACTCCTACTGACCCATCACTAATCACCACTACTCCTACTGACCCATCACTAATCACCACTACTCCTACTGACCCATCGCTAATCACCACTACTCCTACTGACCCATCGCTAATCACCATTACTCCTACTGACCCATCACTAATCACCACTGTTCCAAATGACCCATCACTAATCACTATTATGGTTAATGACCAATTAGTACTTACTTATGTTCTTATAGACATATCACTGTTCATCACTGTTCCTACTGACCAATCATTAATCACAGTTGTTCTCAACCCATCACCAATCCCATTGTTGCCAACGACCCCTCACTTACCCCCACTGTTCCCAACGACCCCTCACTAATTACTATTATTCTCTATGGCCTATCACTAATCATCTTTGTTCCCAATGACCCATCTTTAATAACCATTGTTCCCAAAGACCCGTCACTAATCCCCACTGTTTGCTATGACTAATGTTTTCAGATATCCAATCACTATTCACCACTGTTCCAAATGACCTTCCACCAACCAATCACTGATCAGTATTCGACAGTGTGCCTAAAAACCAATCATAATCACTAATCAACATTGTTTCTATTGACCAATCACCATTCACAACTGTTCCAAATGACCAATCACTAATGAGTGTGCGATGATGATAATGAGAAGTTATTTCGCCTGAAAAGAGGTCAGAGGATCTCCAACAGTTCCAGCTTAACCTCAAAATAATGCAGAAATAATGCAGACAACTCTAAAAAAAGGTCAGGTTTCTTCTATCTCGATGGACGCTCAGTTAGGAACAATCTGTTTTGGACATTTTACCCCTTTAAAAGCCCAGCTGCCCTGAGGTGGAGAAACACAACGAAATCTAAAGGGAACTCCAGCCTTGATGGAGCTTTATGAAGGAATTTGACATTTCATTTGCCTTTGATTTAAACACTTGGGCAGGTGAACATCCCCAGAGCTGAATGCTGCAATCTGTTAAAGCTACAATAAAGAAAGACAAATATAAAACTAAATGAAAAAAGAGTGAGGAGAAAAACAGAAACAGATATCCTCCCATGTATACACAGGTTACACAGATACAACATATAGCGAGGATTGAACAAGTATAAAAAAGTTACGAGTGTTATATGTTAGGAATAAAACATTTAACATTGTGCTGTTAAAAGAAAACAATCAACAATATCAGAAGTTGCTTATTTTCTTATAACAGCATGTCACGCATGTTCTGATGGTTTACTCTCCTCACTAAGCAAAAAAAAAAAACTATGGAAATGTATTTCTTCTACATCTATTTTCTTCTACGTTTGGGCAATAATAACATCAGTATGTATTCTTAATCAGACCTTAATATAGACCTCTCCCAAACGGTTGAGATGACGCTTCAAGGTAAAAGTTTCAATATAACCTTTTGGTATATATACTCCTGTTTGGGGGCATTACATACACTTTATTTCTCATGATATGCTGTGAAGCAATTTAAAAAATAATAGCTTTTTTTATATTTAAAAGACACAGATTCATGTATTAGATTTTTTTCTTAGCATATCATACCTCATCCAAGTGGTAGAGATGGCTCAATCAGGTAAAGTCCAACAACTTTTATGGTCTGGTGATTCAAATCGTGCTCTACCAAAAGGTTGAGTAGAAAATGATAGCTATAATATGTTTTATTTTAAGCTATGTTTAATATTTTGGAACGTCCGGCTGAGTCTCTTTTTTCCCCTTCTTTCTTTAATTTAATAAAAAATGTCATGTTCTTTCAAACTTAAAGTTTTGACACTGGAGACTCCTTGCTAAATGAAAACGCACCGTACAAACAATTAAACCATAAACAAGTTAAACCTTCAGAAATAAACTTTTAAAAAGTTTTTTTTTAAAATATTACTTTCATGCACTAGTTTTCCCTTTTTAAGGGAAAGCTAAATTTGATAGATTTGTATTACAAGTTTAAGTCACCATCCAGGGGACTTTAATATACACCCCCCCGCCCCCCCACCCCGTTAGATCTCTGGTGCAAACAAAAAGGGGCGGAGTCACATGGAGAAAGAGCTCCTTTTATTAATACATGAGCACATGAGATGTGTTTTATATTAAACTTACTCAGCACTGGCAACAATTAGAATGTCTTAACAACATTATGTAATGACACTCGTGCCAGTTAAGAGTTAGACATGAAAAAGACATGAAGAGGTAGAGAGAGAGAGAGAGAGAGAGAGAGGAACATTAAGAAGTCTTGTGCTCATTTGTGCACATTCTTACATAACAATGAGGGTGGGGAAAGAGTAATGTGAGTGTGTGTGTGTGAGTGTGTGTGTGTGTGTGTGTGTGTGTGTGTGTGTGTGTGTGTGTGTGTGTAGTATATGAATACCACTTCTCTCTCACTCTATCTGACTCTCTTTCTCTTCATCTATTTCTTGCTCGTATCTCTCTCTCTTTTTCAGTTTTTCTCCCGGAATCTGTCACTCAGTTTTTCTCAAACATGTATAGACTGTTTTTCTCTCTGTCTCTCTTTGTTTCTGTCTGTCTCTCTCTCTCTCTCTCCGGTCAGTAGTAGTTGTGGAGCGCTCAGATTAATGATGGGTGTGGAATGGGAGACAGGAAACACACACATTCTGTCTCTCATTTTCTCTCTCTCTCTCTCTCTCTCTCTCTCTCTCTCTCTCTCACACACACACACACACACACACACACACACACACACACACAACCACAGATAAACACACAATCTCCTCCCAGCAGCAGGGTAACATATTTCCAGAGCTGTGTGCTTCACCAGATGTGCATCACTATTCAGGTGTGTATGTGTGTGTGTGTGAGACAGAGAGAGAAAGAGAGAATTTTTATAATAATAATAATAATAATAATAATAATAATAATAAGATACGATGCCTGGAGAAATCATGCCCTAGGGGGCGCAATGGTGCACTGCTTTCCCTCAGCACAATGCTGAATCGTGCTGTTTAACCCACATTTTTTTACCAAACGATCGAAACAGACAATAATAATACCACTAATAATCACATCAGGTCTCTCGCGTTCAGGAACGAAACGTATAATAATCAGCTGAATTAACTCACACAGCAGGGAGGAAAGAAGCGACAGGCCTTTTATTCAAATGCGATTTCTAAAAGCACTCTAATCAGGTTTGGACAGGAATAATCAAAACCTGCAGTCAGTTCAGTCTGCTTCAGTGACTCTAATCTGAAGACATGCCGGAAAGTGTTTATTAAAAGACGCACAATTTTCTTGTCCGGAGCCGCTAAAGAGACACGGGAGAAAGGTCCGGATGAGAGGATGTCGGGTCAGAGTGGTTTTTCTCCAACGGATTTGTGTTCTCCGCCCGTGTCCCCTCAGGGGCTCCGTATCCCAGAGGTGACGCTGCTAACGTCTAACGTTCAGTGAGGCCGATGTGGAAGCTGTCGCTTCATCCGTCTGTCAATCAAGCCTTCAATATACCCGTCTGTCCATCGGTCCTTGAATCCACCTGTCTATCTGCAGAAGAACATGTTATATGTCTGCAATGAGAATGTGTTATGAATAAAGGCCCCGCAGTTAAAAATATTTCCACCGGTGAAATCTGACTCCCAGAATTCCCCTGGTCTCAGGCCCAGCCCCCCGCCTCTCCTCTCCTCCCGCCGCTCAGGTTCGCTTCCATCCTGATGGCTTTCACCTGTCCCTCATTCCCCCTGTTTGTCTTCTCCCCACAGCGGTCGCTGCCTCAGACTTTAGGGATGCACTGGTGTTGGATTCCTGCTCCGAGTTTCTCTGCTGTTTTTCCTCTTCGTCCGCTTTGGTTAATAAAAGCGCAGGTTTGATTTGAACCCGCAGTCGTCTCTCGCAGGAGCGTCTCAGGAGGAGCGGCGCGGAGAAGCCGAGAGCATTACTCGTTTGTCAACACAAATGCTTTTTATAAACACACTTCTTCCAGCGCTGTAGGACGTCGGGCCAGCGCTCACCCGTCATCCGTACGTGTGGTTAAAGGAGCGTAACGCACGTTCAGCCTTTAAGTGTGCAGCAGTGCTTTATAATTACAGCTCTGATGTAGGTCAGTCATCTGCCCTGTTATTATACTGCACGCTCGCTCGTACACAGCTCCTCACTCCCTCTCTCAGTTCTCACAATCGCCACCAGCACTACTTTCTGAAAAAAAAAAAGCCACCCCTTCCCCTCCTCCTGGCTTCATAACGTGGTTCTGTTTCTCTTCCTCCAAAGTGAAACAAACAGATGGAACAAATGGGAGACAGGAAAACAAGGCAAAGGGGACGGACACAACACACAGAGAAACGTTTCAGAGGATAATACAACAGAGTATTCCTACACTCCTACACACACACACACACACACACGCACACACGCACACACACACTTCTGCTCTCATTGTACAGCTGTTTTTCCATTCATTTTTATCGTAGCTCTAAACACGATGTGATTTATTAGCCATATTTACTCACACTACACACTCTCAGTCTCAGGCTAGACAGGTCTGATCCAACTAATCATCGCTGACCGAGATATTTTACATCATCGCTTCTACTGAGATATTTATAAACTTTTCTGTGTCATATTAAACAACGACATGCTATACCAAAGAAGATGGACAGCAATCCATCCATCCATCCATCCATAAATAAATTCATACATACATCTATCCATCCATACTGTACATACATCCTTTTATCCACAATACACATCCATTCATCTATCCACATATACATACATACAGTATATACATCCATTTGTCCATCCATACATACATCTATCCACACCACAAATCCATCCATCCATCCATCCATCCATCCATCCATGAATTCATATATCCATCCATCCATCTATCCAGAACACAAATCCATTCGTCCATCCATCCATCCATCCATACATACATCCATCCATCCATGAATTCATCCATCCATCCATCCAGAACACAAATCCATACATCCATCCATCCATCCATACATACATACATCCATACATACATCCACCCATACATCCACCCATACATCCATCCATCCATCCATCCATCCATCCATCCATCCATCCATCCATACATACATACATACATACATCCCGTCACCGGCAGCATTTAGGGGAATTTACATTGCCCCAGACTTCTTGTAACCACACACACACACACATTTATATTATACACACACACACACACACATTTATATCACACACACACACACACACACACCACACATACACACACATACACACACACACACACACACACACACACACACATACACACACACACACACACACACACACACACACACACACACACACACACACACACACACACACACACACACACACACACACACGTATATTGTCATGTCAAACAATTTTAAATTCATTCTTTCAAATTTCTTCAAACTCACACATTCTAGATTCATTACATGTAAAGTGAACCATTTCATTTCAAGCCTTTTCCTTTTAATCGTTGGTGATTACAGATTGTAGCTCAGGCAAGTAAAATATCCAGTATCTCGAGTATGTCGTGTTTTACTAAACTACTATTCATACAGTAAAAAAAAAAAAACTTGTACAGAATGTCTCAGTTCAGTTCAGTTTAGAGGACAACTGCTGACTTGACAGGCGTCTGGAGGGAGAGTGGAGAGGCAGAGATCTGAGCTGCTGAAAAGTGTCCAGTGTGAAATTTCCAAAGTTGGTGTTTCACATGGAGGGGAGGATGTGGGAGGGAAGCATCTGCTGGTGTTGGTGTACTATTTTACTTTATAAGTCCGAATTCAAGGCAGCCATCTACACATAGACTTTACTGATTTTTTCCAGATTTTCTCCCTTATTTAGTCGTATTCAATTCCCACCCATGACTACGAGGCTCCCGAGTCAAGTCTTTGGGAGCGCCAAAGACTATCACATGTTTCCTCCAAACCACGTGACGGAAGCCGACCGCATCTTTTTCAAACTGCTCTCTCACACACTGTCGGGGGCGGCGTAACACACTCGGAGGACAGCGCTGTCCGCTCCTTTTACTCCGAGCGTGAGCTCACGGATGCCCCACTGAGAGAGCTCAGCCAATCAGCTCTCTGCAGGACCCCGGCTGCGAAAGCCTGCAGCATCACCCGAGGGCTTGCTTCCATCTTCTGACAAGCTTTATGTCAGAAGACGCCAATTTTCTTTTCCAGCAGGACTTAACACTTGCCTACAGTACAGGGCATAAACAACTGCTAACCGGTTTGCTGACCATGATAATACTGGACTTTATTAGCCAGCCAGCCTGAACTGGCTATTGTCAAGAGCAAGATGAGAAACATCCGATCCAGCGATACAGAAGAGCTGGGGGCTGCTATCAAAGCAACCTGGTCTTCAATAACACCTCGGCTGTGCCACAGGCTGAACAGGACTTTTGAGCAGAGACTCATCATATATGAGATGATGGGGCCAAGCAGTGTATGTGTGTGTCCGTGTGGACTCACTGTGTGATGCGCTGAGCGATGAGGCTGCGTATGGAATCACATCGAGTGATGGCCAGCTCTCCACCACGAGCCAGGCACTGACGTCGAGCCTCGGACCAGCTGAACTCGCCCGGCACCAGCTCGAAACACCGGGAAGAGTTCTCATGGTGCACGCCGTCTGACCCACATACCGGCTCCGCTACACACACACACACACACACACACACACACACGAAGCAGTTAAAGATCAATTTGATAAATGAATTCAGTTTGTTTACTGTTTTTTTCTTTCGGACCCATGCTTACTTTACCAAACAAAATAAATTAATTAGTCAAAACACATGAATGTCAATTAACTTGTGCTCTTCATACCTCGTGCCACTTCCATGCCCTCTTTCTTGATTTGCCAGTCCACGGCCACACCCACTCCACCCCAGTTCACCAGAGTCACCGCCTCCTCCAGGCTCTGATTGGCCAGCAGCATTGAGGGGCAGTGGAGCTCCAGCCTTGGAGGCAGTTCCACATGTACCTCCGCCACACCACTCGTGTCTCGGTGCGTCGCGGTGGCAACTACCTTCACCCTGTAGTGACCCGGCAGGCCATATTTGTGCTGCGCCACGGTGACGTTGGTGTTCAGGAGCGGCGATGCATCCCCGAAGTCCCAGCTCAGAGACACAGGGAGGACGGAGGACGTGACAGACAACGAGGCCTCGGAGTGGACGCTGGAGCGCTTGGCTGAGACATGCACGGAGAAGTCCACCTGTATACACACACCCAAACATCTATCAAGTTGAAAGTTTCTTTAAATATGATTTAAATGGTGCAGGCGCTTCCTTAACACTTGATCTCACACACACACACACACCTGGAAGACATCCTGGGCGACGGTGAGTCCACAGTCTCTCATGACAGTGGCGTTGGAGCATGCTGCGGAGCACCGGGCCTCGCTGATGTAGTTGGGCTCGGAGTTCGTGCTGCACAAACACTCTCTGCGCGAGCCCAGCCCTCCGTACAGCTGCTTATCAAAGAAACATCTGGAGTTACATTCCTCCCTTGAGAAATTCCCCATCACCGAAGAGGTGAAAATGACCAACTCAGAGCCGCCGGGCCGAGCCTCATCCTGCAGGCAGCCTGCGTAGTACAGCTCTGCGAGTACACACAAAATCAGGCACGTTAATCGTTCATCAATAAACGGGTAACAACCTGATTTTTAACCTGGTAATGGTTGTCTTGCATAATGTTTCTCTGTAGCTTGCATATCTACTAATATTTACACCACAGGAGAACGCACATGCAGTCCAGGCGATCTTTGCTCTTACTCGGGATGGGAATCACCAGGGACGTCCTGATACGATATTATCGCGATGCCTAGGTGTCAATTTGCTGTGTGTTACGATTCTGTATCACAATTCTATAAATATATCAATACAATATATCTTTTTTTATGTTACAATTTGCTACTTTCACACACTGAGCTGCCTGCCTATGTGAATCATTTTCCCCCCTGTAGGATTATTGAGGAACTGCGGCGTTTTACCACCTCAAATGGAATTGTATATACATTTCAAAAACAATCTGGAATTCCAAAATGCATCATTTCAATAATGAGAATTTTTGATGAATCGATTAATGATCGGTAAAAATGATAAATAAATAAAAAAAAAAAGCTAAATCCATTTCTTATTGATAAAATGAACCGTATTATCCTCCTGAAGAGTGGAAGCTTTCCGCCGCTTTACTTGCTGAAGTTTGTTTGGCCGCGTCATCGCCAGGCGTCGGGACTAAACGATCTGTTGACATTCCAGCCAATTATCGTGCGATGTACGAGTAGCGAGCGCGAGTGTATTTTCTGCGTGATTTCGCAGAGCTCTGGAGTCGACAGACCATCAGAAACACAAAGCTGTCTCAGGAAAACACAATTGAAAAAAAAAAAAAAACAAGTTCAGCAACCAGAGAGTTTAACTGAGACTTTAGCTCAGTTCGTCTGCAAGAGCGCCGCTGGGGCTCATTAATGGAAGTCCCTGGGTACCGACAGCGGCTAAATCTCACTTGCTGATAAACGGGAAAAAGGAAAAGCTGTTTATGTTGTTGCCTGACTCAGTGCATTTTTTTTTCCATAGCTACAAACCAGGACTGTTTTCTGCTAGCAACCGCTGCAATTCAATAATAGCGGTGTTTATCTTGTAGTTTCCGCGTTACTCACTGCACTGCGCTCAGGACTGCATTCTTTTGATTTTTCATTTATTTATTTTTATCTAGGTTTAACTGTAACACTGATGGCAGAGTTTGGTTTAGAAAGTCCTGAAAAAAAGATGATGCAAAAGTGATCAGCAGAAGAAACCCGTCACTACTGTGTTTTACCTGTGTATGTACAGTATATAACTATGTATAATCTAATTGGACAATGTGCAAAGCGGCGGCGCCAGTGGTTCTATAGTGGTGTGGCGCAGTACTCTGATTGGCCGACAGGCCTGTCACTCACCACAGTCCTCGGAGCTGACGTTGAGCAGTGGTTGGTCTTTGAGTTTGGGTGGGCGGTCACAGAGCATGTGATTGGCTCTCCTCAGTGTCACGCCCTTCATCTGCAGCCTGCTGACCAGATGGACCAGTTTACAGGCACACACGAACGGGTTGCCGCTCACGTCCCTGAGACACAGGACAGGAGAGACTGTTTATCATGATTTTTTTTACAATTTATTTTTATCAGTGCCTGTCATCATATAATCTATATGATTAACCTGGATTTAATCCTGATAATCATCCTGATTTCAGTTGTACTGTATAGTCCTGTAGCCGTAGCCGTAGCCATAGCCTTTAGTGCTGTAGCGGCAGATATCCAAAAGTTTCATTAAATTCTGTTCAGCTGCCGATTTCAGACACGCCCACAATCTGATGCATCCGCTGTAAACCTCCAATTTGTACTCTTCAAAACGTCATTTCTACTCAACATTTTGATTTAATTCATGGTGCAGATTTAACTTCAAGGCACATACCGAAAAACTGGAAAAGTTTCATTACCTTCTGTCCAGCCAGCTTTGCATGATGCTGTGACAAAATCCGGCTGGACAGACATACATACATACAGACATTGGGACAGACAGAAAATTTGAGAAATTACTACTTTTGAGATGAGTATTACGGGATATATATTATGTAAAGAGTATTGTAAGTATTATGAGATCCACAGAGGAACACAGTCTGCATAGTCTGGGGAATAGTGCACACACACACTCACTCACTCACTGTCTATACCGCTTACTCTTTACACGGTTATGGGAAACTTGGCAAACTAATCCCATGGGCCTCGAGGCACAAGGTGGAGTACACAATGGATGGGTGCCTGTCCATCACACGGAACACACTCGCACACTACGGGCAATTTGGAAAAGCCAGAGTGCTTGAAGGACACCCACCAAGCACGGGAAGAACAATGGTGAGCAATCTCCAAATACACAGACGAGAATCGAACCGTCGACCCTGGAGGTGCGAGACCGCATCGCTATGACTACTCCACCGAGCCGCCTAAGACTAGTTTCTTTTTGGATAAATAATACAAGAATATTATGGGATTTCTCTGACTTTCTGCCCCCAAAAAAATTCAAGCTTAATCCCATCTCCCCGGGACACAGGCTCCATAGTAGAGCTTCTCTGTCTTCGGTATTTGACGTTTATAATCCCATTGGTCAACATACCCATTATGACTTTCATAATGGTGCAATTAAATAGACGAGTGTGTCATTACTGAGCCATGCGGCTGTGGAAAAAAGTCACGGTGCAGAAACGACAGCCAGAAGAACACACCACTGCAAGCTGTCTCAGGCATTTTTTACTGAATCGGAGGAAAAACTCAAGAGATCTGTGAGATTTCGGGTAAGTAAAATGCATACTGGTTTTGCCCTGTAGCGCAAACTTAGTCGAACCGCCAAAAGCGTGTTTGGCATTTGACGAGTCGTACAGCCTCAAGCAGTGCATTTTTAAAAAAAATGATACAAAACACTACTGTGTCCCGGCCTGCAAGTACACGAGTACAGATCATGTTAAAATCTGTACATACTGTAGTGTCTATTCATCTGTTTAATGGATTATTAAACAGATGCTTTACCTTGACAGGAAATAGAAGTGGACCGTAACCTTCAACCGCTCAGTTGTGTGAATAAGATGAATGGAAGGGCTCTGGGTAATGAAAGGCTATAAATATTAATGCAAAAATGGTCGTTCAAAGTTGATAAGTTTACATAAATCATACAGCGCTGTACAGGGAACTAGGCCGTCTTCTCTGTTATATATTATCATAATATGTTTTAAACATATTGTCTCTTGCTTATATTGTACATCGTGCTGTACTTCAATTAGTTCAATAAATTTCTTGATCAGTCCATAGTTCATCCAGTGGCCTGGACGCTACAGAGAAACTTGAAGGACGAGTTCGAGAAAAGTTTCTTTTAGATGAGTTTCATTTCTAAAGTTCAATTTGATCGGATCAGTTCGGCTCTGTTTAGCATGCAGACCTAATGTATGTCTAAGGGGAATAAGAAGTTTATTTTTTTTTTTTTTACAAAAATTATCTTAATCTATCTTATGGACTCGCCCATGCTAGCGACCTGGCAAACCAGCAGACAGTTCAGAAATTAAGATTTCACACATTACTGTATTTCTCACACTATGATTGGCTCCAGTTTTAATCTTTCTTACTCCTTATAACAATAGTAGCACGCTGCCAATCACTGTCCATACAACTTATCCTGTTCAGGCTCGGGAGTCTATCCCAGGGCACTCGGTTCATTAGGTGGTTTTAAAACCATGGACGGAGTAGCCAATCCATCGCTGGGTACAATCTCACACACACACAGGCTCCAGGCGATTAGGAAATGCCATTTATCCTAGTCTATCTCCACCAAGCATGGGAAGAACATGCAAACTCCATGCACACACCCCCAAGGCAGGAATCGAACCCTCAGCCCTGGAGATGCGAGGCCACAGTGCCAACCACTACGTCACCGACTGCACAAGTTATTTCGTTTAATAAACACTAGACAGGCCACGCACATCAGTGACTGATGACCTGAAGGTCGCACTCGTACGTGCTCCTTCCCCCGAAAAGAGAGAAGATGCTGACACTTTCTCTTCAACCAGAACTAAGGGGCTCAAACCTGTTCCAGCATAACAAAGTGCTCAAATAGAGCTCCATGAAGACATAGTGGAAGATCTTGAATGTCCTGCACAGAGCCCTGACTGAACTCAAACCCACTGTCCTTCAAGATGGACTGGAGCAAATCACAACATCTAGTGGAAAGTCTTCCCAGGAAGAGAAGAGTGGAAAAAAATGGGATGTAATGGGATGTTTAACAGGAACATATACACTATATGAACAAATGTAAGGTATTTGTCCAAACTTGTTGTTTATTGACTTCGGGTGTTTCAATCAGGCCTCTTATCCGCAGTGAAGATCAATCTTAATGCTTCAGCATACCAAGATATCTTGGACAATGCTAAGCTTCAAACTTTGTGGCAACAGTTTGCGGCGCAGAAAGCAAGGACTATAAAGACACGGTTTGATGAGTTCAGTGGGGAAGAACCTAACACAGAGTCCTGACCTCAACCCCATCGAGCACCTTTGGGATGAACTGGAACAGAGATTGCGAGCCAGCCCTTCTCGTCCAACATCAGTGCCCGAGCTTATAAATGCTCTACAGAATGAATGGGCACGAATTCCCACAGAAACACAACAACATCTTATGGACAGCCTTCCAAGAAGAATGGAAGCTGTTATAACAGCAAAAAGGGGGCCGACTCCATATTGAAGTACAGTAAGTTCCCAACATATGAACGAGTTCAGTTCCAAGAGCTCGTTCGTAAGTCCATATTGTTCATAAGTCCAACAAACATTGTCAGGTACAATGGAACTGAATTAACACATTTGACTAGACACGGTTTAAAGCCAACATGCCTATCGTTAAACAATGGTTGAAAAATTCATGTTGAAAGAGTGAGCAATATCTGACATCTTTCTACCTCGCTCCATTCTCTCAGTTATTTTCAAGTTGGTCCCCATAGTTATTGCTTGTCGCTTCTTAGCAGTACCGGTTTAACCATCTTCATCTTTTCATCTTCATTGATGAGACGTAGAACATGAGACAGGGTACACTCTGGACAGGGTGCCCATCCATTACAGGGCACACACACACACACACACACACACACACACACACACACACACACACACACACACACACACTACAGGCAACTTGGGACACCGATTAGCCTAATCTGCATGTCTTTGAACTGTGGGAGGAAACCGGAGTACCAGGAGGAAACTCCATGCACACAGACCTGAGGTGGGAACTGATCCCTCGACCCTGGAGATTCAAGGCCACAGTGCAGGGCACAAACACCACCGAGTTAAGCGCAGTAAGATTAATTGCTGCAGCAAGTCCTCCACGTTTGGTGCAACAAGAAGAATGAGTTTGTCCGTTTAAAGACTGACCCTGATGAGCTGCGGACAGAACAACCAGCGTCTCGATCTGACAGAGTGGAAAAGGTCAGCTTCGATTTCAGGTGTCTATAGAGCAGGACTGGAGTCATCAGTAACCTCTTACAGCGAGCAGAGAGAGAGAGAGAGAGAGAGAGAGAGAGAGTAGGTGTGTGTGTGTGTGTGTGTGAGAGAGAGTGTGTGTGTGTGTGGGTATATTCAGACTGTAGTTAATTAAACAAATTATCACATATTATTTACTCAATAGTGGTGAGCTGGTTGTTCCTCATATCTCTAGAAAACAGAGAGAGAGAGAGAGAGAGAGAGAGAGAGAGTAAACCATCCATCTCACCACCGTCTGTCTGTCTGTCTGTATTTCTCTTTTTCTGTAACTGTGTCTCTCCCTCTCTATTTGTCTTTCTGTCACATTCTCTGTCTTACTTCGCTCTCTCTCTCTGTGTGTGTGTGTGTGTGTGTGTGTGTGTGTGTGTGTGTGTGTGTGTGTGTGTGTGTGTGTGTGTGTGTGTGTGTGTGTGTGTGTGTGTGTGAATAATGGTTCTCTTGTCTAGCTTTTTGAGCAGCATATGGAAAAGTTCTGGGGTGATTTTGGTGTACCAGACAGGCATGGAAATTGTGTGCACCAGTGTGTGTGTGTGTGTGTGTGTGTGTGTGTGTGTGTGTGCCAGTGCAACAAATACATCCTTCTAAGCCTGAAGAGAGCTGAAATTTAATTACAGCTAATGGTGCTGTGATTGGGAAATGTGTGTGTGTGTGTGTGTGTGTGTGTGTGTGTGTGTGTGTGTGTGTGTGTGTGTGTGTGTGTGTATTACTCTGAAGAAACTGGACTGATTTATTTGAACTGCAGTTTGAACGTTTGATTCAGACTCAGTGGAGGTTTGTTTTAGACTCAGTTTCGCTTCGCTTCAGGTTCAGTTTCGCTTTGATTCCCACTCGGTCCAGGTTTCATTTAAAATCAGTGTTTCAGACTCAGTTTAACTTCGATTCTGGCTTAATTCAGAGCACCAGCAGAAAACACAGCATATCAAAGTGAAATGTACCTTTAAATGGCGGTTTGTGTTGGTTAGCCTTTGGGCTCCATGTGAGCGCTAGACAGAATCCATCTGGGTGTTTTTTCGATTCGGTGCATTTCATTTCGATAGTGTTTAGGAGGAACCGAGCACACAAAAATGCCTGGGAACAAGAACATGTCATGGCCCACACGCATCCCCTCGCCCCCCCCCCAACACACACACGCGCAGTTTAAATACTTACAGCACAGCTAATGAGCCACAGCCAAAGACTTTGGGAGGAAGTTCTGTAATGTGGTTATTTTGAAGATACCTGAGTGAAAGAAAGGGGAAAAAAGAATGAGAAGAAAAACAGTGAACTTTTACATTATAAAACATGTTAGAGTTTAGCATTGTTGTTTTTCCACACACACACGCAGACGCAAACGCACATACACACACACTTACAGCTCCTTGATGCCGATGAGATGATCAAACAGACTTGGGTCCACGGAGGACAGGTGGTTTTTGGACAGATCGCTACAGGACAGAAGCATAAAACACATTTTTAGCACATGCTAAACACACACACACACACACACACACACACACACACACACACACACACACACACACACACACACAGTATTACCAGAGTTAAACACACCGTCCCATAATCACATCTATACAAATGCATTTAGATAATTACAGATACACCCACGCTGGCTGGAAACAAACATAGCCCCAGCCCCCCCCCCCCCCCCCCCCCCCAGACAGGAAGCTGAAACTAAAACTAACACTTGGGATCTTCTCTGGAAGTGAATTCATCACTTTATAGTGTTTGTGAGCGGTTAAAACTACAGCATTCCAAGATACTAACAGAGTCAGGAAAAAGTCCCACACCAAACTTTGGCAGAACATGGGAAGCCCTGAGGAGCTTCACCACTACACCACTAGTGTATTACCTGCAGGTTCTGGGTTCGAGTCCCGCCTCGTGGTCTGTGTGTGGAGTGTGTGTGTTCTGCTGGGGCTTGGCGGGTTTCCTCTGAAGACTCCGGTTTCCTCCCATAGTCCAAAGACATGCAAGGATTGGTGTTCCCAAATTGCCTGTAGTGTGTGTGTGTTTGAGGTGTGTGTGCCATGTGATGGATTGGCACCCTGCCCGATGTGTACCCCGCCCCGCGACCCTGTACATACTGTACGATATGCAGTAAAGAAGATGAATGAACTTGCGAACCTGGCAGTAGAACAGAACAGTAGAATTGCAATAGATGCGTCTGTCATTTTGTTAGCCAGCTAGCATTGATGATCATGAAGCCCAATTCCAACTTTCATGATTTCTGTCAAGTATCGCTGCAAATTCACAAATCGTGGCAAGCTATGGGTGCAATAAGATGCTGACATGGTCTACAAATTTTTGACAGACTCTTGTAGGTCGACTGCAGGTTTCTGGAAGACCTATTCACGGGCAGTTATGTCCTTCTGTAGTAGCAGTTGGCTAAGATAAAATCAGAACCTTTAAATTTACTAATGTGTTTAAAGTACAGAGTTAAATGTAGTGAAGTAAAAAGTAGAGATATTTACTGTCGAATGTTGGGGAGTACAAGTAAAACCTAAAATTCGTCTATGCTGCTTATCCTACATACAGGTGCAGGACGGGGGGTCTGGAGCCTAACACGCTGGACAGGGTGCCAGTGCATTGCAGGATACACACACACACACACACACACACACACACACTGCGGGAAATTTGGGAATGCCCATAAACCTAACCTGCATGTTTTTGGACTGTGGGAGGAAACCCCGAGTCCCCCGAGAAACCCACACAGACAAACTGTAGACGCAAGATGGGATTCGAACCCTTGAGCCTGGAGGTCCAAGGCGACAGTGGTACTGTAACTGCTACACCCCCGTGTCCGTGCCACCTCGGGTAAAATGTATCCCCTACTAAAGTTACTTGAGTAAAGTACAAAGAACGGAAAATACAAGTTACGAGCTTGTGTGAACAAGAATGAGAAAATGGAAAAGTGAACTGTCGCTCCTGACATCACAAAGCAAACTAGTAGCCTAATGCGCTAAGCGTAGCCGGTCAGATACACACCTTATCGGATGTCCGTCCTTTTTTTTTCTTTTCTTTTTTTTCCCAATAAATCATCATTAACTGAAAAAGTGATATATGTGTGTAATAACACTGGTACATCTGTCCGTCCATTCCAGACAGATCATGTAAGAGTTCGAGGAAAAAGTGTGTGTGTGTGTGTGTGTGTGTGTGTGTGTGTGCAC
>QNUK01000311.1:0-7500 GCA_013621035.1 Clarias magur | reverse complement strand
CAATTAGGACTAACAAGACTGAGAGCCAAAAAGACTTCAACTATCCAAAAGAGGAAAGAGTGAGATCCTTAAAGAGTGAAATTACCCACAGGGAGAACAGTAAAGCCGGGGATTAACCAAGAACGAGATTCTCAAAATCTGATCCTAACTATCCTACGAACCTTAAAGACTGGGACTAATCCTGAGCCAGAGCCTAATAACCTGGGACTAAAAAAAAGTGAGGACCCTACAAATAAAAACTAGCCAAGTGCGACGGCCTTAAACAGCGGGAATAATGAAGTTAATGAAGTTAGAATCTTAACTACTAAGTCCAGGATTAAACAGGATGAAGAACCTTAAAGAAATAAGTAATATAAGAGCGTTTTAAAACTGTCTCGAAGCAAAAGTACTAAATACTGGAACTAAAGAGGTTTTTCTTCTACAGACTAGGAACTAAACAGAACAGAGATCTCTAAAGACTGAAACTAACAAAAAATCATGCACTTGAGACTAGGACTAACTGAAGAGAGATCTTTTAAGAATTAAACTATCCACGAGTGGGGCTCCTTAAAGACTGGGACTAACCAAGAGTGAGATTTCTAAAGACTGGAACTAGCCAAGAGTTAAAGCTCCTTAAAGGTTGGGAGTAACTGAGAGAAAAAGAGAGAAAGAGAGAGAGAGAGAGAGAGACCAGGACTAAACAAGCTTGGGAGCTCCTTATTGACTGGGACAAACCAAGAGTATGACATCCCTAAAGGCTGGGACTAATTGAGAGTGACACATCTCCAACAACTGGAACTAACCAAGTGTGAGAAAACTTTAAAGACTGGGACTAACCAAGAGTGAGACTTCTCTAAAATCAGGCCTAACCAAGAGTGAGGCATCTCTAAAATCAGGCCTAACCAAGAGTGAGACATTTCTAAAATCAGGCCTAACCAAGAGTGAGACTTCTCTAAAATTAGGCCTAACCAAGTGTGAGAAAACTTTAAAGACTGGGACTAACCAAGAGTGAGACTTCTCTAAAATCAGGCCTAACCAAGAGTGAGACATTTCTAAAATCAGGCCTAACCAAGAGTGAGACATTTCTAAAATCAGGCCTAACCAAGAGTGAGACATTTCTAAAATCAGGCCTAACCAAGAGTGAGACATTTCTAAAATCAGGCCTAACCAAGAGTGAGACATTTCTAAAATCAGGCCTAACCAAGAGTGAGACATTTCTAAAATCAGGCCTAACCAAGAGTGAGACATTTCTAAAATCCAAGAGCCTAACCAAGAGTGAGACATTTCTAAAATCAGGCCTAACCAAGAGTGAGACATTTCTAAAATCAGGCCTAACCAAGAGTGAGACATTTCTAAAATCAGGCCTAACCAAGAGTGAGACATTTCTAAAATCAGGCCTAACCAAGAGTGAGACATTTCTAAAATCAGGCCTAACCAAGAGTGAGACATTTCTAAAATCAGGCCTAACCAAGAGTGAGACATTTCTAAAATCAGGCCTAACCAAGAGTGAGACATTTCTAAAATCAGGCCTAACCAAGAGTGAGACATTTCTAAAATCAGGCCTAACCAAGAGTGAGACATTTCTAAAATCAGGCCTAACCAAGAGTGAGACATTTCTAAAATCAGGCCTAACCAAGAGTGAGACATTTCTAAAATCAGGCCTAACCAAGAGTGAGACATTTCTAAAATCAGGCCTAACCAAGAGTGAGACATTTCTAAAATCAGGCCTAACCAAGAGTGAGACATTTCTAAAATCAGGCCTAACCAAGAGTGAGACATTTCTAAAATCAGGCCTAACCAAGAGTGAGACTTCTCTAAAATTAGGCCTAACCAAGTGTGAGAAAACTTTAAAGACTGGGACTAACCAAGAGTGAGACTTCTCTAAAATCAGGCCTAACCAAGAGTGAGACATTTCTAAAATCAGGCCTAACCAAGAGTGAGACATTTCTAAAATCAGGCCTAACCAAGAGTGAGACATTTCTAAAATCAGGCCTAACCAAGAGTGAGACATTTCTAAAATCAGGCCTAACCAAGAGTGAGACATTTCTAAAATCAGGCCTAACCAAGAGTGAGACATTTCTAAAATCAGGCCTAACCAAGAGTGAGACATTTCTAAAATCAGGCCTAACCAAGAGTGAGACATTTCTAAAATCAGGCCTAACCAAGAGTGAGACATTTCTAAAATCAGGCCTAACCAAGAGTGAGACATTTCTAAAATCAGGCCTAACCAAGAGTGAGACATTTCTAAAATCAGGCCTAACCAAGAGTGAGACATTTCTAAAATCAGGCCTAACCAAGAGTGAGACATTTCTAAAATCAGGCCTAACCAAGAGTGAGACATTTCTAAAATCAGGCCTAACCAAGAGTGAGACATTTCTAAAATCAGGCCTAACCAAGAGTGAGACTTCTCTAAAATTAGGCCTAACCAAGTGTGAGAAAACTTTAAAGACTGGGACTAACCAAGAGTGAGACTTCTCTAAAATCAGGCCTAACCAAGAGTGAGACATTTCTAAAATCAGGCCTAACCAAGAGTGAGACATTTCTAAAATCAGGCCTAACCAAGAGTGAGACATTCTAAAATCAGGCCTAACCAAGAGTGAGACATTTCTAAAATCAGGCCTAACCAAGAGTGAGACATTTCTAAAATCAGGCCTAACCAAGAGTGAGACATTTCTAAAATCAGGCCTAACCAAGAGTGAGACATTTCTAAAATCAGGCCTAACCAAGAGTGAGACATCTCTGAAGGCTGAAACTAAACAATATCCTGGATCCTTAAATGCTAGAACAAAATAAGCCGGGGAATCTTACAGACTGGGACTAATCATAAGTGAAAGCCTTAAAGTCTGATCCTGAATAATGATACTTAAGCAAAAAATAATAATAAATGGTACTAAACATGAGACATGAGACTAAACATTAAGAACCTTTTCAGGAGCAGCCGCGCATATGTAACACAACCTGTAGTTAACATACTGTATATTTACATTTCAGGTATTTTAAAATATCTATAAATTACAATCCATACATCATTTTCATACTTTGATAACGAGGTTAAAACATGATACACACGATCACGCTATTGCATGACCTTCACCATTCATTATCACATGCAGCATCAGTTCTCCAAAATGTTTACAAAAAAGTTAGAGTCAGAGTTACCGAGCAGAACCCTGGGCTAGTGGTGATATACCGTGCTGTGCGTGATAAGAACACACTCACGCCTCAGGGTGCCGAATCAGATACTCAGAAACTCTGAAATAAAATTAAGATTAAAAAGGGAAGTCATGAGACACAGTTATATTTGTTATTATACAATCTGCACTCTGGATGGACAGAACGGGAGGATATAGAGATGAAACCTAAGCTCCTCTAGGTGTGTGTGCATGTGTGTGTGTGTGTGTGTGTGTGTGTGTGTGTGTGTGTGTGTGTGTGTGTGTGTGATTGTGTGGCTTGAATGGAAGAGCTTACTGAATAACCAGCAGTAACCGAATTTCCAGGATAATCAAGACCTCC
Organism: Clarias magur; assembly: GCA_013621035.1. Classification (NCBI taxonomy): domain Eukaryota; kingdom Metazoa; phylum Chordata; class Actinopteri; order Siluriformes; family Clariidae; genus Clarias; species Clarias magur. The sequence goes on along the minus strand of QNUK01000311.1, from coordinate 4,008 downwards.
TCTGAGAAAATGTGTGTGTGTGTGTGTGTGAGAGAGTTTGAGTGTGTGAGTGTGTATGCATGCATTTAGTCACTCTATGACTCTTCACATGTTCAGATTTTCACTCTCCCTTAAATTTCAACCTTACCATGTAAAATATTTATAAGCACACAAACAAACTTTGTTTAACTACTTAGATAAAAAAAAAGAGATAAAAAAAAATCATCTATCAGCATAGCAAGAAGAAAAGGGAGCTGCTTTCAGTTTGGTTTTAAAGCAGTCGCTGCCAAGAGGAATCATAAATTAAAGGTTAAGTGAAGTTTAATGTCTATTTATTTGATATTGTATTTAATTGACGTTTTTTCCCCAAAATGTTCTGATTGTTTTTATATACATAAAAAATATGATTATAGTCTATATGATCTATATTACAGTAACATTGGTAAAGTTTTTCGGGTGACTGGAACGGATTATCTGCAGTTACATTATTTCCTATGGGAAAATGCGTTTCACAATAACGAACAAACTAAACTTGCATACAGAGTTTCTGCTGTATCTCAAGCAGTTATATGGTTAAAGCATTAAAACAACTGCTAAAAGTGTTGAAATGCTGTGTGACATATGTTATGAACCTTGTACAAACGGCTCCACAATCTAGTCCAGTAGGTAGCAGTATTGCTCAATCTCTCTTGTGGGGGAGGGGGAGGCGTGTCATACTTCCCCTAGCCAATCCTGCGAGCTCACACATGCAGAGTGACGGATAGCACTTTCCTCCTAGTGCGTTCATCAGATTTAAATTATGCGGCCGAATAGCGCCCTCTCTGGTGGGTAACCGTCACATTCATGGGAGTTTGCGAAAGATGGGGTTCGGTTTGTATTCTCTGCAAAGGCTATGGCATATTTTTGAGGAATTAGTTCTTTTTAAACCTTAATAAACCCACCTAAATAATTAATAAATCGCAAATCAATTGTGAAATAAAAAAATACGAAGATTAAATTGCATGATTGATTAAATCTCACAGCTCTATACAGCCCCCTACTGGTCTGGAGTGTAGAGCAGACAAAGTGTTAAAAAAAGCGATTGAAACAAAAAGGATTTGCATCAATTAAACAATAACCAACAAAAATTAAATGGTGTTTCTGCATTTAATAAAATACTTTTATTAGAGGCCTCCGAGTGGCGCAGTGGTTAAAGCGCTCGCCCTATCATCCGGAGATCGCTAGTTCGAATCCCGGGTGGTGCTGTAACCTCTCGCAGCCGGAGGTCTAGAGAGAGCTGATTGGCCGAGCTCTCTCAGAGGGGAGGGATGAGAGGTACTTAGTGCTCCTCCCACATTAATCACGGCTCTACAGCCAGTCAGGGGCGTCTGTGAGCTCGCGCAGCGGAGGGAGCGGATAGCGCTGTCCTCCGAGTGTTACGCCGTCCCCAACGGTGCGCGAGCGAGCAGTTCGAAAAGATGCGGTCGGCTGGCTTAACGTGGTTCGGAGGAAACACGTGATAGTCTTCGGCCCTCCCGGCTGAGTGGTAGTAGTAGCCTTAATGTGGGAGCCCCCTAGTGACGGGGAGGAATTGGTTTTATTAGTTTTAATACTTAGCTAACTATAGCTGCTTGAGACAAACTATTAGCGCTATTGAATTGAAACAAATCACAGTGCCCAAAACGTTTAACTGAGTTGAGAATCAGAGCTAAAGGGCGAGAATACAGTCACGTGTTTTTCAGAATTCGTATTTATCCACAAGCGTCTTCTCATTCTGTTCTCCTTTTCTTAAAAAGTTGGAAAGCTACTAAGATTTCCACGCGAAAAAAAGTTAGCGTCATTGGTTCCCATAGTGACCGCAACAGCATCACCTGAGTAACCTCTGTGGTCCAAAATATGCATTATACAGTGTGTGTCCTTCAGCTAATTAAAATGTTTATCCATGTTTTACCGGAGGACAGCGTTCATGCTGTAAAATTAAAGTCTTAATTCCCTGTTTAACACGAACCCCTCACAGACCTGGAAGTGAAAATCACCGCGCCACATGATGTACAGATGCAAGCATCAAAACAATGCCGACGATCAGAGCTACGCCCGTGTGTAAAAGATGCTGCACTCGACTCTACGGCACAGCTGGAAAGTCCAGCGGTTCTTCCCTTGTGCGGAATGAGGCGGGCGGAGGGGAAAATCGATAACACATGCAGCACGCACCCGGGAACGCAATGTTCTCTCAGAGCCGTGCACGCTAGCGTGCGGGAGCTTGTGTGAGTGTGTGTATATGTGTGGGCGCATGTGAGCGTGGCCTCCGCGACTTGACCTCTCCAAACAACCGGCTCGTGCCTCTCACACATCCCTTCACTTGTCCAGATGGGGTTTTTATAACACATTCATTCAGGCTAATTTACTTGCTCCATCTCACGCTCAGCTGCAACCAACATTTCCTGGTTCGCATCTTTTATGGGACGAAAGATATTAAATCCAGTCCCTTTCTAGGTGACGCTATCAGGGTTGATATGGAAGTGTGGCATCAGGGTGGAGAATAGCTGGGTAATTAATAGTAATTGATAATTAACTAATAAGAGAAGTAATAAGTAAGAGTATTTTTCTCTTATTATGCCATTTTTTTCTTTCCAAAGTTGTAGTTTTTGCCCTTGTTGAAAAATATTTACTTTATTAATGAGTCTATAATGTACATATCAACTATTTGGGCTAATTATAGAGCATTGTACATTAAATGACATACTGTTATTATTATTATTATTATTATTATTGTATTATGTATAATATTATTATGAGCAAATTAACAAATAAATAAAGCTATAAATAAAAAGTATATATATATAATATATATGCATTTATTATATAAATAATATATATTTATATTATCTTTCTATTTATAATTTCGATTATAATATAGATGATTAAATTAATAAGTATTTCATTCTGACATATGTTGATGTACAGTAAGTATTTGACTCTTCTCTGGCCAAAACGTTTTATAAATTCCTTTTTATAAAACTTTGTATTTGTTCAAACGGTAATATATACATACACCACCAGTCAAAGGTTTGGACATTTCATTTTTGGACGACATAAAAAATACACAATAATCTCCTGAACAGTTGACATTGAGATGTATATCTGCTACTTCTGCTATTTAAAGCCTTGATAACGGCTCTAATCTGAGGTGCTGGTTGAGGTTAATTGGTGATTTCTGAGGCTGGTGAGTCTAAATGAACGTCTCCTCTGCAGCAGAGCTACGTTTTGGTCTTGCTTTCCTGGGAAGGTCTTCATGAGAGACAGTTTCACCATACAGCTTGATGGGGTTTACAAAAGCACTTGATAGTACTGTTCTTGTAAGAAATGTTCCAGAATAGCTGATCTTTGTGTCTTAAAATAACAACAGACTGTTGCTGTTATTGTTACTTAATTAACTAATTCCACATGTATTATTTCATAATTTTTGAAAAAAATCCAGTATTGTCCTAGAATGCAGGAATATAAATAAATAAATAAAATAATAATAATTAGAATGTGTGTCCAAATTTTTGACTCGTACTGTATATATATATATATATATATATATATATATATATATATATATATATATACATACTGCATTAGACCTCTGAAGGCGTGTGTGGGTGTCTGGCACCAAGCTGTCAGTGGTCCCATCCTATAAGTTCTGTAAGTTACGAGGTGCGTTTCCATGATTCAGACTTGTTTGTCCAGCACATCACACAGATGCTCCATTGGACTGTGGTTTGAATATATCCCGCCCACTTCCAGCCGCCATTGTAGCAACAGTAACAGTTTCTCTGTGACTATGGCCAAATTGTGATGGCGAGACGACTGAAAAACTGCAGCTCTTGTGGTCAGTGATCCGAAGAAGGAAACCCAGTGGACCGGTGACAGGGTCACAGGTGGCTTAGGCTCACTGATGCACGAGGGGACTGAAGGCTGGTCTGTGTAGTCCGATCCAATAGAAGAGCTACTGTAACTCACATTGCTAGAAAGATTCAAGGTTTCTTTAAGAAATATATCAGAACA
>QNUK01000310.1:572500-814200 GCA_013621035.1 Clarias magur | reverse complement strand
ACATTGTCCAAGAGCTGTTGTGTCATTGTTGCATTACCATTACGAGCGGGAGGTGAAGCAGTTTAAAGTTGGTGATATGAAAATGAGCATCTTTCCGGATCTTACTGTAAAAACTGGTCGCACTCGATCTGCCTTTAATAATGTCCATCAGCAGCTGCGGATGATTCCGGGGGGTGAAATTTGGATTTCTTCATCCAGCCAAGCTGCGTGTTACGTATGATGGAGTGGAGAACCTGTTTAATTCACCAGAATTGGCTAAAGAATATGTCAGTACTTTATTATCTCACCGGACAGAAATAAATGTTTCATGAGTATCTGAGCATGTGAGTAGGGTGAAATAGCTTCTTGATACTATACTCTAAGTATTGTGTTGTGTGATAAGTTATTATGGCTCAGACTCTGTTTGTGTTGTTTAAAGGGTATTACAGTGTTTTACAGAAGATATTTTGAATATGCTCAGTGTCTGGACTGTTTTGTCATGGTTTCTTGATTTAAGTAAATGTAAATCTATGGTTTTGGTAGTTAGGCTGGGGTAAAGGGGCCTAATGTTGCAATGATTTAGATATTGTGCATTTTTGTTATTGGTAATGATTGGGATATTCTGCAGGGTTCCATCTTTTCTTGGGTTTTTAATCGTGAGAGTGAGGTGTATGGATTGGCTCCAATTGGAGTCTGCACATAGTTTCACAGCATTTAGGTATGTGGGTATTGGTTGTGCTTATGGGTGGGAATGTTTGCGATGGGTGTTTGTTTTTTTTTTGTTATTTTTTTGTTAGTTTGTTTGTTTGTGTGTTGTTTTTGCTTTGTTTTTCAGAAGGTATGAATACATCTTTGAATTTTTTCCAGTAGGTTAGTAGAGTAAATGGCAAATTTCTCCAGGTTCTTTGCCTAATCCAGTCTATTCCACAATTATTTTTTTTAACTTGGAATGTTAAAGGCATGGGTAATCCCATTGAAAGGTCAAAGATTTTTTCACATTTGAAGAGGAAAGCTGATATTATTTTGCAGGAGACACACTTAAGAAGTTAGGATCAGGTTAAGCTGAAATGCCCCTGGGTCAGTGAAGTTTTTCACTCAAATTTCAATTCGAGAGCTATAGTGGTTTCAAGACTAGTTAACAAGAGAGTTCAGTTTATTTGTAATAAGGTAATAGCTGATAAAAATGGAAGATACTTGATCGCTGTTGGCTCGCTCTTACGGAAACCTGCGCTTCTTGTTAATGTCTATGCACCGAACTCTGATGATCTGGGGTCCATGAATAGATTATTTGGGATTCTACCCTCACTGAATAGCCACTCATTGATATTCGCTGGGGATCTTAACAGTGTAATGGATTCGGTTATGGACCGCTCTGGCTCTCAGGTAAGGGCTGTGTCATCAATGTTGAGGTCAATTGCAGAGTTTATGTCCAGCAATGGATGTGTTGACCCTTGGAGATTCTATAACCCTCAAGCTAAGGTGTTTTCCCTTTTCTCCCAAGTTCATCAGTCAAATTCCCGCATTGATTATTTTTACATAGATAGCTTATTACTTTTTAAAGTAACATCAGTTTCATACCACGCTGTTGTTATTTCTGATCATGTACTTCTCAGCATTGATATGCAGTTGTCTGTACAACCTCCATATTCTCCATTATGGAGGTTTAATTCTCTGCTTTTGTCTGATGGCATTTTATAGATATTATTGCAACATCAATTGATGACTTTATGGTAACAAACCAGGATGGCACAATTTCTTATTCCTTACTGTGGGAGACGCTTAAAGCATACCTCCGGGGGCAGATTATTTCTTACTCTGCAAATTTAAATAGACGTTGCACTGCAAGAGTATGTGAGCTTACTTCTGCTATTTGCACTTTGACCAACAGCTAGCTAACTTCCCTTCACAAATCCAGTTTAAATCTGCAGGCTGAACTTGATATCATTTTGACAATGACTTCAGTTGCATACTCGTAGTTCTTATTATGAATATGGTGATAAAGCTAGTTGGCTCTTGGCACATCAGGCAGGTAGTAGCTTGATTCCACAGATTCAGGACTCATCGGGTAATTTGATATATGACCGGGAAGGTATCAGCGCTGTCTTTAAATCCTATTATTCTATCTTATATTCATCTGAATCTCCACCAAACTCCCATGACTTGACTTGCTTTTTGAAGGATTTAAATGTCACCCCAATAGATACTGTACGACTGCTGCTGCAGATCTTGACGTCCCATTAGATATGGAAGAAATTAAACAAGCAATTATAATTATGCAGTGTAATAAAGCACCTGGGCCCGATGCCTTTCCAGTTGTGTTTTTTAAGAAATTTCAAAGTGAATTGGCCCCAATACTTTTGGATGTGTATGTGGAATCTTTCCTACCAGAGACACTAACACAAGCATCCATAATTCTGCTCTTAAAGAAGGATAATGATCCCAAGACATGTAGCTCCTACAGAACTCTCTCTTTACAGAATGTAGATGCCAAAATTTTGGTGGGAGACAGTTATTAATGTTCGCATTCTTCTAAATGTAATTCACTCCAAACATTCTGCTAAGTTTATGATTACATTGGATGCTGAGAAAGCATTTGACTAAGTGGAGTGGCAATATCTTTTTACAGTGCTTCAAAAAATTGGGTTTAGGAATAATAATTATTATTAATAATAATAATAATAATCCCCAGGCAAGCATACACACCAATAACGTAAAATCCAGCTATTTTAATCTGGCATGGGGACTAAGGCAGGGGTGTCCACTTTCCCCGTTGCTGTTTGCATTGGCCATTGAACCTTTGTCGATCGTGTTGAGGTCGTCATCTCTGTTCCGGGGGTGGATCACGTGGGTATTGAAATTAAATTGTCACTTTATGCTGATGATTTGCTATTTGCTATTATATCTCTAATCCAATACTGAGTCTCCCAAATATTTAATCCATTATAGAAACATTTTGATCATTTTCCGGGTAAGAATCTTCAGAAGAGTGAATGCTTCCCTGTTAATGCATTAGGTTTGGGATTCTTACAGACAGACATTGCAGTTAAAATAAGGTAAAACAGGATTTATGTATCTTGGAATTAATATTACCAGATCGCTCTCTGTTATCTGAATTTTTTTTCTCCTTTGTTAGAGCAAACTAAGTCTGACTTTCAGAGATGAAGCAACCTATATTTATCATTGACTGGTCGAATTAATGCAGTTAAAATGAATATCTAACCTAAATTTCTCTTTGTTTTTCAGTGCATTCCTTTATTTCTTTCTATGCGTTTCTTTAACTCTATTGACCAGGTTGTTACCCACTTTCTGTGTGGTGGTAAATCATTACTTCATTGATGTCGGCTTAGTGATGGGCTAGCGCGAGTTCATGTGTATCTACCTCATTGTTGGCATTGCTTTCTTCACCCCTATCTTGTAAAGTTACTTCCTTAGCACATAGCCCAATAGTCATATCCACCCTTCGGATCTGGGGTCAATTCAGGCAACACTTCAAATTTATCTCTGCCTCATCATAAATGTAATCACATGTTTCCACGATCTATTACTGATCCTGTTTTTAAGCAATGATACAGAAAAGACATGATGCTTTTAAGACCTATGTAAAGGAAGTACCTTTTGCAATAACGTAAAGTTGTCTTCAGAACTGGGGCTGCCTGATTTCCATCTATTTCGGTTCTTACAGGCTAGACATTGTGCTGCCACTCTGTTTCCTAGCTACCCCTCTTCATCTATGCAAGAATGGGAAGAACATTTGAAGTTTAACCCTCATCATAAGTCACAAATCTCAAGAATTTATGGTCGGTTATTATCTTTAGATGGGAGTGTTATTGATAAAATTAAAAGAGCCGGGGAGGGGGAGCTTGGAGAGAAGAGGAATGGTGGGCCGCTGCATTGGATAGAATACATTCTAGTACAATATGTGCTCGCCTGAGCCTTATACTGTACAATTTAAAGAACTACACAGCTGCTTATCTGCAATATATTCTACTGTTAAGGACAGATGTGACAAATGTCAAGCATCTCAGTGCAATTTGAGTCGCATGTTCTTCACCTGTTCTAAACTGCAAACTTACTAGGTTAACTACTTTACAGTGTTGTCCAAGGTGCTCAGGGATGGTATTGATGTTTGCCCTGCTATCGAGTTGATATGGAGTTCCATGGGTCTGGTCTTAATTTAGTTTTAAACAACTGGAAATTTTGGCGTTTACATCTTTAATAGCCAGGCATCGTATTCCAATACACTGGAAATCTGCTAAAAACCAGATAAGAAAAACCAGCTTACTAAAGTTGACCAATGTGTGAAGGACATAAGAGACTGAATGTTGACAGAAATATTGTCAAGATGAGGAATATACTGTCATTGAATGGTGCAGAAAAATTTTTTATGCTTGTGTCACCTCTAGGTTGGATTACTGTAGCCTTACTGTCTGGTTGTTCAACTACTGTAGGTGCATAAACAAGCTTCAGTTAGTTCAAAATGCAGCAGTGAGAGTCCTCACTAGAACCAGATGATATGAGCACATAACCCCTATCTTACCCACACTGTGTTGGCTCAGAATGACATTTCGCATCAATTTTTAAATAAAACTTTTGACGTATAAAGCGTTAAATGTTCTCGCACTGCAGTACCGACTGTAAGTGAACTGCTAGTGTCTTATGATCCACCATGCCGACTTTAAACAAAGAATACAGAATAATACGTTAGTACAGCGTATTATGAAAACTACAACAGTAGGTGGAGCTTTTTCTTACAAAGCCCCAAAGTTATGGAATAGCCTTCCAACCAATATTCGGGTCTCAGTGTTTAAAACTAGGCTAAAAACCTACAGTATTTATTTAGCCAAGCATTTTTTGTAAATAGCTTTGCCTTAGGTAAGGGAGCAGATCTTGGAGACTCATGGACATAAAGTATTATGGTGAACTAGTATGTTTAATGCTGTCGTCCACACTCTCATTGATCACTCAGGTTTGTTGGCGGTGAAGTGATTGGTTGCTTTACATCCCGGGGAGCCCTCATGTCTGTGTTTCCAGACGGTGCTGGACTCGGCTGATGCAGACAGCTGTTCTCTGATGACTTGTGACTGCAATCGCTTGATAGTCAGGACTGGAATTTTCTGCATTCTATCTGAGCCTCCAATAATGAACTGCATAAACGTCCAGTCACCTAATACACAATCCCTGCAATCCGTTATCACCCAAATGAGGATGGTTTCCATGTTGATTCTGGGTCCTCTCAAGGTTTCTTCCTATTGCCATCTGATGGAGTTTTTTTCTTGCCACCATCTCCATCGCCCTCTGCTTGCTCATCAGGGATTTGATCATTTTTATTCATACACATTTTTCACATTTCATACAAAATTCCATAATTTCTTTTGATTGTGTAAAGCTGCCTTGTGAAAATGGCAATTGTTAAAAACACTATTCAAATAAAATGTAACTGAATTGAATTTAAAATCTTAAAATCTTTTTATATATATATAGCATAGCATCTATATTTATATAGCATGGCTCCAAGCACCAAGCATGACTCAACAGTAAAAATCAGATCCTTTTGATCTTATCTGCAAATGAGATTTTACAAATGGCTTGGATTGTATTGTTCAGCGTTGCTAATCATGCTCTAAGAAGATGTATAACATCTTACAGGTATTCCAATAAATGTTATTTGAAAGGCTAATTACTGTGGTATGAGCTCATGGGTAAATCTGTAACAATAATCCAGCTACGTAAATGAAACAATTTGAACATTCCTTACACCTGATTAACAGCATTAATATGTAATTATGGCTCTTGTTAACTCTGTCTAAAATAATCTAGATGCTAGAATGAGAGTATCCAAGGATACAACAAAAGATAATTTAGAAGACATAGCATTCTGTGCCCATAACTTTTGCTCATGTCACGAGCATTTAACATAATTGATCAGCATTAGCAGTGAAAAAGCACAGCTTCCATTAGTTTCGACCAATGGGAGGCACTCATTTGATTCACCAATCATTACTTGTAGTTGTTGTTTTGTGGACATTCACAGTTCCTCAATTTTCTTTTCCTTTATCAGATGTAGTAACATGGCTGAAAAGTGTAGACTACAAGAATCTTTGTTGGCTATGAATAAAGACGTACTGGTATTCAGTTTAAGTTAAATAGGTTTAAGTACTTTACATATTAATAGCTTTCTGCAAGTGGGATGCAATTAACATTAATACCATTTTATGATAGTATAGAATTGTGTAACAAACTTGACAAATCAACAACTAAATTAAACACAATAAAATTAATTTGTTGAACTGGTGACAGAGCAGTTTATGGAAGAATGATAGAATAAAGTAGAGATTAGGAAAAAACAATTGATATTAACTTAAAATATTTATTAACGTATTAGTGAGCTTACATTTTATTTATATTTACAAAATGGTGGTATTTTGGTCAAATATCCCTTCAGTGCAAAGTGCAGGCCACTAAATCAATAACAATAATGATTCAGCTCAAGGCTTCAGTGCCCAGGGAGGAATATCCAATGTCTGTACTAAATGGAAAAAATGTCAGTGCATCCAGTTAATTAACTTCTCTGAACGTTTGTTTTGGTTTCTGACCTTGATTTAAAATTTTTGTTTCTTTTTCTCCACATAGAAATCTTCTAAATTGCTATTGTCTGTGATCCCCTGAAGGACTGGAACTTTAGTGATATTAAAGTAAGTCATTTTATTTGGGCTCTTCCAAAGATCCAGGTAAGTCCTCCAATAACCAAGAATTACTACATCTACTGGTTGAGGAATCGTAGCCCATAAGAACCCATGGTGACACAAACCCTATGAAATGTTCTGGAGCTATTATTATAGCTTGATCTTTGACCTTAAGTCGTGAAGTCCCTAATTGATGCTACAGGGCTTTCTTGGCTGTGGAGCTGGTGTTAGAGATAAGATGAGGTTCTCACTGATGTAAACACCAAGGCATTTAGTGTTCTTGCAATTTCCATGGAGTAGCCAAGTCACCAACCATCTCTTTAGTTTTGTACACATTATGAGACATGTTGTTAATTCCAGTCCATTAGCCACTTCACCTCCTGTCTATATGATGACTCATTGTCCTGGATAATGAGACCCACCACAGCTGTGTCATCTATGAAGTTGAGACATGGTTTGCACAGAGCATCACTGCACAGATATGAGACAGCAGACTGAGCAGTGCAGTAGATCAGTGCATCAGAACAGTATGCTGAGCACATAGCCTTGGGGCCCCAGTGCTCAGTGTGGTAGGGCAGGAGATTCTGTTACTGATGCTGACTGAGGTCTTCCAGTCAGGTGAAAAGCTGCCTTGTGAAAATGACAATTGTTAAAAGCACTATTCAAATAAAATGTAATTCCAGCTGCAGAGGAAGTTGCTTACGTCCAGTAGGCACAACTTTTTAATCATGTGCTCAGGAATGATTGTGCTGAATCTCCTTTACTTGCTACGGTAAGTAAATAACCGCAAGTTGATATACAGTACATTCACCACATAGTTATTATTTTCTAGATGTTTAAGAGCCAAATAAATGGTGGTGGTAATGGCATCGCCAGCTGAACAGTTGGGACAATTTATAAATTGCAGTGGAGGAGGGTGGCTGCGCCCCATGACGAGTCTTTCAAAGCACTTCATGGTAGCAGATGTGAGAGCAACAGGATGGTAGTCATTGAGGCAGGACATTGGAAGCTTTATAATCTCCAGGACTCTACTATGGTGGAGGACATGGAGTGAAGGACGTTAGAACGACAGCATTGCTCAGAGAGGTGTTGAAGATGTTCGTAGGTACAGTACATCCGCAAGCGGGTCTGCACATCCTCTGAAGACTAGGAATGTTGTCTGTACTTTAGTTTACCTTTCGAACATACTGTACAGTAAGTCCGATCTGGATTGCTATGTGGAACCTTTCAGTACTGTTATACATCTGCACGAGAGGATATTTTGGTTTAAAATAATAATGCCACCGTAAGTAAATAACTGCAATTTGATATAAAGTATATTCATCACATTATTTTGTACAGATTCCTGTTATAATGTTAATGATTTTGTGGTTCATATAACCTTTATAATTTTTTAAAACTCCAGCAATGCTAGGTAGGTTTTCTGTATTAAAAAGATAAAAATATCTGCCATTATAAGCACTGGGACAGGTTCTGCGAACCCCACACTTTCCGCATTTTATGTTTTCCCTAACCAATAAGACCCATTTCTCCTTTAACAGAAGTTATGAGGGATATTGTATAAAACAAACCAAACAGACCACATGGAGCACATTTTGAAAACAAATAGATTGTCCCTGACAGTTGTAGGGTGAAAAGCCCTATGTGACATATTTCACAGCCGTATTTTGTTAATTTGTCTTATGTCAATTTGTTCAAGAAATGCTGTTAGATGCAGGTTAAATATAAACCATGAGATGTTATTAAATAATTAGATTTGCTAAATAGGATCAAACTTACTTTCAGTAACAAAAACAAGCTTTTTTAAAATAAGCTAACCAAGAAAGACCTTAGCATAAAGATGTAGCATCTTTATTTTCTCCAAAGGCTGAAGAAAGCTTACCTTCTACCCCTTCCTCACATTTTTACAGAGGGACTATTGAGATCATCCTGAGAGCTGCCTGGTTTGGGAACTGCACCATCTTGGATTGCAACATCCTACAGCAAATAGTGAGGACAGCTGAAAAGCTCTTCAGAGTCTTTTTTTCCCTCCATCACACACACACACACACTGCATCTGCAAAGCCTCCAGCACTGTGGATGACCCCGCACACCCCTTGCACACACTCTTTACACTCTTGCCATCTGAAAAAAGGTCCATAAGCATTCTGGCCCACACAACCAGATTGTGTAAAAGTTGATTTAGTATGTTGCAATTTCTTGCTTTGCATTCTACTCACATTATTACTTTGTACTTGATGGCACTGTACTCTCTGTACACATAAGACTAAGAGCAAACCGCATACTAGTATCACGGAAATCAACTGCAAATTCTCAGCATGCACACTCTGGCTCACCTAAGTTCTAATCAGACACACATGTTCATCATTAACGCTGGATATAAATAGAACTCAAAACAATTGGAAAGATACGAAGAATACCTTCTAGTACTTTAAGTTCTCTCCTGATGTTAATGAGCCGCTTGTATCTATTGTGACTCCTGTGTATGACTGTGCAATGATTTTTTTCAACTTTTTTGGCGACCCCTGTCTGTTTAGCGGTTTTTTTTTTTTTTTTTCGTTTTTGATTCCCCGTGATTGTGTTAAATAAAACACCTGTCTTACCTGCAATTGTGTCCTAACATTGTTTTGCACATTGTCTCATTTTGAGGACTGTCTTGAACTGATTTCATATGCTACACTTTAAGTAGTTAAGGGGTTCTTAAATTATTATTATGTTTTTAATTATTATTAGTTTAGATTTGTGTTATTTTATGCAGAACCATTGTCCTGGAGAAACCTAGTTTCATTTCACTTTGTACTATGTCTACTTTATAATCAATGAGTGTGAGTCACTTTCACTTGATTTTTTACTTTAAATGTAGAACAAAATAATCAGAAAACAACAGCCTTTGCAATATTATCAATCATTTGGTATTCACTTACCAAACCAAATAAAAAAATATATAATTGCTATCAACGATGATCGGGAAAAAACAAAACAAAAATTATAATCCTTAGAAGAACAAGGGGGCCCTCACACACTATGACTACATAGGGCTTAGGTCATAGTGCTTGGGCCGTAATACATGACATATTGAGAAATGTTTTACTAATTTTCTTTTTAAATGATAAATGCAAAGAAATAATTTTTAAAAGATTGTTCATGGCATATTTGACTGACTCATAAAACTCCATAAACCTCACAGAGAAAAATGCTGATCCCCTACCAGCATCCCCTAAATCCTCCAGTAATGCAGCACAGCACTCAAACAAGTGCAGCTACCACTCACACAAGTGCCTCATCCTTTCATGGTCTGCCATAATTTTTCTTCTAAGAAGAAGTTTTTTTGTTTTTTTGTTCCATAAGAAAAATAACTGGAATAGCTGGAACTTAGAAGATCCGTTGGTAGTTTAATGCGTAAACATCTAGAATGAAGAACAGTAGACTTTACATAGCAGGGATCCCTCAGGACTGTGACACAAGGAACAAGGAACACGAGGAATTAGAGCACAAATAAACCAATGCTTTGGAAGACCAAACTGAGTATATCCCAAATATTTACTGATTGAAATTGGACGTTTGTATATTGTTTCAAACAAGTAAACGTTGTTAAAAAAAATGCTACCAAGAACACATTTTTATATCAGGCACAGACACTTTTTACCACCCCACATGATCCAAATTGGGTTAATAATAGGTAGTTCGGCCGCGAGTGGCACAATGGTAAAGTGCTTTCCCTATCATCCAGAGATCGCCGGTTCGATTTCTGGGTGTTGCTGTAAACTCTTGCACCCGAGAGTGCAAGAGTCTCTCTGCGCCTTACGCCACCCCCAGTGGCGGTGCAGTTCGAATAGATATGGTCAACAGGCGTCACATGGTTCAGAGGAAACACATGATAGCCTATGGCCCTCTCTGACTGACTAGTATTATTGGCCTTAAGGTGGGAGCCCCCTAGTGATGGGGCAACATCTAGAATGATTGGTAGCAATTGGATACAACTATTTTGGGCTAGGTGAAGTAGTTAACACTGTCACCTTGCACCTCTAGGGTCTGGGTTCGATTCCTGCCAGGGCCAGGCTCGATTCTCGTATCTGTGTGCATGGAGTTTGAATTTTCTCCCCGTGCTTGGTTGGTGTCCTCCAGTTTCCTCCCATAGTCCAAAGATATGCCGATTAGGCTAATTGACATTCCCAAATTGCCTGTAGTGTGTATGTGTGCCCTAAGCCTCCTGGGATAGACTCCATGCCCCCCACGAAATTCTGCAAGGTGAGTTTATATTAGTATTGTGTTGCTTAATTTTGAGTTGTTACCTAACTATTAACATTAGCTCCAGGTACAAAGGGTGTTCAGGACAAATCCGGAATTTTTTACATTTCTGGGCCTTGAAGGCATAAAGCAGAATAACATTTACAGAAGATTTCAAGCACAGTACAGTGATGGGATTCTTAGCCGCAGTACAAAAAGAATGTAATGGTGCTAACATTTTAAAGAAGGATTCACGGATCTTCATGTCTCGGTGGGGTGGCTCAGAGCCCACTGCAGCCTTTCCCTTGAACATTCAGAGGGTGGAACGCCTGATCCTTGAAAATGATTATGAACGTATCCTTGAACGAATAACTTGAAGAAGGGAAGCATCTGTCTGTGGTAACTGTACACACAATCATTCACCAACATCACTTGTCACAGAAACTCAGCTAGGAGTTATTGCCAAATCCCCCGTACAATCCTAAACTTGCTCCAAGACGTTTCAACAAGGAATTCCTGGGAAGCCAGCGTTTCAGACATCGAGCAGGCAGTCCGATCATGACTCCAGGAAACTGAGAAAACTTTCTACCTTGATGGTATCCAAGCACTAATGAAACACTGGGATAAGCGCATAAGTGTTTAATCTCATAGCTGTTTTATTATTTTGCACAATTAAAAGTTCCGGTTTGACATGAACGCCCCTTTGAGATAAAAAAAAAGACATGTTTTCTCTGTAACATGATCTCAGATTATTGAATTATTATTAGTGAGGACTTCATGTTGCTTTCACATTATGTCTTTTTGTAGAAGAAATTGCACCACAATGAAAAGTAATAGCTGATGAGCAGACTGTAACCATAGCAACTTGTGTGTCTTCAGCCCAGTATGGTACACATTTTTTATCGACTTGTTCGGTTAAAAATAACCCGGCATGTGGGGGCCAATATTCTACCCCAACCCTGCTGGTTAAAGCAACCCATTCTGGGTCAGTCCACGCTGGACCATGTGCTCAGTTTTTAAACTGACCCAGATTGCACAATTGAACTGAAGAGTCTGGGGTTTAGGATTTTCTTTTACTGTATTGTTATTGTCTAGACAAAGTCAGAAAGATTTTATACAAACCTACATGTGCTTCTTGTATTCATGCTACCAATTCCTCCCTGCAGGGGTAAATCTTCCTCCAGGTGTGCCACAACCCATTAAAAGATTGGTGCAATTTTCGAAATTATCCTATAGCCATACTATCTGATGACCTGTTTCATAGAGTTTGAGTTAGAATTGAATGAGGCAAAGTCATTGTATAATAACATCAGCAACTTTTCACACTGTATACCTTAAAGTCTATATTTTCTGGCATCATCATTCGGTAGGTTTCCTTTACCTCTATACCATTGCACTGCTGTATTTGTAGCAGTTTCATATAATCCTGTGCTGTCTCCCTATTGGTGAGCATGTGTAGCAGTAATCACGCTGCGATTTTTAGCACATATTGTGACACAACTTTGTCCAGCAGTGGGGATGTCATTGTATTCATATCATTCAGAAGAAAAAAAAATAATTATCTGTGTGTGATTTTTGGGCTTGCATATTGACATATTGATATAATAATAAAAAAAATAAATAAAAAAAAAGTACACAGCTTATACCAAGTTTATTCATGTATTCATCTTCCAGTCAGAGTCATGGTGGATTCAGAGTATGTAGGAATACTGGATGTAAGGTGTGCATGCTACCTGGTTGAGATGCCAGTCAGTAGCAAAGAGTTATGCATGCACACATATACACATTCACTCACTTACACTCCCAGTCAAAAGTTTGTACAACCCTTCTAATTCCATGGTCTTTCCTAATTTTTATTTCTTCCCCAAGGCCAGTTTCATCATGCTGCTCGATGGGTTTTGCAAATGCACTGCACAGTACTGTTCTTGGAAGAACTGTTCCAGAACAGCTGACCTTTATGTCTTAAAATAACAATTGACTGTTGCTGTTGTTATTACTTATTGTAATTACCTAATGCCTAATATGTTATTTCATAGTATTGAAATCTCCAGTATTGTTCTAGAATAGATAGATAGAGAACATTATTAATCCCAAAGAGAAATTGTATAAAATGTCTTTATTAAAATGTTTACATGAAATAAATGTAGAAAATAAATACAAACTTGTGTCCAAACATTTGACCAGTGCTATGTTTACATATTGTCAGTTTAGTATAGCCTGTCCACCCACCAGAATGTTCGTAGAAAGTGGGAGGAAACCCCAAAAAGATTAGACCAAAGACAAGGAAGTGTGAATTGATGTGGCAACACAATGCTGTAGAATAAGTTTGATTACACTAACTGTACAAAGAAGGAATTTAATCACTGGCTGGTAATTAATCACTGGATATTTTACCTTATGCTTTGCTTTAATTTATGAACTTGGACTAGTTAACCTAGATGGAATTATAACACAGGCAGCACAGTGGCTTAGTGGCATGCACTCTTGTCTTACGCCCTCGATTCTCGCCTTGAAATCTGTTTGTGTGTGGAGTTTGTATGTGCTTGAGTTTCCTCCAGGTACTCTGATTTCCTAACACAGTCCAAAGATATACATATTAGGCTAATCATTTCCCCAGCACCCCCCTGGACGGGGTGCCAATCTATCACAGACACACACTATACTGTACACACATAACAGCCAATTTGGGAAAGCCAATTAGCCTAATCTGAATGTCTTTGGAATGTCTTTTTCCCGGAGGAAACCCACCAAGCATGGGGAGAACACGCAAATTCCATGACCAGACCCAGAGGCGGGAATCAAACAAGGTGCAAAGTGACAGACAGTGCTAACCACTAAGCCACCATGCCGCCTTAACCAAGGCAATCCAAATAATTTAGTTTGGATATATATTTTTTATTTACAATTAAAAAAAATAGATTTGTACAGATTATAATAAAAATATTATGGACAGACATAATTTGGTACCATAACCTTTCCACAAACCATTAACTCCTGCTTTTACCACTCATTTGAACTGACCGCCATTTATTTCTTCTTCTTTCTTTTTTTTTTCAAAATTAATCTGGACTGAACCTTTTGTCTCGACCAGGGGCCGATTAATTTATCCACTTTTCTAGATATCGCTGTTGCTTATTAATATAGTTAAATCGACTTGGGTGATGATTACTTTTTGTAGTGCTGCAGTAGTGACCGCTTCTTATCGACGATCGATGGCATTAGTCACGGTTAATAATCAATTTCTTCATTTTGTCTCCTCCTCTTCCCTGCCGCTTAGTGGTATAGTCCGTCTCCACGAGCCGCATCTTTAAGCGCGAAACAGAGCGCGTGACACTCAAAGTCTTAGCACCTGTTGTGAGGGTGGTGCGTGCGCGCGCGCGCAAATACTTCATCTTCCTTCAAGTGCAAGAGAAAAAGTGTGGTATTTACCTTAAATATTACTGTTTGTTTATGCGGGGGGTGGGGGGGGGAGAATCATGTTTCACTGTAAACAAGTAAAAACCTCTACACTACACCTGTTTGTAAACACGAAGTCAGAAAAGTTTCGATATTTAACATTTTTCAGTATGAAATGAAAAAAAATTTCATCTTGCCAACTAACGTCTCTCTCTCACTGTAGACAAACTAGACCAAGTCGCTATTTCCTTTTTTAATTTATTGTATTTAAATAATAAATATTTTAATAATATTCAATTATATTTTACAAGAAATAATGTTTATTCCGTTAAAAAAAGAAAAAAGGATTAGAGGGGGGGGGGGGGGGGATTACCGCAGGATCTAAAATAATAATGTTCTCTGATCAAAATAGCATTAAGCTCCTTAGTTATTTTATACCTTAAAATGTGGTAATATTAATGAAGACTGACTCATATTTGTTTTGTGATGTATATTCCTCAGAAAATATGTCACTCTTATGTTCCAAATTATATTATATTTTTATTATTATTATTATTTTTAGTTATTCTAGTTCATTTGCTGTCAAACTAATAAATGTAAATTGTCCCTCATATTAAAATCATAAAATGTCACTGCTTACCTTCAGTTAAAGCGAAAATATTGAACTTTCCAGAGTTGCACAGTCTTTAGTCTTGTTTTAGAGCTGATGTGGAAAATCACTCTTTTATTTTCAGTCCTTGTAGCTCACTGGATCTCCATCTGTCTCCATCACCGGCTGCTTGTGGTGTATTTCCATCCTTCTCCATCCATCTAAATGACTGTGTGACTACGCACAATCCATCAGGTCAGACTTTACCTTTCTCTCTTCCTCTCTCCCTGCCTCCCTCTCAGACATTGTTTTCTCTCTCTCCCTCTCTCTCTCTGTTTCACTCACTACCTCCCCCCCTCTCTGAATCTCTCTCGCTCTCTCTTTCTCTCTCTCTCTCTTCTCTCTCTCCACCCCTCCCCGTCTCTTGCTCACACTCACTCGCCTGAGTGCATGGATGAAAACACACACATGCACACACCCTCACACTATGTAACCTATAAAACCAAATTTCAATATAAACATCATCTTCTTAATAATAATAGTAATAATAATAATAAGCCAAAGCTTAAAATGAACCCTAAGCAAAAATCAGCATGAACGACAGCACAAAGCAAATATTTTTTCATAAATATATTTAAACTTTTTTTCCCCTTTGGTATTTGCTTATCTTCAGTAAATGCTTATTTTTCTGCATCAGATTCGCATTGGATCTATCACATACAGGTATCCCTGAAAACTTAAAAAAGAAAAAAAATCCTGGATGTGACACACTTCATTACACTTGTGAACAAAATGTCAGTGACAGACGTACACCGAAATGCTTGTTACGGCTTGGTACTCTACTGCTGTGCAGTATATAAAAAAATCTCCACCAGACGATAAAGGGTGGAAGAGAGTGGGGAGTGGGGGGATTGCAAATACAGAAATAATCTAAATATCTTAATGTGTGTTTCTAGTTAATGTACAAGGAAGGGCTAGATCCTTACTTTAAACAAAAATTGATTTGAACAAGAAATCAAAAGTAGTAACTGTTTGTGAGCAGTCCTCTGTAAGCAACTGTACAAAGTATCACTTAAAATACAATAAAATTAGACATAGTAGTAATAAAGACGAGGAATATATTGACCAGAGAGTCCTTGGCGGCGGTAAAGTAGAAAAGATTGCAACATTCCAAGCATTCCAAAATTAACAAACGTGACAAGATCGTTCATGAACTGTTGGTGAGAAGAAAGATTAATGATTGCTAAATTATGGTTTATTCAGGATCTTGTTGGTCTGCAGGCATAAACGTTTCTTCATTTGCTTGATGCCAGTCTTTTTGCTGGGTGATTGTGGTGGCTTTTTTCAGACATCATGTATACAAGATGTCTTGTAAGGTCGGGAGATTGTTGCCAATAATGAGTGTATCTGCTCTCACAGCTCGCTGGAGGGCCTGACAGTCGTGGATCGAGCAGCTGCCAAACCAGACACCTGCTTTTTTTTGGGTGCATTTGCAAAACCCCCTGCAGACTCCTATAGTCCAAAATCCTCTCCTTAGTTTTGCTTATTTTGGGGCAGAGGTTGCTTTCATTTCGAAACTCTCTGATCTTATCTCTGTAGGCGGTCTCATCTCCGTTCGTGATGGTGTTCAGGATCATGGTGGTGTCAGCTAACATGAAAATTATATTGGAGCTGCGTCTGGCAACTCAGTCTTCAGTGAACAGAGATGACGGGAGGAGGCTGAGAATGCATCCCTCTGGACCGCCTGTGTTCAGAGACAGCGTCGAGGAGATGCAGTTACAGATTTTCACGACTTGAAGTGTGCTCTTCAGAAAGCCCATAAAACAATTACACATATGGGTGTTCAAGTCCTGAGTCCCTTGAGCGCTGCAAGTAGTTCAGGTGGGTTGATGGTGTTAAAGGCAGGCTGAGCAGCATTTTCATGTACATTTTTAATTTTTTTTACTTATCCAGGTATGATCCCTCTCTCTCTCCTTTTCTCAGGCCAGTGGCATCATGGTTGATCTGTTTTCATGGCTTGCACATTTGAAAGGGACCAAAAAGAAAGAACAAATGTGGTTTTTGACTATACTTTACTTTTTATGGTTGTAGAGGACGGGGCCACAAGGTGGCATCCAATTATACATTCAGCTGCAGGCATCTTTATCAACATTGACGGTGGTGGACTTCTTGGAGCATAAAGTAACAGACAGTCTTTAAAACCTTTAAAATCTCTTAGGGAGAGATTAAGATATCTATTAAAACTTAGCTATGTTTTGAGGACATACGCTAAGTACACAATCAGGACTTGTCACTTGCATGGGTTGACCGTCATGAAGGATCTGATCACATCAGGCACAGAAATGGTTAGAGTGCAGCTGTTGCAGTCTACTGGTAGGTTTAATGCAGAGAAGGTATTGCTTGCGTCAAACTGAGTATAAGTATTCAGCTTGTTTGATACTGAGGCAGATACTCCTCCTCTCAGATAAAAGATTTCTCACTTTTGTAGTCTGGGAGAGCACAAACCATTCCACCTGGACTAATCCCTGATAATTTGTCACAACTTTGTCCAAAAGGTACCTGAAGTTCTAGACTGAAGTTTGAGTTCTAAGCTCTCTGATATTGTAAAGTATTTTTGGTGCACCTATTGATGCGATCTGCGTCGTAGTTTGTGTATTCCTTAATGTCTGCATCAACTGCATCATTCTGGAAATGCAGAATGCAAGTGCAGAACAGTCCTAAATGTAAAGATACTCACACAATCTGTAGATTGCCCTGAGAACTATGTTTTTTTTCCCTCCTCTGTTTGAGTTGTTTGCAGGCAGAATGATTTCAGTTCAGCAGTGCTTTAAACATCTGCTACGCACAAGTTGGAAAATTCCTGTTAAAATTTTTCAATTAACAATTAAAAAAACTGAACATTCCAAAAGAAAAGTTAAATAAACACGAAGTTTGCCCGTCTCCATGTCCACCAGAGTATTTTGTTACTGAATAGTCAAAACTTTGACTGCATCGTCTGGAATCGAAGAATCCAAACATGTTTCAGTGAAGGGTAAAACACAGTAGTTCATGGTGTCCTTTTGGAACTTTATCCTAGCAGGACATTTGCGAGTGGAATACTTGGGTGAGATTGCTCCAGCTTTTTCGAGCTCTGCACAGAATCCTAGCACATCTTCTTCTCTTTTGCTTCTTCCTGTAAACAGAGGCAGATGTACCATTATTTCCCGCATTTACATCAGCATGTTTACTTTCACCTAACATATTTTTACCTTATCCAAAATGTCATTTGACTGTCTGCTGATAGTGGTCCAGTGGGATTTAGGTCTTGCTTCATCCCTTCAGAAAGACAGTAATGCAGCAGCACTTTGGTCCTTGATTCTGTCCAGCTCTCTCACCTCCCCAACAGTACACTCTGCTTAAACAAATTTGCTCCAAAGTTTCCACTTTCATGCTTATACTACCATCAAACCCATTATGTTTGTAATTTTATAGATCACAAAATATCCAAGGTGAAGTTCTGGAATTTTGTAACCTGGCACAGCTGCTTTGAAGTTCAGCATTACATTCTGGAAAGTAGTCTTCAGCATTTGCATCAACACCTCCACTACATCCATGCTGAGTTACTCATTAAATCAACATTTAAATTGTCTAGTGAATATTATTGGGAAAAGAGTGAGTGAAAATAAGCTCTTGTTCTGTTAGTTTTAGTAGCTAACTGTGAAACCTGACTGTTA
Source organism: Clarias magur (assembly GCA_013621035.1). Classification (NCBI taxonomy): domain Eukaryota; kingdom Metazoa; phylum Chordata; class Actinopteri; order Siluriformes; family Clariidae; genus Clarias; species Clarias magur. Next base: position 795,613 of record QNUK01000310.1, on the reverse strand, counting down.
ATTATGCTTGAAATTTGTCACCTTTTGATGACAGCACCATAGACAACCTCACTTACCGCTTAGTGGTTAGCACTGTCACCTTGCACCTCTACGGTTGGGTGTTAGGATCTTGCCCCTAGGCTGTGTACATGGACTTTGCATGTTCTCTCCATGCTTACTAGGTTTCCGGGTTTCCACCCATGGCCTGAATACATGTAGTGTTGGCTGATTGGTGTTTTCAATTTTCCAAGCTAGTGTGTGATTGGGAGTGTAAGTGTGTGTGCTTGAGCCCTGTGATGGGATAACACCTCAGGTAGTGTTCTTGTTTCCTGATGTAGAATCCAGTCACCCTCTAGCTTTAAATGGGAAAGAGCTACTCTTTTTTTCCCACACTCTTTTGTGCAAAATAAGTTTCATAGCTTTTATCATAAAGCAGGAAACAGAGCTCCCTGAAATTAAGCTAGTCACCGACTTACGAACATTCAAGCTACGAATTTATGAATAGATACAAACTGACCGCAGGAACACATGGACAACAAAACAGAAGTAGCTCACACATATTGTGCAGAGGAATAGACACTGCTGTGCACCAGACACCAATATTTAAAATGACATACAATATTTTCAGTGTGTAAGTGAATATATAAAATGAATCAGTCTGGGAGCATGATGCTAGAAGATGGCTGTCCTGTAAAGCTGTCCTGAAGGAGAATAATCAATGTCAGATTTCACTGTGAGATTCATTTCCTTAGGCGCGGTAACAGTTTTTGGCCACATGATGGCAATGTGGTTAAAGGGGACAGATTTAGTCAAGTGGATTGGTATGCTTTACCTAGTATATTTGTGTCAATGGCGTATAAGACTCACTTTGTCAGACTTCAGAACAAATCGGACTTACGAACGTGCTCCCAGAAAAGAACTCCTTTGTAAGTCGGGGATTACCTGTAGAGATGAAACAAACACCTTATTGTTCTTAATTCCCCAATTTATTTAAGTCATTACCTATGATTTCCAGGCATTTCCAGCCCCGTTTCACATGTTTCTCACCCAGTGCTAGTTAACTAGCATGCTAACATCATCATAACATAAATGGCTGAAGCTACTGTACTTACAAATACATTTTAATTTTCTTTTTGGGTGTAAAGTGCAACAGTTCTTTATAGAAGATGATATCTTTTTTGTATGAAGATGAGCTGTCTCACTATAAGACTGTTGCAGATGTCATTGAGAATAAACATATGTTCACACACACAATACATCAGTTAATACACATGCGCACAAAATACATCAGTTTCTACTAAAAGAAATTACAATTATCCTAACATAATAACATGATGAAATTGTCATAAAAAGTTTTTCATAAATTCTGTGGTCCATTCTGAATATTTGGGGGGCAGCGGTGGCTCGGTGGTTAAGGTGTTGGACTGCAGACTTGGTTCGAGCCCTGACTCCCCCAGGTCACCACTGTTGGACCCCTGGAGCAAGGTCCGTCAACATTAACTGTTTAAATACAATCGGGCATCAAGCTGGAAACCCGACCCTGTAAAACTGGAAATATAACAAACTTTCAGTCTTCATACTTGAAGCGAATCTAGTGTAAAACTCTCCTTAGTTATAAAGTTAATTGCAATCATAAATTTATCCTATTCACTGTGTTTTACTTGGTCTGTTATGAGGCTTCAGCTCCATTATAGTCAAAAGCAGAGCAATGAAAGAGCTTTGTTCTGACCTCTGACATGTTAGTGTTCCTTACAGTTTGTTTTAGCAAGTAAAAAAAATGGCAGACTCCTGGGGGTACCTTGAAGTCAAGCTGTTTTTTTACCCTTCAGGAAATCTGAATGGCACAATTAAGCACATTTTTTACATTACAGATATTTTCTATGCAAGAAATGATGACAGAATTTTTCCTCCTTGTGTTTTTTGTCTGTGTACACACAATGGAAATTTATGTCGATGTACAAAAGTTATGAAAAAGTTAATTTTGCACTATAGTTTCCTTCCTGAAATAACATAGACAATCATGAGTAATGCGTAGTTAATACTCATTTTACCATTCTTAAATAAAAGCCTGACAATTATTTCTTCTAATAATAACTCACGCTTCTTATTTGTCCCATTCTGCAACCTTAAAGCAACATGTCATTTCCTCGATTTAATTTGTAGGTCTTCTTCACATCTTCACTTATTTGAACAGTAGATCAGTTTTGATAGCTGAGCAAAAGAAAGTCAATATCCACAGACAAAAAAAAACTTCACAAATTCGAATAGAGCAGAGCCACAAAAATAATTTCAGTAAGTGCTCTTTCACCTTCATACTTTCAGAGATACTGCCTTTGATTTCATTTCTTCCTTTCTTCATGACCTCATTTACAGTACAGGTCACATCATCTCAGCCAGTTTGATCTTTTATGATTCAACTATGGCTGGTCAGAATGATTAAACTAAGATTAATAGAACATTGATTTTCTCAATTTAATTTTAATATAAAATAGCATCAAATCTGGAACACAGAAATGGCAAACAACTATGGCAAATTCCTTATTTACTTTGGCCAGTGGTCATAGATTTTGTACCACATGAACTTACTCTGAAGCGTGGCAGTTTTTCAGAAGGGGGAAAAAAAGCCATGGCATGAAACAAGGCATGAAAGTTCCAAATGGGTTTTCAAAAGCCTGGCCGCAAAGGAAATACTATGTCTTTAACATTTGTTTAAAAGTATGTTCTGAATATTAAAAAATTAATTCTGTCTCACTCAAAACCCTCCAGTGATGTTATGCATTTATCAAGATTGTTACTCATAAGTGGCTGAGTCATTGTTGGATGAACAGAAACACTGCCCTGAGCAGTTAGGTCATTTAACTAGCAGTTAATATTGCTCCTTTTCTTGGGTATATCTCTGTGTTGAGGAGATTCATACTGGAGAAATGAATAAAGCAGTGCCCAAAAAGAGCGATCCATAGCAAAATTGGGCAAATAGGACTTGACCGTACAATCCCTTATCAAGATTTTCTCTCAGCACTGATATCGAGGTTTGCTTTATGAGGTCATCATTTGGACACTTTGCTTCAACAGTATTTGGTTGATATGACCATGACATCTCCCAAGGGCTCAGCAGTAGTGTCTGAGTTGTCAGACTTTTCATGTGATCCATGCAGACATCAACAAGAGGTAGCCGCTGTCTAAACTGAAGGCATTCTTCTTCTGCTATTCATCTGGATGCTCAGTGCCATTGATTTAGTGAAGGCTAAATTAGAGAGGGTGCATCCTGCATTATTCCTGCATTCAACAATATTGTGCATTCAACCGGTGTTCAACAGAAGTGTATAAGTAGTTCCTGACTAGGTTTGTGAGGTCACTGTCACATGGAAGAACTCAAATGCTGTTAAATAGAGGTGTAACATTTGTATGAGTGCATATTAAAAATTTAAATAAAACATCCACAAAATGTATTTAGAATTTTGAACACCTACAAAGAAAAATACAGCCTTCTTAATCTGATAAACTCATAATCATATCCCATACTCTGCACACAGGGTGTCACGGTACACCAGGTCACACCCACACCTCAAGCCAAGTGATGATCACCTGTGATTCCGTTCCAGACTCCAGTCCACTGCTTTCATTTTGCCGCCTCATTCACCGGCTCAGCACACCTGTTCTTCATTTCATTCATTACTCTGCTCTATAAAACTCTTTCACAAACCACCACCTCTCGCCAGATTATTGTGTGCCCTCATGCCCAATTTTCCAGCGTTTTTCTCTGCCTTGACTTTTGGATCTCGACCCACGCTCTGTTTCACGGACCTTGCTCTCGTTTCACGTTTTGGATTAGTGCTTTTTCGGATTTCTGGATATCGACCATCGCTCACGCTTCATGACCACGATTCAGGATCACGGACTGTATTTGATTTCATGACCTCGAACCAAGCACGCTCACGACCACGATTATTCCCCACGGACCAGAGTTGCGTTCAGCGCGCACCGGCTCTTCACTTCCGCATTCTCTACGCGAGGCTCGCGCCGTGCCGCTGCATCTCCGCACAGCGGGAGCTTTCATTCACAAAACAAACAGCGCGTTCATCACAGGATAATCGGTGCTATATTCCACACGCGCTTGGATCCACTACGCCTGTTCGGATCGTGACAGTATAATCTGGCCAATTATGGATCCAGCAAATATTGCGCAGCTGGAGGCGACGCTGCATAACCAAGGTGCGCTTTTAGGCTCTCATCAGCAGGATATTCAACACATCATGACTACGCTTAGCACTGTCATGCAAACGCTGATATCTCTCACTGATCAGATTAAACGGCTGCACCGTATTTCATCTCCTGCTCCTCAGGTACCACCACCAGCACCCACCACACGCCATGAGCCACGGCTCCCTGCACCGCCCACATATGATGGCGATCCACTCACCTGCCGTTCCTTTCTGTCTCAATGCTCTCTTGTACTGGAGTTACAAGCTTCGTCCTTCCCCACGGAACGGTCTAAGGTAGCATACATTATAACCCTCCTTACTGGAAAAGCAAGAGAGTGGGGAACATCATTATGGGATGCCCAGGTCCCCTGCTGTGCTACCTATGGGGCATTCACCTCCGAAATGAGGAGAGTATTTGACCGCTCATTTTCAGGACGCCAGGCAGCAGGCCAATTACTCAAGTTAAGCCAAGGATCCCGCTTTGTACATGATTACACCATTGACTTTAGGACCCTAGCCCCCTCTTGTGGCTGGGATGATCAGGCGCTCTTCGACGCCTTCCTCCATGGACTTTCTGATCCGATTAAGGATGAACTAGAAGCTCAAGAGCTTCCCTCCACGATCCAAGAGCTCATGGACCTTGCAACACGTATCGACTTTCGCAAACGTGTCCACTATCAGACGGACCATCAGTGGTCCAGAACCCCAGCTCTCATCCAACCACCAGTCTCAACCATCACCATGCCTACCCTCGAACCTCACATGAGCCCATGCAGATTGGTCGTACTCATATCTCGTTAAAGGAACATCAGCGACGCCGCAACAAGGGCTCCTGCTTCTACTGCGGTCAAACTGGTCATCTAGTACGGACCTGTCCATTAAAAGCCCAGGGCCCCCGGTAATTCTGCGAGTACAGGGGGCCCCCACACTAAGCTCATTCCCAGATCCACGACCAGTGTTTTCCATAACCCTGACCTACGATAACAAGTCCCACGTCTTGAACGCCCTCGTAGACTCCAGGGCAGATCAAAACCTGATAGCTGCCTCCACGATCACTAAGCTCAAGATTCCTTTTGTTCCACTTAGTCGACCATTCCACATCCAGGCACTAGATGGCAGCAGACTCCCTCCGATCATGCACCGCTCAGTCCCACTCACACTTAAATTCTCATGTAACGACGCTGAAAATATCTCCCTCCTAATTATCAAGAGCCCAATGCACCAGTTGTCCTTGGCCTCCCATGGTTCAAGCAACATAACCCCCACATTGACTGGACAAGGAGAAATGTCCTTGAATGGAGCCCTGCCTGCTTGTCTTCCTGTCTTCGTTCTGCTTCTCCCAAAAATGAATTAACCACGTCTCAAGAAGAGATCCCCAGCTTGTCCAAGGTTCCTGCTGAATATCATGATCTGAAACTTCCTGTTCCTCAGCTTCCTGTTTGGACGTAGCTTCCTGTTTTTCGTATTGTTCCCGCGAAAGTTCCTCGTCTGTTTGAAACAGCGTTTTATATTATATTTTGTTTAGTTTTTTTTTTAATTATATATTTTTCCCGTTTTTACGCTTTAATACTACTGGACTTTATCCGATTTTTTGCGCTTTTTGGGAGAACGCGCGTATCATCTGACCAACAACAACCGAATCCATCACCAAATAATCACAACTCCGGCACAAAGGTACGTTATCATGTCTACCATTCAGCTCGCTCAGTGTGTGGAGTGCAGGATGTTTAGACATTCTTCCTCCGTCATTAGTGATAATTTTATTTGTGATAGGTGTGTGTTAGTTAGCACCCTGACGGAGAAGATAGTAGCATTAGAGGAGCGCATCCAGACTTTAGAGAGGGTTAGAGAGCGCGAGAGCAGCGTTAATCCTGTAGTGGAAAGTCTGGGTGCCACAGGTGGAGATAATCATCCCCCGACTCCGGCAGTAGAGCCCTCACAGCGGGGCGAGTGGGTGACGACTCGGCGGCATACTCGTTCAGCCAAAGCTAACGCTAAGGCTAGCCCACCGGAGCACACCTCTTCTGCGCTTCACGTGTCCAACAGGTTCGCTCTCCTCAGTGATGCACCCGCTGAGAAACCTGAAAGAGCTCTGGTTATAGGAGACTCTATATTGAGACACGTGAAATTAGCTAGGCCTTTAGGGGCGCCAGCGGCAGTGGTCAGGTGTATTCCGGGAGCCAGAGCACCGGACATAGCAGGTAATCTTAGGGCTCTAGGTCAGCATAGGTTCTCTAAGATAGTGGTACATGCTGGAGCTAACGATATACGCCTTCGTCAGTCAGAGGTTAGTAAGAGTAACTTTACAGAGGTGTTTAAAATAGCGAAGGCGATGTCCGAAGAAGTAGTTTGCTCTGGTCCCATCCCAATGAGACGTGGCGACATAGCTTACAGCAGGTTATGGTCGCTGAACCGCTGGATGTCCAGGTGGTGCTCCGAAAACAACGTGGGCTTCATTGACAATTGGAAGACTTTTGAGGGCAAAACTGGCCTGTTAGGGCGGGACGGTGTCCATCCCACTCGGGAAGGTGCTGCTCTCATTTCTTGTAGTATAGCACATAGTCTCAGAAGAGGCCTAGTTAATCGGTGACAATCCAGAGCCAAGGCCAGGGAGCAGACAGACAGGCTAAACCAACCGTCTGCTAGCTGCATAGAGTCGTCACTCAGGGTTCATCAGATTGAGACTGTGTCTGTTCCCCGAGATAAACATAAACATACATTTAGAAAGACTCAGAAAGTCTGTTTTAGTAATTTAATTAACATAGATACCACAAACTCAGATCACACTGAATGCGCAGCCAGCACCTCTGATCTGAAGCTAGGACTGTTAAATATTAGATCTCTCGCATCTAAAGCAGTTATTGTTAATGAAACTATCACAGATCAGGAGCTTGACATATTATGTTTAACAGAAACCTGGATTAAACAGGACGAGTATGTGGCTCTAAATGAAGCTAGTCCTCCTGGATACAGCTACATACACCAGCCTCGGCTAACTGGTAGAGGAGGAGGAGTCGCAGTTATTTATAACCATAATCTGTCTCTCGTACAAAAACACAGTTTTAAATCTAATGCATTTGAAGTTCTCTATAGTAACATAAAGTCAGCTCAGTCAATCCCGCTAATCATCATTTACAGACCCCCTGGGCCGTACTCGGAGTTTCTCTGCGAATTTGCAGATTTCCTTTCAAACCTTGTTGTTTCTGTAGATAAAGCGTTAATTGCTGGAGACTTTAATATTCATTTTGAGAATCCAGAAGACCCTCTGAGAACAGCATTCTTGTCCATACTGGACTCAGTAGGAGTAAATCAGTGTATAGTAGGACCCACTCATAAAGCAGGTCACACTTTGGATTTAATATTATCCTTCGGATTAAGTATAGGAAATATAACCACAATTCCACAGTCTGAAGTTATCTCAGATCACTACCTTGTCTCGATTAAAGCGTGTTATAGTAATAATGTACGCACAGCACCGCGCTTCCACCTTAAACGTACATTTACATCAAATACCGCACAGAGCTTTATCAATAATCTTCCAGAATTATCTACTTTGATTGGATCGCCATCTGACTTCACAGAACTCGAACAGGCGAATGAATATCTAGAGTCAGCACTTCGTTATAGCTTAGATAATGTCGCTCCAGTTAAAAGGAAAATGATTAGAGATAAGAAACTCGCTCCTTGGTATAATGACCACACACGTGCTTTAAAACAAACCGCTCGCAAATTTGAACGTAAATGGCGCCAAACTAAATTGATAGTATTCAAAATAGCTTGGAAGGAGAGCATCCTGAACTATAAAAAAGCTCTCAGTGATGCTAGATCAACATATTTCTCCACTCTAATAGAAAATAACAAAAACAACCCGAGATTTTTATTTAATACCGTAGCTAAATTAACTAAAAACAAGACCACTGCAGAAATCTCCACAACATCATCATGCAGTAGTGAGGATTTCATGAACTTTTTCAATAAAAAAATCATAAATATTAGGCAAAAAATTCAGGCTTTGAAACCAGACAATTTAAATAATTCAGATGATCTAACCACATCACATCAGAACTTAGAACACTTTACTCCCCTTGAAGCGAGGGAACTAATTTCACTCATCTCTTCTTCAAAATCGTCAACCTGTATATTAGATCCTATACCGACACATTTTCTCAAACAGATAGTACCAGCAATAATAGAACCCCTGTTGAAAGTAATTAACTGTTCACTCAGTAGTGGGTATGTCCCCAAATCCTTTAAATTAGCCGGTATTAAACCGCTAATCAAGAAACCTGACCTTGACCCCTGTCTGCTTTCTAATTACAGGCCGATATCAAACCTTCCGTTTATCTCCAAGATTTTGGAAAAGGTAGTATCACAGCAGCTATGTTCACATCTACACAGAAATAGCATAAATGAAGTGTATCAGTCAGGATTTAGGCCTCATCACAGCAAAGAGACAGCACTTGTTAAAGTAGTAAACGACCTCCTATGGGCCTCTGATCAGGGTTGCGTCACTATACTTGTGTTACTGGACCTCAGTGCAGCTTTTGACACCATTGATCATAGTATTCTCCTTCACAGATTAGAAAAGGTAGTTGGAATTAAGGGAACTGCCCTCTTGTGGCTCAGATCCTACTTGACTGATCGTTATCAGTTTGTAGATTTAGATGGTGACCATTCCTCATGTTCTCAAGTGGAGTTTGGTGTTCCACAGGGCTCAGTTTTAGGCCCACTGCTTTTTTCCCTTTACATGCTTCCTCTGGGCAACATAATTCGTAAACATGGTATTAGTTTTCATTGTTATGCTGATGACACACAATTATATGTCTCAGCAAAACAGATGAAAGAAAAACCAGTTTGCTAACCAAATTGAGCAGTTGTGCAGGAACATACGAGATTGGATGTCATTAATTTTCTTCTGCTTAATCCTGACTACAGACAGAAGTTCTAGTCATAGGACCACAAATAGCTAGAAGTAAGCTTTCTGATCACACTGTAACTTTAGATGGCCTTTCTGTTCCATCAAGTGCAACAGTTAAAGACCTCGGTGTGATTATAGATTCCAGCCTTTCGTTTGAAGCTCATGTAGATAATATTACCAGGATAGCTTTCTTTCACCTTAGAAATATTGCCAAGATAAGAAACATATTGTCACTAAATGATGCAGAAAAACTAGTTGATGCTTTTATCACCTCTAGGTTGGACTATTGTAACGCCTTACGGTCTGGTTGTTCAACTAGGTGTATAAACAAGCTTCAGTTAGTCCAGAATGCAGCAGCGAGAGTCCTCACTAGAACCAGAAGATACGAGCACATCACCCCTATCTTATCTACACCGCATTGGCTCCCTGTGAAATTTCGCATCGATTTCAAGATACTACTTTTGACATTTAAAGCACTAAATGGTCTCCGCGCCACAGTATTTGAAAGTGAACTGTTAGTGTCTTAACGATCCGCCACGCCTACCTCATCAATAGGATGCAGGCTGCCTGTCAGTAACCACGATTATTAAAACTACAGCAGGGGGCAGAGCTTTTTCTTACAAAGCCCCAAAGTTATGGAATAGTCCTTCCTGTTAATGTTCGGGACTCAGACACAGTCTCAGTGTTTAAAGTCTAGGCTAAAAAACTTATTTATTTAGCCAAAGCATTTTGTAAATAGATTAACCTTTAGGTAAAGGAGCAGATCTGGGGGACTCATGGACGTAGAGTATTCTGGTGAACTGGTATGTTTAGATGCTGTCCTCCCCACTCTCATTGTTCACTCAGGTTTGTTGACGGTGAGGTGATTGGTTGCTTTACATCTCAGGAGCCCTCATGTTTGTGTTTCCTTCTGGCTCTCCCTTTTAGTTATGCTGTTATAGTTAGTCCTGCCGGAGTCCCTGCTTGCACTTTGCACTAATATACATTCACCTTATACATGTTGACTGTGACCATACCTAACTGCCATCTCTCCTTATTTTCTGTTCTCTCCTTTTCTGCTCTCTCTCTCTCTCCCTCTCTCCTTTCCCTCTCTCTGTCTCTCTGTCGAGCTATACATGTTCGCTCCTGAGTTGCCAGTGATCCAGACCCCTCTGCCCTCTGAAGCCGTCTAACCCGTCCTGGAGTCCTGCTTCTGGTTGGAGATCCCGTCACATGGATGCCCCGTGTGGTCTGCCTGGATGCGCTTTGTGGCTGGGGATGGTTTCCATGAAGACTGTCCTATCATCGATTGATGCTCTGGGGACCTGTGACTTCAGTTGTTCGATAGCTCAGGACTGGAATCTCCTACAGTCTACCTGAGCCTCCGGGAACAAACTGGACTCCTTTTAATTTAAATTTTAACACATCTCCTGTTACACTGAACTTCCAGTACACATTATTATGCTGATCATTCTCTGCTATCCGTTATCACCCAGATGAGGATGGGTTCCCTGTTGAGTCTGGTTCCTCTCAAGGTTTCTTCCTATTACCATCTCAGGGAGTTTTTCCTTGCCACCGTCGCCCTCGGCTTGCTCATCAGGGACAATCTTATCATTTTGATTCATACACATTGCATAAAAACTTACTTCTTTTTATTGTGTAAAGCTGCTTTGCGACAATGTCAATTGTTAAAAGCGCTATATAAATAAAATTGAATTGAATTGAATGAAACAGGTCTTTAGTAAATGACGCGCCGTCTCGCTCCCTCCCCACCGCCCCTACGATTGCGCCATTGACCTCCTCCCTGGTACCTCACCCCCAAAGGGACGCCTCTATGCTCTACCGCGCCCCGAAAGAGAGGCAATGGAACTCTACATCTCTGAATCCCTAGCCGCAGGCATCATTCGCCCCTCCTCTTCCTCGGCCAGCGCCAGATTCTTTATCGTAGAGAAGAAAGACAAGTCCCTTTGTCCCTGCATAGATTACAGAGGACTCAATGAAATCACGGTTAAGAATCAATATCCGCTCCCCTTGATGTCTACAGCCTTCGAGCTCCTGCAAGATGCCTGCCTCTTCTCTAAACTGGACCTGAGGAACGCTTACCATTTAGTCCGGATCAGGGAAGGTGACGAACGGAAGACAGCCTTCAACACCCCCACTGGCCATTACGAGTATCTGGTAGTTCCTTTTGGCCTAACCAACGCCCCAGCAGTTTTTCAAACTCTGATCAACAATGTCCTTCGAGACTTCTTAAACATCTTTGTTTTCGCATACCTTGACGATATCCTGATTTTCTCCCTTTCACTAAAGGAACACAGAACACATGTACGTCAAGTCCTGCAACGCCTGATGGAGAACAAACTGTATGTCAAAGCCGAAAAATGTGAATTTCACCAAGAATCCACGTCATTTTTAGGGTACCTCATCTCTCCATCAGGCATTCAGATGGATCCAACTAAAGTAAAAGCGGTCACTGACTGGCCACCACCATGATTTAGATGAGAGCTCCAACGCTTTTTGGGCTTTGCTAACTTCTACAGGCGCTTTATTTGACGTTATAGCATGGTGGCAACTCCTCTTACGTCACTCACTTCCACAAAGGCCCCCTTCCGGTGGAGCACTGTAGCTGAGAAAGCATTCAACGATCTCAAGCATCGTTTCACCACGGCACCCGTTCTTGTCTTTCCAGACTCCTCTCTTCAATTAAAAAAACAGGAGTCGGAGCTGTTCTCTCTCAGCGGTCCCTCAAAGATAATAAGCTTCACCCATGTGCATTCTTTTCCTGTCGACTCTCATCCCCTGAGCGCAACTACAACATCGGGGACCGTGAACTTCTTGCAGTCAAACTCGCCGTCGAGGAGTGGAGACACTGGCTGGAGGGAGCTGACCTCCCATTCCTTGTATGGACAGACCACCGGAACCTAGAGTATCTCAAGTCAGCCAAGAGGCTCAATTCACGCCAGGCACGCTGGTCCCTATTCTTCTCTAGATTCAACTTCACATTGTCCTATTGCCCAGGTTCCAAGAACGCTAAACCCAACGCCCTCTCTCGACAGTTCTCCACCCCTCTGGACACACCCATCCTGGACACCATCCTACCACCTCAATGGCTCTTTGTCCCAGCTGCCGTCCGCCCCCAAGTACTGGACTGGGGCCACAGCTCAAGATTACCCTGCCACTCAGGAGCAACCCGCACCCTATCCCTACTACAGCAACGTTTCTGGTGGCCATCCATCATGGAAGATGTCAGGAACTTCGTGGGCTCATGCGACACATGCACCAGAAACAAAACTCTCAACCTTCCTCCTGAAGGTTTCCTAAAACCCCTCCCCATCCCCCACCGCCCCTGGTCTCACATCGCCCACGATTTCGTCACTGGATTACCCCCCTCAAACAATAACACCTGCATACTCACCGTTGTCGACCGCTTCTCCAAATCAGCTCACTTCATTCCCTTACCCAAACTCCCATCGGCTAAAGAAACAGCTGAACGTATGATTGACCACGTGTTTCAGCTCCATGGATTACCTGTAGACCTGTTTCAGACAGGGGACCCCAATTCTCAGCGCAATTCTGGAAGGCCTTTTGCAGCCTCATCGGCGCCACACCCAGCCTCTTTTCAGGTTTTCACCCCCAGAGTAACGGTCAGACAGAACGCATCAATCAAGACCTTGAGAAATCCTTGAGATGCATGGCCTCACGTGATGCAGTCTCATGGAGCCGTTATCTTCCTTGGGTAGAATATGCCTATAATACACTCCTCACTTCCTCCACCGGAATGTCCCCTTTCCAATGCTGCCTTGGTTACCAACCACCACTGTTCCCCACCCAGGAGGAGGAAACTGCTGTCCCATCAGCCCAAGCCTTCGTCCGCCGCTGTAAGAGAACATGGCGACGGGCTCGTGCTCAGCTGAAACGCTCAGTGACTACATTCCAGCGTAAGGCTAACCGCCATCGTTCTACGGCCCCCAAGTACCGGATCGGCCAAAGAGTCATGCTGTCCACACGTGACCTGCCTCTGAAGACAACGTCCAGAAAACTCTCGCCAAGGTTCATTGGCCCTTTCACCATCTCACGCATTATCAACCCATGTTCTGTCAGACTGGCCCTTCCTTTGTCCATGCGTCGGGTTAACCCCACTTTCCAGTGGGCCCCAGATCTGCAGATTGGCACCTTGCCCTCTTTCACCGCCCCCGCCCCCCCACACCCCCATCCTCCCCCACCACCTCGGCTCATAGATGGTGGCGAAGCCTTTACTGTCCGAAGCCTTCTTAAGTCTCGCCGTAGAGGCCACGGCCTTCAGTACCTCGTGGACTGGGAAGGCTACGGCCCTGAGGAGAGAAGTTGGGTTCCTGCCAGATTCATCTTGGACCGTTCCATCATCACGGATTCCCATAACCTTCACCAGGAGGCACCTTCTAGAACGCCAGGTGGCGTCCTTGGGGGGGGGGGGGTACTGTCACGGTACACCAGGGCACACCCACACCTCAAGCCAAGTGATGATCACCTGTGACTCCATTCCACAATCCAGTCCACTGCTTTCATTTTGCCGCCTCATTCACCGGCTCAGCACACCTGTTCTTCATTTCATTCATTACTCTGCTCTATAAAACTCTTTCACAAACCACCACCTCTCGCCAGATTATTGTGTGCTCTCATGCCCAATTTTCCAGCCTTTTTCTCTGCCTTGAATTTTGGATCTCGACCCACGCTCTGTTTCACGGACCTTGCTCTTGTTTCACGTTTTGGATTAGTGCTTTTTTGGATTTCTGGATATTGACCATCGCTCACGCTTCATGACCTCCCTCCGCACAGCGGGAGCTTTCATTCAAAAAATAACTACTGGAAGTTCAGTATAACAGGAGATGTGTTTAAAATTAAAAGGAGTCCAGTTTGTTCCTGGAGGCTCAGGTAGACTGTAGGAGATTCCAGTCTTGAGCTATTGAACAACTAAAGTCACAGGTCCCCAGAGCGTCAATCGATGACAGGACAGTCTTCATGGAAATCATCCCCAGCCACCACACGAATCCAGGCAGACCACATGGGGCATCCATGCGACGAGATCTCCAACTATTAGAAGCTATTAGACGGTTAGACGGGTCCAGAGGGCAGAGGAGTCTAGATCACTGGCAACTCAGGAGTGACGGAGAGGGAGAGAGGAGAGAGCAGAAGAGGAGAGAACAGAAAATAAGGAGAGATGGCAGTTAGGTTTGGTCACAGTCAACATGTATAAGGTGAATGTATATTTAGTGCAAAGTGCAAGCAGGTACTCCGGCAGGACTAATTATAACAGCATAACTAAAAGGGAGAGCCAGAAGGAAACACAGACATGAGGGCTCCCTGTGATGTAAAGCAACCAATCACCTCACCGTCAACAAACCTGAGTGATCAATGAGAGTGGGGAGGACAACATCTAAACATACCAGTTCACCAGAATACTCTACGTCCATGAGTCCCCCAGATCTGCTCCTTTACCTAAGGTTAATCTATTTACAAAAATGCTTGGCTAAATAAATAGGTTTTTAGCCTAGACTTAAACACTGAGACTGTGTCTGAGTCCCAAACATTAATAGGAAGACTATTCCATAACTTTGGGGCTTTGTAAGAAAAAGATCTGCCCCCTGCTGTAGTTTTAATAATACGTGGTACTGACAGGCAACCTGAATTCTTTGATCGAAGTAGGCGTGGCGGATCGTAAGACACTAGCAGTTCACTCAAATACTGTGGCGCGAGACTATTTAGTGCTTTAAATGTCAAAAGTAGTATCTTAAAATCGATGCAGTGTAGATAAGATAGGGGTGATCTGCTCGTATCTTCTGGTTTTAGTGAGGACTCTCGCTGCTGCATTCTGTACTAACTGAAGCTTGTTTATACACCTAGTTGAACAACCAGACAGTAAGGTGTTACAATAGTCCAACCTAGAGGTGATAAAGGCATGAACTAGTTTTTCTGCATCATTTAGTGACAATATGTTTTTAATCTTGGCAATATTTCTAAGGTGAAAGAAAGCTATCCTGGTGATATTATCTACATGCGCTTCAAACGAAAGGCCGGAATCTATAATCAGACCAAGGTCTTTTACTGTTGCATTTGATGGAACAGAAAGGCCATCTAAAGTTACAGTGTGATCAGAAAGCTTACTTCTAGGTACTTGTGGTCCTATGACCAGAACTTCTGTCTTATCAGGATTAAGCAGAAGAAAATTAATTAACATTCAATCTCTTATGTCCTGCACACACTGCTCAATTTTAGCAAACTGGTTTTTCTCATCTGGTTTTGCTGAGACATATAATTGTGTGTCATCAGCATAACAGTGAAAACTAATACCATGTTTACGAATTATGTTGCCCAGAGGAAGCATGTAAAGGGAAAAAAGCAGTGGGCCTAAAACTGAACCCTGTGGAACACCAAACCCCACTTGAGAGCATGAGGAATGGTCACCATCTAAATCTACAAACTGATAACGATCAGTCAAATAGGATCTGAGCCACAAGAGCGCAGTCCCCTTAATTCCTACTACATTTTCTAATCTGTGAAGGAGAATACTATGATCAATGGTATCAAAAGCTGCACTGAGGTCCAGTAACACAAGTATAGTGACGCAACCCTGATCAGAGGCCCATAGGAGGTCGTTTACTACTTTAACAAGTGCTGTCTCTGTGCTGTGATGAGGCCTAAATCCTGACTGATACAGTTCATTTATGCTATTTCTGTGTAGATGTGAACATAGCTGCTGTGATACTACCTTTTCCAAAATCTTGGAGATAAACGGAAGGTTTGATATCGGCCTGTAATTAGAAAGCAGACAGGGGTCAAGGTCAGGTTTCTTGATTAGCGGTTTAATAACGGCTAATTTAAAGGATTTGGGGACATACCCACTACTGAGTGAACAGTTAATTACTTGCAACAGGGGTTCTATTATTGCTGGTACTATCTGTTTGAGAAAATGTGTCAGTATGGGGTCTAATATACAGGTTGACGATTTTGAAGAAGAGATGAGTGAAATTAGTTCCCTCGCTTCAAGGGGAGTAAAGTATTCTAAGTTCCGATGTGATGTGGTTAGTGAATTATTGAAATTGTCTGGTTTCAAAGCCTGAATTTTTTGCCTAATATTTATGATTTTGTTATTGAAAAAGTTCATGAAATCTTCACTACTGCATGATGTTGTTGTGGAGATTTCTGCAGTGGTATTGTTTTTAGTTAATTTAGATACGGTATTAAATAAAAAAATCTCGGGTTGTTTTTGTTATTTACTATAAGAGTGGAGAGATACGTTGATCTAGCATCACTGAGAGCTTTTTTATAGTTCTGGATGCTCTCCTTCCAAGCTATTTTGAATACTAACAATTTAGTTTGGCGCCATTTACGTTCAAATTTTCGAGCAGTTTGTTTTAAAGCACGTGTGTGGTCGTTATACCAAGGAACGGGTTTCTTATCTCTAATCATTTTCCTTTTAACTGGAGCTACATTATCTAAGCTATAACGAAGTGCTGGCTCTAGATATTCATTCGCCTGTTCGAGTTCTGTGAAGTCAGATGGCGATCCAATCAAAGTTGATAACTCTGGAAGATTATTGATAAAGCTCTGTACGGTATTTGATGTAAATGTACGTTTAAGGTGGAAGTGCGGTGCTGTGCATACACTATTACTATGACACACTTTAGTCGAGACAAGGTAGTGATCTGAGATAACTTCAGACTGTGGAATTGAGAGGAACAAGGTTTTAGAGGAAATCTGCAAATTCACAGAGAAACTCTGAGTACGGCCCTGGGGGTCTGTAAATGATGATTAGCGGGATTGACTGAGCTGACTTTATGTTACTATAGAGAGCTTCAAATGCATTAAATTTAAAACTGTGTTTTAGTACGAGAGACAGATCGTTATAAATAACTGCAACTCCTCCTCCTCTACCATTTAGTCGAGGCTGGTGTATGTAGCTGTATCTAGGAGGACTAGCTTCATTTAGAGCTACATACTCATCCTGTTTAATCCAGGTTTCTGTTAAACATAAAATATTAAACTCCTGATCTGTGATAATTTCATTAACAATAACTGCTTTAGATGCGGGAGATCTAATATTTAACAGTCCTAGCTTCAGATCAGAGGTGCTGTCTGCGAATTCAGTGTACTCTGAGTTTGTGGTATCTATGTTAATTAAATTACTAAAACAGACTTTCTGAGTCTTTCTAAATTTATGTTTATGTTTAGCTCGGGGAACAGACACAGTCTCAATATGATGAACCCTGAGTGACGACTCTCTGCAGCTAGCAGACGGTTGGTTTAGCCTGTCTATCTGCTCCCTGGCCTGGGCTCTGGATTGTCACTGATTAACTAGGCCTCTTCTGAGACTATGTGCTATACTGCAAGAAATGAGAGCAGCACCTTCCCGAGTGGGATGGACACCGTCCCGCCCTAACAGGCCAGTTTTGCCCTCAAAGGTCTTCCAATTGTCTATGTAGCCCACGTTGTTTTCGGAGCACCACCTGGACATCCAGCAGTTCAGCGACCATAACCTGCTGTAAGCTATGTCGCCACATCTCATAGGGATGGGACCAGAGCAAACTACTTCTTCGGACATCGCCTTCGCTATTTTTAACACCTCTGTAAAGTTATGCTTGCTAACCTCTGACTGACGAAGGCGTATATCGTTAGCTCCAGCATGTACCACTATCTCAGAGAACCTATGCTGTCCTAGAGCCCTAAGATTACCTGCTATGTCCGGTGCTCTGGCTCCCGGGATACACGTGACCACTGCTGCTGGCACCCCTAAAGGCCTAGCTAATTTCACATGTCTCAGTATAGAGTCTCCTATAAGCAGAGCTCGTTCAGGTTTCTCAGCGGGTGCATCACTGAGGAGAGCGTGAAGCGCAGAAGAGGTGTACTCCAGTGGGCTAGCCTTAGCGTTAGCTTTGGCTGAACGTGTATGCCGCCGAGTCGTCACCCACTCGCCCCGCTGTGAGGGCTCTACTGCCGGAGTCGGGGGCTGATTATCTCCACCTGTGGCACCCAGACTTTCCGCTACAGGATTAACGCTGCTCTCGTGGTCTCTAACCCTCTCTAAAGTCTGGATGCGCTCCTCTAATGCTACTATCTTCTCCGTCAGGGTGCTAACTAACACACACCTATCACAAATAAAATTATCACTAATGACGGAGGAAGAAGTCTAAACATCCTGCACTCCACACACTGAGCGAGCTGAATGGTAGACATAATAACGTACCTTTGTGCCGGAGTTATGATTATTTGCTGATGGATTCGCTTGTTGTTGGTCAGATGATAGGCGCGTTCTCTAAGTCCAGTAGTGTTAAAGCATAAAAACTAGTTTGTTATTTAGTAAAAACGGGAAAATAAATAATTATAAAAAACTAAACAAAATATAATCTAAAACGCTGTAACAAACAGACGAGGAACTTTCGCGGGAACAATACGAAAAACAGGAAGCTACGTCATCAAAAGTGGTCCAGTCGGCTTACTAGCTATAAATGAAAACCTCCCAAACTGGCTTTCAAAACTGAGATACATCCTGAACTGTGGCTTTTGGCTATTTCATTCTTCTACATTTGAAGCTTCCTGTAAAATAAAAAAAAATATCAAGGTGTCCTGTTTCAGTTAAGGTGTCACGACTACCGTTGGCATTTAGAACACATTTTTGCTCAAAAGATAAACATTTTAACATCAGCTTTGTAAGACTCATTCTTCCATTTCAGTCATCTCTTTTACAGACTGATGCTTTGGCCAGAAAGTGATTTCTGTAGCTGGTGCAAAACCTAAATCAGATGTTTTAACTGTAAACCACAACACCCTCTAGTTAGTGGGTCAGCTGTGGTGGACCATCCTCTCCTGGCCTACAGCTTGCTATCCCAGTTTTTTGGCACTGCTTGCTTTCTCCATATCGCAATCTTCCTCACTTTCCCTGTGGCTGGTGTTATTCTCTACAATTACTTTGCAGGCCAACCTTGACTGGAACTGTTTTGTCTGCTATTCTTTCTGCTGCATTTTTGTAGCAGGTCTTGGTAACTGTTGCATATTTTTGAAAACCTACACAAGACTGCCAGTTAAATGAGAATTTTCTCAGGGCTTATGTTTCTTAGGACAACCTAAGGAAGAAAAATATAACCTTCCAATTTTCTTAGGTTTACCAGCATGTCCCATGACTAAGCTTAAGCTTTTTCATCTTCCATTTATTTTGGGTGGCTTTCTAAACTTCTTCTGTCACAAAATTTATGTTGGTCTTAAATGGAATCGACATTTCTCGCATCTCTCCTGCTCTAGAAATGCGTAAATAAGCACTTTATCATGTCGCCACATATATTCCTTGGCAGAGTACCACCTTATACCTGGCAAGGAGGTGTGCCATGGTGCCTGTTTCCACACAAAACTAATAATAATAATAACATACACAGCTCCAGTTTCAGTTGGTCATTTGAATTTTATAATGAATAGTTATAAATTCTCATATGTGGTGTATTTGCACATGTTCACCATATTATAATACCTCTTAAATACATGTAATTATATAATACAGTAATATGATCATATTTTTTATCATGAATTGGGATATGTTTATAAAATATTATCAGTTTCTGAAGTAAATATTAAAAAAAAAAAATTAAAGTGATGAGATCACAAACCCCTTTCCTTTAAAATTTGCAGTTCTGGCTTTCTGATATATTCTTTTTTAAATTTTTTTTTACTCTTATTAGTAGGGATGCCGAATGCAGGAAATACATTACCATGTATATTCTAAAATAATACAAAACCATGAAATAGCACATATGGAATTACAGTAGGAACTTAAATAGAAACAATCAGTAGTTATTTTAAGACATGAAAGTCAGCTGTTCTGGAACAGAACTTGCAAGAACAGTAGTGTCAAGTGCATTTGCAAAACCCATCAAGCACCATGATGAAACTGGCTCTCATGAAAACCTTACCAGGAAAATAAGACCAAAGTTTACCTCTGCTGCAGAGGAGAAGTTCATTTAGCGTTACCAGCCTCAGAAATCTTCGATTAACAAACGGCACCTCAGATTAGAGCAGTCATGAAGGATTCACAGAGCATAAGAAACAGATACATCTCAGCATCAACTGTTCAAAGGAGATTATTGCATATTTTGGATAAATACCATCAGTATTGTTTTACAGTGTAGAAAGAAATAGAAATCAGGAATGACACTGGACAACCTATATGGTGCTTCTGTCTTTACTTTGTGCATGAGAACAAATCATTGATTATCCATAGGTGTCCTTGTACACCACTGCACAGTGATTGGAAACCGTTTAATTGAAAAACAAACCTAAAAACCAATTTGTATAAAGGTAACCCTTGGAGATAAGATGCAAAGGACTGAATTTGGTGGTTTCCAAATGTAAATTTAATATATCAACCAACATTGTTAAATTATTTAAATGGTTTAAGCTAGATCAGATTCTCTATAGATAATGATTCTCTCTAGATTGTCAGTAATGCAAACCAGTTAAATTTCTGAACCTAAACTAAAATAGAATTCCTGGAATAATCAATTGCTGTTGTCCAGAGTTTATTTCAGGGTATTGTTGTGTATGACTATGTACTCAAATAGTGTTTATACACCTATGCCACTTTTGTTTCTGCACTGTTATGTATCTTGTGTGCGAATAGTAAGTTTATGTTTGTGTATATTGCTATGTCTGTAATTCAGTTAATATGTAACTAATATTCCATTTCTGTGTACATGTAACAGCTATACAATGGTCAAAATTGTTATTGTTTATCACCTTATTGTTATTATAGCTTGTGCTGGCCAGTAGATTTTCAACCTAATGAGGCTGTTTATTAGATACATCACTGTTTTTAAGTGGTTAACTAGGCAGTCCGAGACTCTTGTAGTCTTGCAAATAAAGCAAATGAATGACACACTCAATACTGACACACATCAATATAATTGATTGTGTAGTACTGTTTGTTGCTGGACTCTCTACAGGTTTCAAACTATTTCTGTTTGATGTGGTTACCTGAACCACGACAAACTGCAGTGTGAACAGGTTAACAATGGCCATTTCTATTACAGAGGCAGAGGTCTTGTGGGGAAAAAAGTGAAATGAGCAGATATCGACAATCTTCTTTGGCCTATCAGACTGTGACATACTACCCAGCTTAATGTGATCTTCAGCAACCTGATCAGAACTGATGAATAGTATTTCAATATTTGGACAACAGCTGTTTGGAGTAAATTCTTTTGCAGAACCCTGTTTAAAGATTTGTCTCCATGGTGCACGCATAGAGTACCATACTGTTTAGTGTTCTGCGTGATTGCTCGACTCATTGCTTACAGCCACATAGGATTTACTGTTTGATGTGTTCAGAGAAGCCATAAACAGTCTGGTGTCTTGTGCATTTCCAGTGAGCTGACATGATCTTGTCTTGTCGCTTGATTAAAAAGATTTTGTAGCACTGCTTCATTGCTACCAAAGTTTTGTCTTTGTCTGAATATCTGATGCACCTGTGTTTTTGCAGTGTAAACATGGTGCTATATTGCATTCAGTTGCCTAAGTAGCTCTGACATGGCTTTATCCAGTGAGCTCACAGTTTCACTTTTCTGACCGTCTTTGTCCCTCTGATGATAATTGCAGATTGCAGCAGTATCATCTTCGGTAAGGTAAAGGCCTTTTATACATAAGTGCTTGCATCACATCACAGCACCTGTCGCACCCTCCTAAGATTTCATCATCAAACGAGCTGTTCGGTCAGCTCATCTGGAGTCATCAGTTGCAGTTTAAACTTTCTTATCCTGTCTAACATCATCTGAAAGTCATCACAACAAGCACTGAGTGTTCAGTCTTGAACTGATGGTAACCTTCCATTATAATTGTTAGAACAGTCTTCTGGACTTTTTCTTTCTTTCCTTTATGTCCAGTTGTAATACTCTGTAGTCTCTTTTACCTGGAAGGTGCCGTGAAACTCTGCCCGTTTCATAAAACTACTGGTTTTGTATTTGTTTTCTTTGTGAGGAATTTTTAGGCATGATGACATCCATACTTAATTGCCAACTCCTTGATCACAACGGACTTTTCTCTGAGCTGTTGGCAAAGCCTTTTTCAGCTCTTTTCATGCTTTTATCCAATGCCTGAACTGAAATTTAATGTGTAGGAGCTTTATGCATCTTTTTCTTCAAGGCACGCTTTTTCCACACACAATTTAGCTTGGTCATTTTCATACTTCTTTCTTACTATGTCAAGTTTTGACCGTGACTACTTCGACTACTTTGATTCTTTCTCTCATTTCCTCCTTTATATCTACTGACAAACGTTGCTGATGTTCTTGCATGCATTCTGCTCCAGACTTGGATGGCATTACACTTGAAATGTCTGTTGTAAACTTTAAAGAGAAACTTCATGTCAGCATTCTTTTACATACAGTTACATGTTGAAATACATGGTAAAATTCTATACAGTTTGGGCAAGTTCAGCCAAATAACAGGTAAATAACAATAAAATGTTTTATGGTCTGTTTAGAAAACATGGACTTTTGAAACAATTCAGACAAATGGCTGCATAGTCACATGGTAGCAGTTGAAGTAAGGTGAAGTAAAATAATGCTACTATTAGAACCAGCGTAAATAAGTAGATACAGTGGAACCTTGGATTGCGAGCATAATTCGTCCCATAAGAAATAAGGGAAACTCAAATTATTCGTTCCACAGCCCCAAAAAAAGAAATACATGAAAATAATTCATACAAAATACAAAGTAAAAATAAAGTAATTGAACTTGTGTGCACGGATGTTTATTATACCATTGAGAGACGCGCACTAAGACAGAGCTGGGGAGAAGATTACCTACAATTCCGCAGCGTAATCCGAGCTTCCACTGTAAGAAAAGAAGTTAAATGTCTGTCATTGCTTAGTCGCCTTGTCACATTTTTTTGTAGAATGATCCCATTATGAGGAGAAATGAATAAAGTTTATAATCTTTAAAAAAAATTTGTGATTTGCAACACTGTGCAACAAAATGTTTTATTTTTTTTCAAAAATGAATTGTGATCTATACCAGTACTTCTCTGACTCAATAAGAAGGCACACTGGATTCACGAAACAGCTCTCAGCTCCATAAAAGAGTGCCAACAATATGGCCAATGACACCTTTCTCAAAATTGGCCCTATTTCCTCTTTGTAGCGTTTTGATTGTGCTCCCTCAGGTCATATTTGAGCCTTCATTTTTTTGAAAGTCAAAATACCAGCCTCCGTAATGTAGGGTATGTAACCCTTCACAGATGATATCCAGAAATGGCAAACACACAATGAATGAAAATTTCAGGTGTGTCAATAATAGCACATGGACCTAGAGCACAGAAAAATGCCTCTCATACAGCTTCATGCATAGGTTTTACGAAGAGGTGGAAGGCAAATGAAATTGCATTCAAGTACCCTACACAGCTTGTGTTTGGAATGCATATTGTTTATCCTTTTAAACAGAAAATCAAGTTAAAATATTTTTTTTTATTTTAAATGGCAGTTATAAGGAAATATGACACATTTGATTAGCAAACTTTAGCTTTCTTAACAGCTTGTTGGTTTTGTAACAAATGGGGGAAAAAACTCTGCCATTTCCAGCCAGTTGTCTAAGATCATAAAACCATCCCTTGTTCAAGTAAGCTGATTTATGAATTTACCTTTATATATATATATATATATATATATATATATATTTCTTCATGTAAAAGATGACTTATTCATATGCTTTAAACCCTAGGTCAAGCCTAGGATAAAATATTACTGTACATGTACTTTCATGATACTCTTACCATTCTATGAAGTGAATGTCAAGTTCTTCATCAAGCTGACCCACTTGGAGGGTAATTAGGATCTCTTGTGGACAAATCGGGAAAACTCACAGTATTACTTGTATTGATGAAGATTAAAACTATGTTTATTTTAAGAGAGAACAAGATGTGGTTTGGAGTCAATCAAGCCAACAAATTTATGGGTTGTGGGACAGAGCTCAGATTACAGGATTTCCAGCATTTTTGGTTTAATTCATAATTTTTGTTTCTGCTTCTGGCATGAAACGAATTGCTATTTTGACCAATAATTCACATCTTTTCCATGATATTCCTAGTTAGCATTTAACCCTGCTGTTGTGCTCATTTGAGTACATATGTTTATAAATTTGTAAATACAGTGGAACTTTGGATTGCGAGTATACTTCTTTGCTTAAGTAGGCTCGTCAAAACACTTGTGAACCAAATGTAATTTTCCCATAAGAAATTATGGAAACTCAAGTTAAAATAAATTAACCTGCACTTTACTTTAAAAAAAAACAAAGTAAAAATAAATCCCGACAGATAAGTGTTTCTGTTTGTGCATGCAGGCGCTATGTATGTGTTTATGTGTGGGAAGCTAAAGTAAGAGGAGAGGAGAGATGAGACCCTCCCTTCTTCGTATTCTCGTTTTACACAGTAATCCTTCCTCCTCTCTTCTTTGAGTTTCACACACACTGGGAAACACTGATTTATCGGGAAAATTAACAAGAAATCTATCTACTGACACTCGAATGAGCGCACACTAACAGAATAACTGCTGTAAAGTAAAAATAAAACAAATTAACCTGCACTTTACCTTTGCAAAGCATCACGACAGAGCAGTATCTCTATGTAGAGCAGAGTGTGTGTGTATGTGTGTGTGTGCGTGTGTGTGTGTGTGTGTGTGTGTGTGTGTGTGTGTGTGTGTGTGTGTGTAAAGGCGAGAGGAGGAGAGGTATGTGTGAAAAAATATGAAAGAAAATGGCTCTTTAACCTGTCTAATGAGACTTTTGCTTTCACATGCACACACCTGTGTTATAATAAGCAGTACACGCGCTCTGTACACACACGCATACAAACACAAAATTAAATATGTTTTACGAGTTGCGATTATGTGACGCTGAGCATCAAAACAAGAAGCATATGCATGCTACATGATACTCTGTATTCATAAGCCAAGCCTTGCTCGTTTTCAAGTCAAAATGTATTACAAATCTTTGCTTGTCTTGCGGAACACTCGCAACCCATGTTTCTCGCAATCCAAGGTTCCACTGTAGTTTTGTTTTTATCTCAAGAAATGACAATAAGGAGTGTTTCCCATAATATGGCAGGAAGTGGATGATTTCAGTTTTTAAAAGCTTTTTTTTTTAATTGCACAGGTTGCAGTTTTCTTCCTTTTTTTTTTTTATAACTTTAATGTGAAATTCAATTTGAAATTCATAAAATCTGGATTCATGTGAAACCAAATGCAGTTGGGGGGGAAAAAAAAAAGTTTTCAGGATTTTCTCTCACTCAATACAAAATTTTAAATAAAAAGTGCTCCTTTTTACTGGAACAAGCTTTTGAAATTGAATTGACCTCTACCAAAAGCAAAGGTATTCTTCTGCGACATTTGACGTTTTTAAATTGCTGCTTGTGCACTCTATGGGTTGGGTGAGCTGAGAACACTATCTATGTGAGGTTGCGAACGAACAACACTAGCCAGCAGATTTCTCAAATTGCATTCGCCCTTTCATTAAAAAATCTAGCAAATTGGTCACTTGCTTGCGGGGCCTTCCTTAGACTCATGGCCACAGATGGTTGTAGTGACTCACAATCTCCACATTTAAACCAATATGAGGGAAAACAGACTTTCACATGAATAAATGCTTCCTACACTTTACGCAACTACCAAACACCGGATGCCTGGAATAAAAAAGTCTGCCAAGATAAGCAGGCAGCACATTGATAAGGGGAGAGCTTGTAGCAAAATGTTTACGTATGAAGATTTTGAATTAATACAGGTTTAAGAAGTCAAATGAACACTGTGACATTTCTGATGTCTGGGGAAATGAAGAACTGGAAACAGGCTTGGTAAGTCAAGTATTGTTTCATTCTCGCATTCATTGTGTAATGATGCGGATTGCACGAGGGACAGAGCCACGCATAAACTGTTCAGAATTGGCAGAGTTCTAAACAGGTAAAGGCGCGGACATTTATACACGCGGTTGCCAGGCAATCAGCCTGAACGAGCCACACCTGGCAGCGTTTATATATAAAGGGTCCTAATACCGCCTCACTTTGTGTGATCATTTAGGTAGCACCGGTTAAGGTATCTGGGCCAAAAATCAAGCGAAAGAAAGAAAAGAAGATAAAATAAAAGACAAGCGCGGAGACAGTAAAGAGACAGAGGCAAAGCCCCAGCCTCTGCCTCCCTAAGACGCCGGCGAAAGCAAGAGAGAGAGAGTGAAAGCGAGAATGGTACACAGCAGTTCAGCGTGCACACTCAGGTTAAAGTGCACAAAGCACAAACTTTCCCTCTTCTCTCTATAAGTCCTCGGTAAGGGCAAAAGCCCTGAGAGGATAAATGTTTTTTTTCCTTTTGTTTCCAGAGCGCGTAGATGGCGGAGCTCTGTTTATTTTGTGTTTTCAGTTTCCTTTTGTTTCCTTTCAAGTTCCTAATTAATAATCCCACGCTATCTCCAAACGGAAAGGTCTTCCCGTGCGTATCACAAGCACTCTCACATACTCCTATTTTGTTCAGGGCTCTTATCATTAAAAACATCTTGTGGTGAAGCTCTCCATACCATGCCACGTAACATGTTGTGAATAAAACATACATTTACAACACAAATTACCAGAACTAGCTAGTCTCTTAGCTAGCTAGCTCACTCACTCACTCATCATCATTACCGCTTAATCCTGTATTCAGGGTCATGGGAAGCCTGGAGGCTATCCTAGGAGACTTAGGGCACGAGGCAGGATACACCCTGGACAGGGTGCCAATCCATCGCAGGGCACACAGACATACACACACTCACACACTCATTCACACACTACGGGCATACACACACTACTGGGTCATGTGACCCGAATTCTTGCGACTTTCCCTCTGTGCATGCTTAAGGTGCTCGCTGATGTCTGTCATAAAACCCATCAACCCTGCTCTGGGTTATTAAGGTGTGCTGAGTTTCTCAACCCCTTGCGTGTGTGCAGAAATCTGGGAGGTCCACATTACAGAGGTTTGGGTTGGGAACACGAGAGGTGAGAGGCCATTGTCTATACAGTTGATGCCCAAGTTTGTGCTTCTGCCTTTTAGGAGAGATTGACTTGCAAGCTAAAGGCCTACAAGCGTCCAGAGAAGGAACAGAGCATGAGTCTAATAACACTAACTCACCCTCCTCTATGTATCACCAGATGTCCAACAAGAATATTTTCAGCCCAGAACTGAAGGAGAATGATCAACTGAAACTCTATTACGGGTAGGTGCTGCAGTAGGCATTGTTCACTTTGTATTTTCTGATAAAAGAGGTTTGCTATGCTACACGTTCAATGATTTGTTCAAAAAACATGTTCAGAAGTTTCAAAAAGCAAAGGCTTAAACTTCTGCCAGCAAAGCTGCCAGTGCCAGCCTAACTGCCAATCACCTGCTTGACTATTCAGGAGGTGGATCTTGTAGGGCTACTTCTGGAGATAGAAGTACATCCTAGTGATAGTAGCCAAGTGAAGTACTACCTGCAACATCTGGGTAGCAAAGATTGTGTTCAAATATATTATGTTAACTTGCTGAAGTATAGGATAAACCTGCTGCCACATCGTCAGTCTTTGCCAATATACCTTGGTCCAAAAGGAAAAGTTCCTTATTCTCCACACACCATCAAGAACCATGGGATTGTGGTGCTTCCGATTTCCAGAATTGTACCAGATGCCATTACTGAGCAGCCTCATTGTGGCAAAAAAAAAACTTCATGTACCCCAGGATAAGAACATTTTGGGCAGCGATTACCCTGAGCCAGGGAGGTCACAATCCACAAGTATGAGCCTTGTGGAATTCTGACTTTGCTTGGCTCTTTGCTGTGCACACCAGTACTTCAATAATAGGAACAGCACTTGGTCCTGTAGAAGCTAAAGTATTACATCTACCTCACTATAGTGGACCAAGGACCATACTTCTCTCCAGTAGATGATAAGGGCTAATTAAATTACAACAATGCCCATATAACCGAGGCAGCGTTTTTTTCAAAGGAATGGGTTCAGTGCTATTTGTGGGGGTTAACTGATATGGCTTCCCTCTGTACGTCCACACAGCACAACCTGCTGCTTGCTCTGAACATGACAGCTGCCATGGTATTGATCAAACAGTGCCAGATCACAACTACTGCGATGATTACCACAACTCCTTATCATCTTCCAGAACTTGAAGTTAAAAGGGCATCATGGCAGCATCATGGTCATTATAAAAGAAGTTCAATGTTTTTAGACACATTATTGAGTCAATACTCATCTCGAACAAGCAACAGAACCATAACAAAGACATGAACATCTCATCTCTTAAAGGGAAGACCAGAGATAAACATCTAAAAGCAGTTAGGCAAGCCAGAACTCTTGGAGAAATATACTCTGGTCAGATATATTTAGAGACAGAAAGGCAGGTGGAAAAGGGGCTACTTCTCTGCATATGATAGTGAGGCATTACACATTAGTTGAAGGAATTCTGTACATAATGTGCCAGGAGGTGAATTTAACCTCTGACCAAGAAACTGATTCTGGGTAGAAGAGGGAAATTACAAATATGCAGTGATCCCAAATAAGCAGCCAAAATAAATAAATTTTACTATGACAGCATTGCAACAAAGTAACCAAAGTAATTTTGATTTGTCTGCCCTGTTTCATTTAAAAGTTTTGCTTTCTTCAAGGGTAACAAATGCATTTTATGTCCATATTTACAAGTATAAAGGTTATTAGGTATAAAGGTTCTTATTACAGTATGTATAATAATGTAGTATGATGTAGATGTATGCGTACATATGCATTTAATAATAAGTGTCTGAGGACAATATTCTTTGTGTAAATGCAGTGTATACTGTAGTGTGGTGACATGGTGAGAGAAAGGCTAACTTCCTGTGATTGCATGTGCTATCAGCAAGAGTGAAGAGTTTGAAAACAGCAGAGACAATCAATGCACAATTTCCACTTTCAGTTTGTCTGTAATCAAAACATTTTATTGATCAGCACATGGTGTAATCAAATGAAGGTGCCCTAACAGGTGATTGATGGTCTGAAAAAATTATATAGCATGGTGATTGCCCATGGCCACGAGGTTAGAAGCATGCCAAAAGGACAAGCAAAAACCTCAGAAATAATGATGCGGAAAATTTATTGAAATCATCAGAAAATGCAGTAGGGGTTCACATATCTAAATTTTCCAGCAGCACCTTTGTAGTAGGTTCTTGTGTTATAGATTAAGAGTTCACCACAGTATAGAAAATGTACAGGAATCTTGTCAAAAATTTGCAATGGGGTCTTCAAGCCTTAAGGTATCACTTATAAAGACATTAGCGAGGAACGCATATAATGTAGTTTAATTCTCTCCATAATTTATAGTAAAAGCAGTGAGGGAAATAAGGTGTTGAAAAAAAACACACCTGCAAATACATGGCGGGCCACAGAAAAGTAGCCCACTTCCAATACCGATGCCATGCTTTTTGGAGGAGGCTGTAGCCTCTTGCTTTCTGTCTGCCGCCTGTCCGTCTGTCTAGCAATGTGGTGTCGCCCCATGTGCAGTGTGCCGGCTCTGTTTTGCCTTCCTATTCCACTTGCTCTCTGGAGCAGCAGATTAAAGTTTTATGCAGGCAACAGCATGCAGGTATGTAAGATAATAAATTTTCAATAGCGTATTTTGATCACAAAGTAGATGCATCAGTTTTTGCATATTAAGATGTTTTCATGTCTCTGATGCTGGACGCGATGCAGCCTGTTTGTGCTTGGCCATTTTTCAAGTACACTTTTTTTATTTTATTTATTTTTTTACATATTTGATATAATCCTTTTACAGTTTGCATGTTCCACTTGGAGCATGAAATGTTTTCACACTCATTTTTGAAATTGCTCTGAAGCTCTTACCAGAAGAGGTCTGTGCTGACAGAAAGCAAAGTTGATAAGCAACAATAATCATCTTTATAATTATCATTACTATCTGTACTTGCTTCTGCCACATAATGTACATTGATATGAGCTTTATTCCACATTATTCAACTCAAAAGAGAAAGTGATTACTGTACATTAATGTTTTGTCTCAATAAATGTTTTAATTTATAATTTTAAATATTGCACCCTGCCCTTCATTGAGAGTTCACTTTGAAGAGAAGAAAACATTTAAGGACAGTTTGTGCATAAAATATAGAGATACTATTATTGCTAATAGGAAAATTCCAGGCAAAAGAGAAAAGGATTTATTTGTCAAATATAGTGTATGTCAGTGTGGAGAATGGCTCCATGCTTGCAGTCTAGATTATAAAAGACCTGTGCTGGTGAATTTATGCTTCTAAAAATCAACATACCACAAAGCATAATTGGATTTTCAGTAAATTAGCTTTTCCACTGAGTAAATATTAATACTATTTAATGCATAGTGTAAAATGCATAGTTGAAATGCATAGCGTTCAGATGTTTGCAGAGAGTAAAAAGGCTAAAACTGTTAAAGGAGATAATAATAAAGAAGAGAGAAATAAAGATTGTTCCCAGACCTGGTCGAGGCAACCTGGTTTTACCATATCCATCCATGCATGCAGGCTGACAGTGAGCGACTATTCAGCACGGCTGTACATATTCTGAATGATAAGAGGAATCTTAAAAATACAGAAATTGTGATATTTGTAAACATATGTCGGCCTGTGCTGCTTAATATTGAGTAGACATGATTGGCTTGCAAAATACAAAGTGACCGATGTCTGTGCCTATTTAAAAACGTTCGGTGCAGAGTTTCAGTTTGTTATTCTTTGATGCAGCCTTATTCCATCTGCTGCCTGTTATAACAACTGAGTATAGTAGGATAGCCACATATTAATTACACATTTCGCTGTGATGTGAGCTGCTAGTTAAAGGATCGAAAAATTTTGGGCTATAGTCAGGCATAGACTATTCGATTGGTTTCATCCATCTTCCTTTTATGCGAAATTTGGTCACGGGGTAGCAGTTACAGCAGGGACCCCCCCAAACTGTCCTTTCGATGGCCACCTCAACCAACTCTTCAAGGTGTTTACAGGCCAGTGTGGTGATATAATCTCTCCACCTAGTCCTCTGTCTGACCTGTGGCCTCCTCCCAACTGGATGACACAAGAACACCTCCCTAGGTAAATAACATATTTGCTGTGCTAGGAAGTCGCTTGCAATTTCTGCAAGCGCTGTGACTGCTTCAGTTAACAGTAGTATCAGTGTATGTGTATCAGCCATTATTTATACATTAAAGGTCAGACCTTTCATGCATAAGACATTGTGCCACTGGAAGTTACTGCATTGTTTACAGATTTTCATTACATCATCTTGCTCACAAATCCAACAACTTCCTATATGGCAAAATGGTTAAGGAAGCTGAACTGAAATATTATAATGCATATATTGTGCTAATTTCATGTAGTAATACATTTACACAGTATGTTACAGGCAAGGGGATGTCGCTCACTCTCTCACACACATATGCACACAGCCTCAGGGAGAGAAAGAGCGAGAGGCTGCAGCATTCATTGAGGTGTGCCATACAGTAGGTACGACTCACTGGTTTAAGGTGGAGAGGGACTGCAACTGGGATATGCTCTTAGTCCCTTCCTATTTGCAGTGGTGATGGACAGGTTGTTGGATAAGGTTCGACAAGAGTCTCCATTGACTATGATGTTTGCGGATGATATTGTGGGTGATCAGCAGCGAGAATAGGGAGCAGGTTGCGGTGAGGTTGTGTAATGGAGGGATGTATTGGGTAGAAGAGACATGAAGATCAGTAGGAGCAAGACAGAGGACATGTGTATAAATGAGAGGGAGTCATATGTATAAATAATGTGTATAAATAATTAGGGCCAGCTGTCCAAAGCAATGGGGGTGTGGTGGAAGAGGAGTGAAGAAGAATGTGCAGGCAGGCTGTGACAGGAAGATATCAGCAAGAATTGTTGTTGTATGATTGGAGATTTTGCCGCTGACAAAGAGACAGGAAGTCGACTGGAGGTTGCAGAGCTGAAGACGCTGCGATTTGCTTTGGGAATGACTAGAATGGACAGGATTAGGAATTAATATATTAGAGGCATAGTGCAGGTAGGTCGGTTTTGGGGAGAAAGATAAAGAGGCCAGGTTAAAATGGTTTGGACTTGTGCGGAGGAAGGTATGGAAGGTTAGAGTTAGAGGGAGACAAATGGTCCGTTCTGGTCACCCCTAACAGGAGCAATAAGAAGAAGAATACACATATAAATATAAATATTAATATATACATACATATTCAAAAAGAAAAAGAAAACATGTTATATGTATAACATACCATAAATACTTTACTGCTTAAACTAGTTGAACTGTTGCACACAGATTCACAGTTTACTCAGATTGGCATGGTTCAGGATGAGCCCAGCAATGTTGTTGATTTGAGAAAAGTAAATGTTAAAAAAATAATTAATCTAAGATTTAGCGAATGCTTCAGAACTTTTCATATCATTGGCATAAGGCGAAGACCACAGTTTTGATTTGTTTAATAATTTTACAAGAAAATGATGTGCTACTGGGGACACAGGTAGGCATGTTCATAGAG
The DNA here is from genome assembly GCA_013621035.1 of Clarias magur. Lineage (NCBI taxonomy): Eukaryota > Metazoa > Chordata > Actinopteri > Siluriformes > Clariidae > Clarias > Clarias magur. The sequence goes on along the minus strand of QNUK01000310.1, from coordinate 762,993 downwards.
TGAGAGGTCTGGGTATGCAAGAGTTGCATAAGTGGGCTTTAACTTAAAAAGAAATCTACACACCTACCAATCAAAAGGAATCCTTAAAAATATTTAAACCTTAAATGCTTTCTGCAATAGTTAATATTGGAGGATTTATTTGAATAAAAAAATATATTTTTTCCATTTCTATTGGTGAAAAAAAAGATTAAAATGGCTTTTATAGTACAAAGGTCCACAAATATATTCTGTATGTATTCTGGTTTTGTAAATGTGCTCTTTCCACATTTTGGTTTCAGATTTTAATTTTTATGGTGGTTCCCGTCCATACATTATAAACTGTCAGGACTGACAACACTGTTTACTTCAAAATTATCAGTGAAACGTCACGCATTGGTGGGTGTTAATATGTTCTTGAGAACAAAAATGCCATGTAATGGTTGCACCCTGCAAATGAATAAATGTAATGACTTCATGAGCGTGTGTGTACGATGAAAGCTAGACATGTCTTTCTGGCAAAACAAAAGGAGGTGCTCAGGATGACTACTCAGAGTGTGCAGCTTTTGGTTGGGAAATGTAAGGCATTAAAGACAGACAGCTGTTCTCTCATGACTTGTAACTGCAGTCACTCAGTAGTTCTGGACTGAAATTCCTACAAGCAGTTTTGTACCTGAATCTCCAGTAATGAAAGTGAACTCCATATACCTTAAACACATCTCCTGTTATACTGAACTTTCAACCTCCTAACACAGAGTAAGACTGCAGATCAATCCCTGCTATCTGTTACTATCCAAATGAGGATGGGTTCCCTGTTGAGTCTGGTTCCTCTCAAGGTTTCTTCATATTGTCATCTCTTTTTCTTGCCATCGTCGCCCTCGGCTTGTTCATCAGGAATAATCTGATCATTATAATTTGTACAAATTTTTCTCGTATTTCATACACATTTTCATAATTTTCTGTGCATTATATTAAATTATTATGTGTGTGTGTGTGTGTGTGTGTGTGTGTATGTATGTATATATATATATATATATATATATATATATATATATATATATAAACCATGAATCACTGCACACTGCTCTTCAAATCACAAGTGGGGCATCCATTTTTGCTCTCTCCTCAGTTACAAATGAACTGATGTAACACGTTCGCAGGTTCTGCACAGCAACAGAAGTTTTAACATAACTGGAATCCAAAATTTTTTTTCACCTCACGCTCATACTTTAAATTGTTAGTTACTTTTTCGTGTTATCAAGATTTATTGTAGTTTTTATATTTTTATTATTTTTATTTTTTATAATTTTTTTAAAATACTTTTTTCTCACTGAAATGTTCAGAAAATGTCAATACTTTCTTTGATTGTTTTATTCTCTTAATGTTTATTAATAAGCTTTAGGGACTTCAACTATGTTTATTCCTTTCATGTTGTTTTTTAGCAATTAATTTTTGCTTCAATTTATGTTTTGCCTCAAGAAACTGTACTTTTATATGTGTGCAATCTTAACAAATTTGAGATTAGAATGTCCTTCTTGCAATGTTGTACTTGCAATACAAAGGAAAACCCCATTCCCAATTTTGGGGAGTAAATGCTAAAGGAGCTACTTTTTATTCAAATATATATTTTAGAATGGTAATTTCCCTTGTAGTTAAGAGTAAAATTTCATCCAAGTCCTAGTACTTTTAATTGAGTAGAATATTTTGGTACTCTTTCCACCTCTCCTACCAAATTAGTTAGACGACATTTATATTCTAAAAGGGTATGTGTGATTGTTATACCAGGGTGCTTTTATTTTTAATTATTCATTTTATATAAAGTATAGCAGAACAATGTGAGTCCCCTCAAATGTGTTCTGTGGGGTCAGTAGGTGATCATTATAGGCGATTCCAAAATGGCATGTAAATGGGGTGTGATGGGGTATTAATGAATCTGTAACTATGCTTACTTATTATTTTTTGGACCCTCACACAGTAATAACTTTGTCGCCATCACATGGGTGCCCAGGGTAGTACATCTAAACCTAATGCTTAGTTACTGTAGCTCTAATACAGCTGTGAGAAGTTTATAACAGAAGATTTTATTGAAATACAAATGAGGGTTTAAGAAACATAATTTTATTAACTGATCCTGAATGCATGATCATTTTATTGGCTGCATAAGTAAATGATTTTAATATTTTAGTTGGAACAATTTGTACAACATGACAAATATCCCCGAAAGTTTTAAATTTAAACCAAATGTTTCCTAAAGGCTTACTCACATGATTAGGTATTATTATAATATTTGCGGAAGAAACATGGTGACAGAATTGAAAAGAAAGAGGCACAAACAAATTGTGACAGACACGGCAAAATAAGAGATGTACTGGCACTGAACACTTCTCAATTGGGTTAGTAATTATTTGATTTTATAGAATTTGGATAAATTTGCAAAAATAAATAAATATACACTGTATTTTGTGTGCACAGACAAATAGGCCGACAAAAATTTCAAACCCCCCATAATTTTTTTCCCCAAAGATCTTCAATGTACAGACACGGTAACTTTATAGTTTTATTATATATAAAGATATCTTCTGGTAACACTTCTGGTTTTACGGGAATGTCACAAGATATGCACATCTTAACTTTAATTGGAATTAACAATAACTTAATAGCAAACTATATGTTTGCGCCCGAAAAATATTTTGTGTTTTGTTTCATACTGTACATGCAAAAAGGGTCAAAATACAAGCCATATACTGGAATGTTGGAAATGGCAGAAATGCCTAAAAAGTTTACATTAGTATATTAAGTTTCTGTATATAAATACATTAAAAGTACATTAAAATAGAAAATATTTTGTTTTACAGTAGATTGTTTTACACATAAAAGCTATTTGTAATTTTAACCCTTTTTGGGATCAATCTGTAGTTTTTAAACATGTTTCGCAGATTATGCCTTGCATAGGTATTACCTGGGAAAGACAAAATTCAGAGAAGTTAGAGTTAACTGCTGAAAGCATAGATAAAATTTTTTTTAGATATTCTCCTAAATGTATTCGATATTAAATTCAATTCAATTTCGATGCAATTTTATTTGTGATGCGCTTTTAACAATTCTCAATGTCACAAAGTAGCTTTATACAATCAAATGAAAATGATGGAAATTTATATGAAATGTGAATAATGTGTATGAATGAAAATTATAAGATCGTACCTGATGAACAAGCCAAGGGCGATGGTGCCGAGGAAAAAACTCCCTAAGATGGCAATAGGAAGAAAACTTTAGAGGAACCAGACTCAACAGGGAACCCATCCTCATTGTGGTGATAATGGATAGCAGGAATTGATCTGCAGTAATACTGTGTGTTAGGAGGCTGGAAGTTCAGTATAACAGGAGATGTGTTTAAGTTCATATGGAGTCCATTTCGTTATTGGAGGCTCAGGGAGAGTGTTGGAAATGCCAGTCCTCAAGTCATTAGGACAGTTGTCTGCATCAGCCAAGGCCAGGACCGCCTTCGTGAAACTGTCACCACCCGCATCCCAAACAGACCACACGGGACATCCATGGGACGACATCTTTAACCAGAAGTGGAGCAACACGACGAGTCAGACAGGTCCAAAACACAGTCTGGCTTACTGGCAGCTCAGGAGCGACTTGCGTATCTTGACAGAGAGACAGGGAGAGAGAGAGAGAGAGAGAGAGAGAGAAAGAATAGAAGAGAGCTGAAGAACTAGTGCAGAACTAACTATGACATCATAACTAAAAGGGGAGCGCCAGAAGGAAACAGACATGAGGGGGAACTGGGATGTAAAGCAACCAGTCACATCATAGTCCATAAACCTGAGTGATCATTGAAAGTGGGGAAGGTAGCATCTAAACATACCAGTTCACAATAATATTTTACGTCCATGACTCCCCCAGATCTGCTCCTTTACCAAAGACACATCTATTTACAAAAATGCTGCGCTAAATAAATAGTTTTTAGCTTAGACTTAAACACAGACTGTGTCTGAATCTCGACCATTAATTGGAAGGCTATTCCATAACTTTGGGGCTTTGTAAAAAAAAATATATATACACCACCCCCTGCTGTAGTTTTCATAACATGTGGTACTGACAAGCAGCCTGCATCCTTTGATCACTATTTACGTCATAAATAGCATTTAAAAATTGACGAGAAATTTCACTGGGAGCCAGTGCAGTGTGGATAAGATAGGGATCTATCTCTTATCTTCTAGTTCTAGTGAGAACTCTCGCGCTGCAATCTGATCTAACTGAAGCTTGTTTATCCACCTAGTTGATCAAAAAGACATGAAATATGATGCAAGCGAAAGAGATGAAATAAAAGCTTGAACAAATTTTTCTGCATCGTTAAGTGACAATACAGTATATTCCTTATTCTGGCAATATTTCTGAGATGAAAGAATGCTATACTGGTAATAATATCTACTTGAGCTTCAAATGAAAAACTTGAAACTATAATCACACCATAGTCGTTTTGGAATAGAAAGGCCTTCCAAAGTTAATCATAGTGTGATCAAAAAGCTTGCTTCTAGCTGCATGTGGTCCTATGACTAGTACTTGTGTCTTGTCAGGATAAAGCAGAAGGAAGTTAATTAACATCCTGTCTTTTATTTCCTTCACACATTGATCAACTTTATTAAGCTTATATTTCTCGTCTGTTTTTGCAGAGACACATAACTGGCATCAGCATAATAATGAAAACTAATAGCATGCTTATGAATTAGGTTGCCCAGAGGAAGCATGTAAAGAGAAAATAGTAATGGGCCTAAAACTGGACCCTGTGGAACACCAAACTCCACTTGAGAACTTGCAGAATAGTCACCATTTAAATCTACAAACTTATAACGATCAGTTAAATAGGATCTGAGCCTTATCACATTTTCTAATCTGTAAAGGAGAATACTATGATCAATGATGTCAAAAGCTGCACTGAGGTCGAGTAACAAGCATAGTGACGCAACCCTAATCAGAGGCAAATAGGAGGTCATTTACTACTTCACTTACTACGTTAAGTGCTGTCTCCGTGCTGTGATGACTGATAGAGTTTGTGTATGCTTTTTCCATGTGTATATGAAAATAGCTGCTTCAGACTCTTAGATATGAAGGGGAGGTTTGATATCGGCCTGTAATTGAACAGCTGACAGGGGTTGAAGTCAGATATTAATTGATTAAAAATGTTAGTCATATTTTAATGTAAAACTTTTATTAACTTTTATTAAGTATCTACAGTTGTTAAATGTATTGGCTCGTGTATGAAATCCCTGTTTTCTGAGTTTTTGACTGGCACAAGTTATATTACAGATGACCACTTGAGGGCATCAGATTTTTGTGTACATCAGATTCATGCTAATAGGTGCAAAAAAAAAAAAGCTTGGAATGCATTAGGTTTTTGAGTTTTTGTCCATCTGAGATTGTCATTAGCGTGTTATCTTAAGAATGAGTGGTTGAATGTTTGTAGTATTCATATAGAATTATTATAATCTTCAGAGAAAATATAATGATACAGTTATGATACAGTAACAGCAAAAGCATCCTTCTTGTTTGTTGTATATTTAAAGAATTGTTATGACATACAGATGTTAGTAGTATAGACTAGACTTCTTGGTGAAAGAGTTTTGTTTTAAGTCTATTAATTGTCTTTTAACTACTGTGAATGTACTGTAACATTTATCTTGTTGGAACGCGGGACATCTGACCATTATAATTATCAGTAAGTATATTTTATTGCCTGCTTTCTCTTCATAGATGACCCTCAATACCATGGCGACTGCTCATAAACAAGTTTTATCACAATGTAAAAATATCTTATATTTAAAAAGATCTATGCGTTTCTAAAGGAAGACAACGATTGGAAACAACTGTCAATGTGTCAGTTAACTTTTCTGAGTTTATAACACTGTTGCCTGTTTCTGTTTATAAAAATATAGAAATAAATTGTATTTTACTGTCACTTCTGTCACAGAACAGGGCTCTGGAAGCAAACAAGGTACCGAAAGACCAAAAGATGTGCTACTAATTAACCAGACAGACTGACTAGACATATGTACTGTAAACTAGCATACCAACATAACTTTACTTTTAATTGCTGACATTCAATTTTGAAAGGAGAGATCCCAAGACGACTTGATTGCTTTTCCTGCAGTTCACTTGTGACCAGGAAGTTCCATTTTGGTCTCTTATCAAAGTGACCCCACTTTCACAGTAGTGAGAGGAGGGGCAATGTGTATAGGAAGCACCAGCTTTGACTTAAAGTGGAATTAGTGCTAGTGTTTCCCACAAGTCTGAAATATAGATATGGTGGTACCCAGTGAAATGGGCCGGCATTACCCTCACAAAAGTGTCTACTACATACAACAAACAATAAATACATGTGAAGTTTTTTTTATTTCATATAGCACACATAAGGTGTGATAGTATCGGAAACAGTTTTGAATACAAGTAGATGAGCGGACAGACGTCCCTTTGGGACTTTTCAGCCAGTTAAGCTCTAACTAGAGTAAACTACTCTGTTTTTGTTGCCACTTTTCCGTGAACTCTAAACATACAAGATAAACCATTTTATTTTTGTTATACGATATTAGGGTTGAAACGATTCCTTGAGTAAATCGAGTAATTCGATTGCAAAAAATGATCGAGGGAAAATCTTCTGCCTCGAAGCTTCGCTTAATTAATTTTAAAAGCTTGCGTTATGTTTTTGCGCAAATAATTTGTTGACAGCACGCTTTTGACACAACGCGCTTCCGGATGCAAGCCGCCAGTAAACATCAACGAAGAAGAATCGCTTACGTCACCCACAAAGCGGAAGGAGACGCAAACAGTTAGCGGTGTATTGATTTGATGGCGCGTTCTGTTCCGGGCTGCAAAATGAAAGGGAACAATAAAATTATCAGCGAGGCCAAGAGAAGAAGAAAACAGCAAGAGAAAACAACAAAAATTGTTAGTAAAGGCTTATGTTATGCCTGAGATGTAGATTTTGAAACTTTTAGTTCAGAAAGTTTAGTTGCACAACTTTGTGTTTTTGTATAATTATTTTTTAATGTGTGCCTTACTTTTTTTTTATTCTTAAAGTCCTTAAAGTTATTTAAAATACCCTTTTTTTTTTTTTTTTACGGTTTCGCGCGATGGCCGGAAGTACGGTTCGTAATGATTCATGAGTTTTGGCGCTGCGATTACGTTTCCATCTTTCTGCGCGAAAAAATTAAACACGTTTAAGCCGCCTTAAAAACTTGTTTAAACATGTTTAATTTTTTGGCGGACCTTGCAGAACTTTGCGGAATGTCGGCGGGCAGACGCGGCGGCTCACGGTGCCTAACACCGCATCTCACTGCGGGTCAAACCAAAGGTATTCCTTGTATTGTGAATAATGACAATGTTTATTTTTTATCAATTGCTGTATACGTTTAAAAAATAAAAGTTTATTTTTCAAAAAAGAAAATCAATTAATTTTTGTTTCTCTCATATATTCTACATTGCTGTTTAATTAAGCAAAAGTATATTTATCCGATTACTCGATTAATCGATAATTTTTTTGGTAGAATACTCGATTGGCAAAATATTCGATAGCTACAGCCCTATAAGGTATATAAACAAAAACACACACACACACACACATACACACTCTGGAAAGACCAAAGGTCAAGGATCAAATCAAAAAATTTTTTATTATATATTTTATTGTTGCCCAAATGTAGATTGAGTTTGCATTTGCTTCCCTACATATTGATTGTGGATGTTTATGTTTGATCGTATTAGATGATAAATTATTTTGTGTTGCATTATGATTGACTAGTTAGGCTCGCCTACTAATTGGGTTGGACCTGAAAGTCTTGAATTTAGGATGGTGTCCTAATTGTACAGCTGGCTGCTTGTTTTTTAAGTTTTGGTGTAAGATATTGTTCCTTTTATGAGCATATCCCATCCATCTAGGAACCACTGTAGTCCAACTAGGGCAGGGATCGGCAACCTGCAGCTCTGGAGCCGCATGTTTCATCCCACTGCTGCGGAGCATTCAATTTAAATGTATTTATTTTAGTTTGTTATCTTTATTTATTTTAGTTTGTTATCTAAATTTGAAGATTAGCATGATCTTGTAACATTAATATAAAACGTGTTCAATTTGTTATCGCTCATATTGTGCATCACAACCGCTGGCGACACCCACTGGCATGCAATTTATTGAGCTTTTTGCTCAATTGCTTTTATTCAGATTGACAGCTGACTGCACACTTCAGTAAATGCAATAAAAGGTTGACGAGACACAGAAGCAGACAGCATTTTTAGTTTGCTGCAGGTAGATCATTTAAGTTTGGCTTTTTATTTCGTAAATACGAGGAGGACTCAAATAGACATTGAGTATTTCATTTAAAAGTAACCTTCAGCCCAGCGAGTTCAAAATGTTTTTTTTTTTATGTGTTTGTTATACAGTATACATAGCATAAAGGTAAAAAAAAAAAAACTATATATGCAATGTTATCATCATTTTAGATGTGAAAAGGGTTTTGTGGCTCCCGGTGTTTTATTTTCTGTGGAAAACGGATCCAAATGGCTCTTTTACCGTTTAAGTTTTTAACTGCAGAATAACTAATAATCTTAGACTTTTTGCCATTATTTGTTTTATAAATTAAAATTAAGAGACGATGCCCTAATTTTTTTCTCAACTCAATCCATAATGTTTTCTTTAAATTGATCTAGAAAACATACCATTTAATAAAAAAATAATAATGTTTAAGCCAGACTATTCAGCTATTAAATTTTTTTTCGATCCTGTCTTATCTGTGGGTTGATTTTTTTGGAATTGAAGTAAAAAATGTGCATGAACATCGTCTACTGTATGTGTGGGGAGGTCACAATATTTGCCAATGATTATGTTAGCAACTGATAGCTTGTGTTATATATTTTCTGTTGTATATGAATGAATGAGAGATGGGACTATGAACCAGCATATCAACCAGTCTGAGAAGGCAAATGTATTTTTATTTTATTTTTTCATCTTTTAAAGAACATAAAACAGTATCGTGGCATTTACCACATACACTATGTATTCACATAATACACCAAACAGCTACAAGGAGAGACCAAACAAAAAAAAAACTTTTTTTTTTTTTTAAACATACTGCATACTTGACATGAAACAATAAAACCAATAACAATCTTTAACTAATAGGAATGTAGCTGCCAGTTATTTGTTGTTTTTTGTCATTATATAATAAGTAAAACTGGGCATGATCATGATTGAGTGCTGAGAGATGGGGACAAAAATCATTTGAACTTGAGTGTTTGCGTGAGATAGTAAGAAAGGAATGCCTGGATATAATCAAGAGAATGGAAAAAGGTTAACAGTCTATTCATCTCCATAGCATACGAGTAAAAATTTTTCTACCTGTATAATATCATTGAGTTTAAATGATCTGCTTCAAGTACCATTTTCAGTTGTTTGGGGATTAGGGCTTTTCAAAAATAAAAGGGAGAAAACTGCCAAAACATCTGAGTGCTTTGAAATCATGATCATTATCAGCATTTTTCAACATGACTGAGGAAAATTTGAAGAAAAAAAAAGCAGTCAGCACCATAGACGTTTCCTATACACTTAAAACCAAGACAATGGCTCATATAAAGATTTTGAAAGTAACACAGCTTTTGCTATGTTCTGCATTTCTACAGTGACCTCTACAGGTAGCACCATGGTTAAAAATTTAACTTCTGTCAAATATGAATTCAAGTGGCTTCAAGGAAACAGAAACCTGAAACACAATGATCTACAAAGAGTTTCAGACCCTTAAGAAGAAATTACATTTTATAAGGTCTATGAAACTTTGCTAAGGTATAAAAATCACATATCCTATTGAAGATCTGTTACAGTGCAAGACACATGCACAGCCTTTCACTTAAACAAGGGCTTTTAAATAGTAAATTCATTAGAATTTTTTTTTTCCAAGCTCAAACAACATATCTGTGACAAAGAGTATACAGGATTATATCATGTCACATGATGTTATCCTGTGAAAACCTTTAACTGCGTGTTGCTGTGGGTTTTGTTCTCAAGTCTGTCTGGGTCATGTGTTGAAAGAGAAAGCTGCTATAGGTGCTTTTTCAGAGGTATTGGTCTAAGTACAGTACTTATTAAAAAGAACAGCAGTATACTAAGTACAGAGGATACACAGCAGGGCCCATAAGTGTCAGAGAAAGAGTACTGACCTGGACCAGCTTTCATCTAGTATTGAGGGCTTAACATGCTGACAACTAAAAATTAAAGGAATCATTTATGATTTATTCCTCACCAGTTAAATAATCTTACCTAAATATTTAATTATTTACATTTCTATCTCTCCCAATAAAATTCCATTAAAAAAAAAATTATGCTTCAAGTTGTCAATATTCCATTATCATCATTTTCCTCCTTAAAATCAAGATTAAAAGTGCTTTTATAAAATCTTTTCTTCTATTTACAATTTGTTTAAAATGAAACAAAAATACAACAAGCACAATAACAATAATCGTCATAGTCATTATAATGTAATAAATAATAATAAAAAAGTATATAAGTATGTGGATGTAGGCCAAAGACCTACGGTCTCTATAGCCCATGTATTAGTAACATGTTGTGACCGGGTACAACGTCTCAACATGAGGTAAAGAGCTAGAGGACAGCTTCAAAAGCACCAGACTATCTGTGATCTGTAAGCACCAAGAAGCCTACTGCCTTTTGTAAACCAACTGCAGCCCTTCAGCTTTCCCCACATTTACACATGAACAAAAGTGTTGAACAGAAGCACCTAAATTCCAGGTTATGGGCAGATCAGCTGTCAGGGCAAAAGCAGACAAAGAGGCATGGAAAGACTAGTGAGTAGCACCAATACCCTTGAATGGTCTCTCTTTCCCTGAAGCTTTAGCCTGTCAGCTAACAACCTCACATTTGAAGGAGAATTCTACAACTCTAGCAGTTTACACGTTAAAATAGCTAATTTTGCTGCAGAGCACAGGTCCTACTCTAGGTCATCTGTAGGGCATTGGTAGGGTAGGCCAAACTGCAATAGCACCTCAGAGAGAACATTTGACTTACTGCTGTCTCATGAATAGGAACTAGATACTGCACCATGAAGAAATGAGTCAGCACCATCTGGTTGATGATGAGGATGCCTCAGACAATGACATCTGATCAGGTCAGCTGGATGCGCAACTGGACCTTTTCTGCTGTTAAGGAGCACCTTGATCCAGTGCTGGCTGCCATTATGATGACAGCTAAGACAGAAAAAAAGCACCGGTTGACCGAAAAGCTCAGTATTTGCGTGGCACTGGTACCACAGCTTCTGATACTTGTTTTGGTCACACACTCTATGACTGCAGAATAGACCCAGCCAAATTGCAAACAGTGTCCTTTTCCAGAGTATATTGTGTAGGTTGTAGACGCTTGGCTCGCAGTGATGTGAAGGTGCTGTTTTATGAAGAGGTTGATGGGTAAAAAGGCATAAAAAAAATTCATTCAACTTGTTCAGACGATCATATTGAACAAGAAAGTGTGACAAAGACAAGAGAAGGGGGGGGGTCTTAAAACAATCATAATAATGACACTGAGAAAAAACAATACAATTAAAATAAAAAAGTCATTTTCATTATATAATAACAATACCTGTAATAACATCCAACAGTAACAATTGCAATCATAATAGTGATAATAGAAATAATATTAGAATCATTAAATTCACTTAGGGAGGGTAAACTATGGAATCCCTTCCATTTTGGAGAGAACAAGAGCACCATAGGCAGCATGTTCATTTGGGGGACTCCCAAACTGCCACCAAAACATGAGGTAAAAAAAAATAATTTAAAAAATGTGTCTCTTTATCCACCATTTCTCTGGGAGATAATACAGAGAAGGGAGAGATACAAGGTAGTAAAGAGAAAGATTTCTTTTATACCTCCATTTCCTGCCCCCCATTCTTCCAGAGATCACATGAAGCAACTATAGGGCCCTGTGACCCGAGTGAAGGCGTAGGGTGACGCTGTGACTATGGTGGTGGTGTGCTGTGTGGGGGCCAGCCGTGTCACCCCATCCCGCTTGTCCTTGATTGGCTCAGAGGTGGAATTTACTATTCCATCAGCCCACTTGCGTTTCTTTGCATAAGCTTTGATGTCTTCCTGTGAAAGGCCAAGGAGGGCAGCCTCCTGTTGCCTCTGTCTCGCTCTTTCAGCCAGAAGCTTCATTTTGGCTTCCCATAGTGCCAGTCCATGACAGGGCTGATTCAAATTCTTATGCTGGTAGAACACAAGGGAGATGCGGGTTGGATGAGTGCGGTCTGGTTTTTTCAAGGGTGTGGTGGCATGCAGCTCCCTTCTGGCGCATTCAATAAGAATGGAGCAATGTGCCGGAGCCACTGCCACTCCTCCAATGTTAGGATCCAGGAAATTGTGCTCACTATCTGACCACACCTCCTCCTCTTCAGGCTCTCGTTCACTTTCCACCTCACTATCCCAGCATGCCTGCCCTGTCACATTCTGCAGTGCATCTGGAAACAGACGACCTTCTGGTGCAGGTGATGGATTGCTTCCTGCTGCAGAGGCACCACCAGATTTCCATGCTTTCTCCTGGAGGCCCAAAGGAGTGGAGCCCCGGATGTCTGCTGCCTCAGCCATCATCTTGTCTGGGCAAGCCCCAACAGGGGTTCCCTGTCTAAGTCCCCCAAGACTATAATCCAGTGCCCCTGGTTGACCCCAAGCCTTGGGTTGTGGACTTGGGGCAGGGTTGCCCCAGTGCTGTGGGGTAGCTGGGTGAGGGGAAGGAGCTGAGGTTGGGCCTGTCTTAAGGGATAAAGAGAGGTCAGGGGATGCTACTGGAGTACCAGGGTATGAGTGCCATTGCTGCTGCTTTTGCGCATATTTAGAATGCTGAAGTTGGCTATGATGCTGCTGGTGAAGCCGCTGCTTTTCAGGAGTGAAGGGTGCATGAATTTGACCTGGTCTGAGACTTCCATCCCAGTCCTTGGAACCTAAGCTGCCATTGGGTGTATGCCCTGGCCAGGTGTTGGATTGTGGGGTGACACTGGGAGTGACAGGGCAACTTCGGACTTGCCCGTCAGTTCTGCTGTCATAGAGAGGCAATTCCATAGGTTCCTGCTTGATGATTGGTGTGACACGGTGCATCTGATCTGGAGGTGCAGATGAAGTATGTTTAGGTGGTGCCGGAGACGCAGAAGCCTCAGACTGGTGTAGGTAGCTGTGGTTGGTCATGTCGACCCCTTGTTGGCGATGCTGATTAGCAGCATGGTTTTGTACCAGCCTGGCCTGGAGACTCTGGATAGTGGTTTTCTGTTTTTCTCCAGCAACCTTGGAACAGGTCCCATTATGACCCACATAACCCAAGACTCCAGGGGACAAAAGTCCTTTTGGAGCATAGTTGTAGTAATTGTAGGGCATCCCTTGGAGGTTCGGATGGAAGCCATTGATGGGGCTATGTGTAGAAGACTGGCTGTTGGAAGGCAGACTACCTCTTGCATAGGGACCAGGATAGGAAGGGTAGGCACCATTCATACTGTAGGGATCAGGACACATTTTGGCATTGCCAAGGTGTGGGTAGCCATCCAAGGCTCCATTGACAACCTGAAAATGGTCAAATGATTCTTTTTTGATGGTGGGCTTCACCTCTTGTTTTGGAATTGCTGAAATGAAACAAGAAAATGAGTATAAAAATTACTTTATGATGACACATTTGATACCAATTTTGTTAAAAGTGATAAAGGAATGCAAATTGGGCACACAATATTGTGAGTAAATAGACTTTTGCATAAAAAGTACAAGGCTTTTTGCTATTCTACCCTGGCAAATTGATAACTATGTATCACAGGCTGTGTTGAATTCCCATATGAATACTTTGTATCTGCATACAGTACGTGATAGTCTTACCTTTATTGCCTTGCAAAGAAACATCTTTTGTAATCTTATCGGGTGTTTCTGGTAGCTGCTGTTTCTTGTTCTTTTTCTCAGATGCAGCTTTCTTGGCCTCTAGCCGACGCTGCCGGCAAGACTTGGCAGGCTCTGGAAGTTTCCGGACCTCCCGGCGGAACTTGCTGAGTACCTGGATTGCACCATTCTGCATCTTTAGGCGTTGGTTCTCTTCACTGCCAAACTCATCAGTCAAAGATATCTTATAAAGCGGAAGCACATGAAGCTGTTCATCTTCAGGTATTACACCCAATTTCCGATTGTCCTCTTTTGTAAGCGTGCAAACCTGAAAACAAGAATTTACTTCATAAACAATTATTACTAGTTTGAATTTTAGCCAATTTTGTATTGTGTTAAAATATTCCTTGGCAAGATTTTCTTAAGAAATCTTACTCTAGATTTGATATATTGATAACGGTGATTTTTTTTTTACCATGGTCTAAATCTGACTTGTTTTTAATGCATGTTTGCTAACAAAAATAGCAAAGCACATCAGAACTTGTGGTTAAATGCTCACAGATCCAATAAACATAAACATCATGACACATCTTACAATACACATCTAAAGTCCATACACACAACCACTTACCACAGTGCAGCCATTATGGAGGTTATGTTGGTCTTTGTGGGCATGGGCACAGAAGTCCATGCATGCAGTGATGCCAGAAAAAGGCCGTCCTTCTTTAAGACCCAGCCGACAATCTGGCGCCATTTTTTCAGTTGCACACTACAGGGGGGGGAAAAAAAAAAAAATATATATATATATATATATATATATATATATATATATATATATATATATATACACACAGCCTTCTTATGCTCAAGACAGTAAAACAGGTCTGTGTTTATTTTGTATATTCTGTGTATATTTTGTACATATTCTTGGTTAAGTTAGAAAGGGCACAGGAAGTTGAACTTATCCTAGACAGATTATTATCTTCCTTCAGAGGCAGCTCTTACCTGGTTTTGGTAACCCTGAGGGGCCAGCCGCTTATATACAGGTGCCACTTTAGTGGCCAATTCCTGGAAGTTATCCCTGAGAAGTTCCTCCTGTGAAGTCAAATTACCATAACAGTTATTTTCAGATATATTTATTTTTAGATAACTGGGCTACAGTGCAGTCTTGTTGAAATAGCTTAATTAAGACATTTGTAAACAAGCATCTTTGTATTGTTTATTATTTAAGATTTCAATACATGCTATACAACTAGTTGCAGTTCACCCCTGTGAAGTGCTGACATAGGATAAAAGTAATAATTTTCTAATTCAGATGCAGTCACTAACCTCTTTAGGGTGTTCTCCCTGCAGTCTGAATTTGCGAGGGGCCTTGCTGCGGGCATATTTACACCCATTGAAATACATGCTCCAAGAACACCCGAAAGAGAATGAAGCACCACAGGTCTCGGTGTCTTTTCCCTGGCACGCACAAGTACGGCTGCACAAAACAAAGCTGCGTTTTAGAACACAATCACTGCACAAAAACAAATTGATTGAGGGCACAAAACACCAGAGTTTAGTGCTGTCATTTACAAATACATGACTCAATTCATAATCTGCTTTTAACATAAGAGTGAGGGCTCAGAATGACCATTGTGCCACAGCAAACTTTAAAAAAGACAACACAACTACTTGCTAACCAAAATTAATGCCATTTGGATTCAAATAACCAATTAATAGCCTTTAAGTGGGTAATATTCAGTATTCAATGTTTTAGCTGGCAGCGGTTCTTTTCATTTTAACTAGTGAATTGAGTAACTTCTCTGTTTTCAAACAACCTTGTTGGAAGCCGTATCCAGTGATTTTAGACAAGATGTTAGTGTTTCAGGAGGCTTAAATTACTGGCCTTCATCAAGCAGAGAAAACAACTAAGGAGACTGCAAGAATTTGGTAGAGGACTGTCCAACACATTATTAAAACCAAAACCTGGAAGAATAGTGGTGAACCGTCAACTTCACAAAAGAAATGTGGTCACAAAAGAACCATAAATGACTGTTGAATTATTAATACGTTAATCGGACGTCACAGCTGTTTAACTGTATACATATACGTAAATAAAGCATTTCCACATTGTGTGGTAAGAAATTAAAGGGTTGGGACTAAACAGCTGTGTCACCATGAGAAAAAAACTTGTTAGTGAACTAGTCAGAAAGAAGGCTTTCAGAGCAGGGGTATCTCAGTGCTGAATGGTTGGAAAGTTCAGGGTAAAAACCCCAGCACCTCCAAGCTGATACTGTCGGCACTTGATCAGTGTTTTTCCCGTAATAGTACAGGCATGTCAGTGAGACCCCCCACCATGAATAGATGACAGGCCTTTTTTTTCTCTAATTTAATTCCATCTAATATGCTGTAAAGTGGCCGCGTGGTAATACCAAATAATGCCACATGGTGGCTCTTCCTAGTGCATTGACATTCAGTATTTGCTTGAAATTCAAAGCTGCTTACCTTAGTATATGAACCAATTAAATAGTAAAGTAACCTAAGAAACCACTTTCACATTTTATGAATGCAATGTGAAAAAGTACTATCACTGTGTCTTTTAAAAGAGTACAGAGAAAAATACAGAAATCCTTTTTTTTTATTAGTATATGTGCAGTCTTGTAAAAGAAGAGGTGTAGCAACATGCAGCCCTCAGACAAGCCAAAACAAAAGCCAGTTAAGTTTCTTAAAAATAAATCACTAAATTAATTATAAGCAGGAAATATATGTAAGTTTGAATGGTTTATATTATACATAAAACTGTAATTTGTTTTAACATTACATATCAGCACTATTCCGTAGTAGACTTATAGAACAATATCTATTGACCCTTAGTTGTAAACCGCCTATGTTGTTAGTCTTTCAGCTCCTCACATCAAGAGGTCATTACAGCGGACCATCTGATCCACATACTATATAGTTGTGAAAATATATACAATGCAAAACTTGGCACAGCCACTGTGGCTGAAAAACTTTCTGTGGAAAACACTGCTTGAGTAAGGTTCAACTTCTCATATGTGGAATGAAATAAATGTAAGTCATTTTGGATAAGGGAAAATGTGATTTGATAGAGAGCAATAAAGATAGGATTTGGAATGGAATGTGTTCACATGGTTTAATGAGTTAACTATACCCTATTCCCAAGTAGTGGGCAGGTAAGGGTAGGAAGGGAAGCACATTGAGTGATGTACCAATCATGCGTATTGCCCAAGCCTCCTGAGGTAGTTTTATGATCTGGGGTTGTTTCAATTGGACAGATCTAGCAATTTTATGTGGTAATAAAATGAAATCAGCTGGCGACCTGAATGTACTGAATGACCAGGTTATCACATCAATGAAGATTTTCTTCCCTGATTGTATGGGCATGTTCCAGAACTCAAATCGTCAGAGAGGGCCCGAAGATGTACACACGTGGACAAAATTGTTGGTACCCTTCGGTCAATGAAAGAAAAACTCACAATGGTCACATAAATAACTTTAATCTGACAAAAGTAATAATTGAAAAAAATTCTATGAATGTTAATCAATGAAAGTCAGACATTGCTTTTCAAACATGCTTCAACAGAATTATTTTAAAAAATAAACTCATGAAACAGGCCTGGACAAAAATGATGGTACCCCTAGAAAATACTGAAAATAATGTGACCAAAGGGACATGTTAATTCAAGGTGTGTCCACTAATTAGCATCACAGGTGTCTACAATCTTGTAATCTGTCAGTGGGCCTATATATAGGGCTCCAGGTAGTCACTGTGTTGTTTGGTGACATGGTATGTACCACACTCAACATAGACCAGAGGAAGCAAAGGAAAGAGTTGTCTCAGGAGATTCGAAAGAAAATTATAGACAAGCATATTAAAGGTGAAGGCTATAAGACCATTTCCAAGCAGCTAGATGTTCCTGTGACTACAGTTGCACATATTATTCAGAAATTTAAGATCCATGGGACTGTAGCCAACCTCCCTGGACGTGGCCGCACGAGGAAAATTCATGACAAATCAAAGAGACGGATACTCTGAATGGTAACAAAAGAGCCCAGAAAGACTTCTAAAGAGATCCAAGGTCAACTTCATGCTCAAGGAACATCAGTGTCAGATCGCACCATCCGTCGTTCTTTGAGCCAAAGTGGACTACATGTGAGACGACCAAGGAGGACACCATTGTTGAAAACAAATCATGAAAAAGCCAGACTGGAATATGCCAAACTACATGTTGACAAGCCACAAAGCTTCTGGGAGAATGTCCTATGGACAGATGAGACAAAAATGGAACTTTTTGCCAAGACACATCAGCTCTATGTTCACAGACGGAAAAATGAAGCATATCAAGAAAAGAACACTGTCCCTGCTGTGAAACATGGTGGAGGCTCTGTTATGTTCTGGGGCTGCTTTGCTGCATCTGGCACAGGGTGTCTTGAATCTGTGCAGAGTACAATGAAATCCCAAGACTATCAAGGGATTCTAGAGAGAAATGTGCTGGCCAGTGTCAGAAAGCTGGGTCTCAGTCGCAGGTCATGGGTCTTGCAACAGGACAATGACCCAAAACACACAGCTAAAAACACCCAAGAATGGCTAAGAGGAAAACTTTGGACTATTCTAAAGTGGCCTTCTATGAGCCCTGACCTCGATCCTATTGAGCATCTTTGGAAGGAGCTGAAACATGCTGTCTGGAAAAGGCACCCTTCAAACCGGAAACAACTGGAGCAGCTTGATCATGAGGAGTGGGCCAAAATACCTGCAGAGAGGTGCAGAAGTCTCACTGACAGTTACAGGAATCGTTTGATTGCAGTGATTGCCTCAAAAGGTTGTGCAACGAACTATTAAGTTAGGGGTACCATCATTTTTGTCCAGGCCTGTTCAATGAGTTCATTTTTTTTTTATAATTCCGTTGAAGCATGGTTGAAAAGCAATGTCTGACTTTCATTGGTTAAAATTCATAGAATTCTTATTTATTATTACTTTTGTCAGATTAAAGTTATTTCTGTGACCATTGTGAGTTTTTCTTTCATTGACCGAAGGGTACCAACAATTTTGTCCACGTGTGTAGCTTCCGTTTTTAAATTTAAATAGTTCATTAGATGAAGTGGGAAACGGGACGCCTTGCTCTCATCAACAAGCTACGCAGCTAATTGCATATTGTATACTTTCTTTTTCAAACAGCAAAACTGTCTAGTCAGTTCCTTTGTTTTAGATTTAACACATAGAAATGTCTGTGTTGATTTAATCCAAACCTATTATTCAGTATAGTCTACTCATATCGTAGAAATTTTACTTTTCTTATTTCTGGTGCAGTGCACAGTGTTGATTTGATATCAGTCTTTATACTGGGAAGGAATGTGAAAAGAATAGTCTGAATTGATTTCTTAGTTCTGTTAGGGGTACATGTCATGAAAGGCATGCTCCCCGTTTACTACCTTCATTGGACACTTTATTGAGTGTGAAAAAACAGTCATTGTATCAGCTATAACAATTTTCTAAATAATGTTTTTAAAAATACCTTCAACCTATTCCTTATTTAAAATAATCATTCTTTGTGTTACTTGCTATAGATAGTGTTGTTCCTCTTGTTGCACCTTAGATATCTAGACATTTTTATTGAATTTATTTTTTAAATAAAGTGTGTATGCTTTATGTGAATTCAATACGGGATGAGGAAATTATGGCTAGTTTGCCATTTTGTTTTACAAACTTTGTGTCTACAATTTAGATCCAAAATAAATTAAATTAAAACCAAGCTACATGCCGAAACAGGGATTTGGCCTACCATTACACACCTAATATTTTTGTGTACCTTTAAGAAAGTCTTTGATGGAAGAGGAGAATATTGAAGTCATTCTTATGGCTGGACTGCGAAGCTGTGATGGTGTTATGATGCTCTTTAACAGGAAACATGGCAAGCACATCATGCATGTTGCCAAACTTTTTTTTTTAACAAATTCAGAAACATCAAAATTGTTGAAGAACTACAAAAAAATTATGACAGTGAACATCCCTTGATGATGGGACAATTAACATTATTTTGCCCTATAGATAGAATTTTGGGAAACCATGTAGGTGTTTAAGGTGCATTTTATGTCAACAAGTATAAGAAACTGTAGTTAATTTAAATTATATGCATATTTGGCAAATAAGCAGTGTAGAAATCTGCAGGCTGAAAGAGATATTATATCTCACTTACTCATCATTGAGGCCACAACGGCGGCTGGTGGCATTGCCGTATTTAGTGATCGTCTCTGTGACCTCTTGATATAATTTATCACCAAGAGCCCTTGGGATGCCCTCCCATGCTAGGATGACGACAATGATGACAGCGTTGGCACAGTGGTGCCCAGCCCGTTGCCGCACCAGGCACAATAACTTCTCTTTTTCGCCGCTACGCCGTATTACCTGCAGGGGGCAGACAGGGAGTGAAAGAGGCCATATTATTAGTGCACTTCGTCTTTAAAGGAATATTAATTTAGTATTTAAATACACATTAGTTTTCAAACACTTTGATAAATTATAGAACGACTGATAAAAAAGAAAAATGTCAAAAATTTAAGGAAACATTTTTAAGGAAACCACTGAATTAAACGCTATACATTGCGGCACTGCATTGTGCATCGGCCAGTTTTCCTTTACTCAACTTTCTTGTGTGTTGTGTGTTTATTAGATCTTTATGCTACATAAAGATCTAATAAACTGCACAATAATAACATTTATATTTATAAAAGCACCACACAAGTCCCTGGGAAAGTTACTATAGAATTAATCTGCTAAAAGTATGAACACCACAGAGGCCTTACAAAAAAAAAAAAAAACAGCTGGCACAAAGTTTGAAGCACATACGTTCCTCATAAAAGACATTACATAACCATTATTTTATTCCAAAAGAATTTACTATAAGGGGCCTGACCTGTTTTAGCATGACAATACCCCTGTCCTCAAGGCTGGGGTGGAAAAGTTAAGTGCTCTATACAGAACCCAACCTCATCTTCAGTGAACACCTTTGGGATAAATTGAGATTCTGATTGCAGGCCAGGCCATCTTGTCTGACATTAGTGCATGACCTCACTAATGCTCTTGTAGCTGAATATGCACAAATCCCTACAGTAACATTTTAAAATCTACTTAAAAGCTTTCCAGAAGAGTGGATGTTATTTTAACATTAAAATGGGTGTGACTCTCCAGATATCCACATAGTTCTAGTAAACTATTATATGCACCCAACAGCTAAAATAAAATGGCCTTCACCTACAGGAGTGTGTGGCTCACCTATGCAAACAACTTAATGCAAATACTAATATGGAAATAGACACTAACAAAGAAATATCCTCCCACATATGAGGAAAAACCCTCCCATTTTTTTGTTTGGGGGGAGGGGGGTTATTTGTGTTTAAATTGCTTTATTGTTATTTAACTAATGTTGATTATATAATATGCATTCGTGGCTCAGTGTAGGCTACTCGCCCGCTATGCCGAATGCTGTTTGTTCGAGTCCTGGCCAGTGCCCTGTACCCAGCCACTGTGGTTGCAGGGCACCCTTAGTGCTGACCCCAAGCCCTGAGAATAATGGGAGGGTTGCTTCAGGAATGGCATCTGGCATAAACACCCGTGCCAAAAAAATAATGTTTCCATCAAGCAATCTGCTGTGGCAACCCCAAAAGGACAGTTATATACTGTTTTAGTACATACACTGATCAGCAGTAACAGTAAAACCACCTGGAGCTTAGGTACCCCATGTGCCACTGGTGCAACTCTCACCCCTTGAGGCATAGCTCCATAGGACCTCTGGGGGTGCGCTGTGCTCTCTGGCACCGAGACATTAGCAGCAGATCCTTTGGGTGCAGGGTTGGACCACAGTGGATTGGACTTGTTTGACTGGCACATCCCATGGATGCTTGATCATATTGGGATCTGGTGAATATGGAGGCCAAGCATTAGCTATTCTGTGAGATTGGGCTGGGCAGGCTGGACTTTGGTCCCTTCAGGCATATGTAGGCCTTGGGGGTCAATCATCCTGTTGCCAGTTTACTGGCATATAATTTATAATCCTTGTGGTGATGTTAATGTTTTGGCTGATCACTTGCAGAGGAATACCTATGGCTGAAATTAGGTTTCAAATTCTTAAGATAAGAATTATTTACCATCTGCCCTGTTGAACCATAAACCCATTAGTATAGAAAATGTGCAAGCTGCCCGTGTGTGTACTAAGGCACAGTGCAGTTCCCTGCTGCTTTATAGCCTTTGGCTAATGAGAACAGGTTGCCACTCAGTGAATTGACCCATCGCCACTGCTGACTGATGAATGATTAACCTCTATGATACCGATCATCTCTAAAGATCAGCTCTTTGCAGTTATATCTATTAGACAATGGTGTGCAAGTCTTTGTGTGCGACATTATAGACTCACCCATTTCGCGATAGGGCATCCCTGGGAGCTCTTGCCTTCTCTCCCGGTGAACACTACTTTCTCTATACGGACAGCCTCACCCTTCTCTCCATACCTGTGACAAGTGGCAGATACAAAACAGGGTTATTTTAAGTCATATCAGGTCTGTTTTATAGGTTTGATTTAGGCTTATTTGATTCATAGGTTTTAATTTGTCTGTTACAATGCAAAGGTCTTGTTGCAAACGCTACACAAATACCGTAATATCTTTTGAACTACAGCTACAAATTAAATTACACATGTATTTTTTCTGAGCTCTCTAGTCCCCAGGCACAGTTTACAAGTGTTTGCTGTTTCCATGTGAATGTGTGCATATGATCCTAATTTTATAACAATATTTTTTTACATACATTAATGAGTTACACATGTATGTACCTATGTACATACATGTGTTATTGCCAGGCGAATACAAGTGCATACACTGATGGCATTATACTCAAAATAGTGTTCTTGCAGAGTAACTATTCCCAACCCCCAGCAAAGTCTTTTTTAAGTTGAGCACAATGACAGCATCAATGAGGTTTAAGACACACACACACACACATACCCATCATGCATTCATCAACAATCACACTTCAGCGAAGAAAGATCAAGCTCCCTGGGGTGGTCCTAGCTGGGGCAGAGGTCATGTCAGAATCAGCTTAGGATCCAAAATTTTCCAAAGGTTCTTACAGTTATCTTGAATGCACCAACAGATACAACCCCCAATTCCACATCCTTCTGCATTTACTATTCTTTGGCCTTGTGGGGTAGTTTGAGTCAACTCTGTATAAGATTATTATTCATCCACAATGTAGACACACACTCTTCTGTCTTGTTTTACTAAATAAATACCAGCATTTCTCCTACTCTCTTGTCTAGATCTGCTGACTGTGATTATTTCCTCTTTACTCCTATTGCATTATGGGTCAGGGATTCCCTAGGGATAGGATCACAGAGAAGCTGCAGAAGGGAGGAGGGGAGGGCAACAGAGACCAGGGGGAGGAAGCGAGGACAAGAAATGAAGCAGGGCAAATAGAAATGGAGAGGAGAGATTTTTATCCACAGCTGCGCACGAGTCTTGTGCCAGGATTTTCTAGCTACAGCTCTCTTATAAAGCTCGGTGTAGAAACAAGCAGAAGGAAAACAATTAAAGCAAATTATTCACAGCACGGAATAGTTTTTCTCGTGTTTAAAGCTTAGTATACAATAGATTAAACAGCAAAGCTTGCTGTCCTATCTCTGTTTTCACATGTGCATGATTTTTGAGGTTCTGCTCAGTTACAATGCACTTTTCTAAACAGCTTCTTCTATTAATAAGGTTTCTATATCGAAAAAATGCCATTGTCCAAAGACAAAAAGTTAGTACGATAGAAAATAAAATATATGCAATTAATTGGATCTCATCTAGCAAAGAGTTTTGTGTGATTACTTCTAGCAATTATAGACACAGTTACAATTTAATCAATAGAGGAAAAGGAAGTTTTAAAAATAAAAGTTAATTAAACTGCATAAAGTACTTTTTTAATGAAATAAAAAGTAAATCTAGACTAATCTTAATACTAGCATTAGAGCAGAGCTCTTAATATCTTTTCTCAGGATACGTTTCATGGATATGACACTTCATACATAATACATAAAAATTAATGCCGGTTGAATCTCTGATATCATGTACTCCCACTGTTGGGGACAAAAGGGACAGTATGAAGGATATATCAGTGTTACTAGGGGTACACAAGAGTCTTACCTGTTCTCCATAAGCTCTCTTATTGAAGCCACAGTTGGCCCTGATCCCAAATGATTGTAGTATGGGCCTTCATCTTTTTCTATGATGTGCTCTGGGGAAATAGAGGTAGTTGAAGAGAGACTGGGTGACGAGAGGCAGTAAAAACATGAGAATGTTTTTTTTTTTGCCTTCATTTACACAAACTTACACAATATGTCCGTAAATTCAACCAACTCTATTATAATAGATGAGAGTAAGAAGATGATCGTGAATAATGTGCTTAACACACACTTACTTCAATGTATCTTTGTGTTAGTATTAAAAAAAGAGATTTTAATGTAGTGTTTGGCAGGGAGCATTCAAGGAGTGAGTCATTGTGTGTGTGTGTGTGTGTGTGTGTGTGTGTGTGTGTGTGTGTGTGTGTGTGTGTGTGTGTGTGTGTGAGCACACTTTTCTGGAGCAGAGGGAATTTAAGGTCACATTCCACTTTGGGAGTTCATAGTAATAGAGGTGTGGATGGCTGAAGGAAGTGATGTAGAGAAGTAAAAGAGAAGTGTGTAAAATGTAAAATTCATAATAAACTTGGAAAATGACACATCAGGATGTGTTTGTTTAAGCATACCATATCTGATTACACTCTGTGTGTGTGTGTGTGTGTGTTCGTGTGCTGTGTGTGCGTGTGTACGTGTGTGTTTGTGTGTGTGTGTGTGTGGTGATGGTTTTACTAGGGGGAATGGTTGCTGGGTGACCTTAGTAATAAGTCAACAAGTGTTCAGCTACTGCTGGTCTCACATTAAGTTTTTATGAAAGTCTGCATGCGTAAGCACAATAAGCTATGTTTATATATTTAAAAAGATCGACAGTCTTTCTTCTGTTAACCCTACATAGAATATAGCATGTGTGAAATGCATGTAGGATGAATACAGTCTACTTCCTGATCTCTCTATTTTAATGTCTAACCACTGAACACACAGTACCACATGATATATACAAGTGCTGTTTCTTTATCTTTTATGTCCACAGCTCCCATAAGGGCCTAGTCAGGTTCTGTGTTTGCTCCTTTGACAGAACTGCTTGTAGAGCACAGGACTGTCTGGCTACCCCTGGTCTTATATGACACAATAGACCCCTTTTGTAAGAGCTATTGTTCCTGCTGCCTACCCCCAAAGAGAGGCACGGCAGCCAGTGCATTGAAAGATGAGAATGGGACGCTAAAGAATTATGCATTTTCAGACATGGACCAGCACAGCTTGGATAAGTGTGCCAAAGGAAAAATTGATGAAGGACATTGGAAGAGAAAGAATTGCTTAAATCTATTATAATTATCTAAACGTGCATGAATCTACACTGTACTTATGGAAGTAAAGCTAGAAGTGTTCCTGAATGATTACATATTGATTCCTTGTTAGGAATCATGTTAACCTAAGGAAGTCTCTTTTATAAGGGTCGCTTAAGTCAACCCAGGACTTTTTATGATATGTCTTCTTCATAAAACCAACTGAAAATCGAAACAAGCAGAATGTTTCATCCTTGAATTGTGTGGTGGAGACACATATGTCTCTGGGACCTGTACTCGCAATCATTCATGAACACCACTTGCATGGCTGGCAGTTATTGCCACACTCCATATTTTGGCAAACTCAGGAGTTCATGGCTCCAGTGTAGTGAGAAGTCTTGGTTTGATTTGATCACTCCTTGTGGTACTCTAGTTTTAAATACACTAAGCTAATCAGGACCTGCAGATCTGCTTACAACTGTTTCAGCTGCATTACAAAAATAGGACAAAACCATGATGTGAAACAGCGATAACAGATAAACGTAGAAACCTGGGACCTAGGATACTCACCCACACAGTCGCAGAGGGGGAACTCTGCTTGAGCATTCTTTACAGGTGTGTCCAGAAGGCTCTTGGTTGGAGTATCTAAGTAACGTAGAGGGGATTCCAGAAAACCTTTTAGTGAAGGGGATGAAGGAAAACTTTCTTTTGTAGGTGTATCCAAATTTTCCTCTGCAGTGGAGAAATTGCCAGCTGTGGAAAGCACTGTTACACCTCCTGATGACTCAATCTTCATCCGTTTGTTTGGAGGAGAGCAGGTTGTGGTAAAGGGGTTTACAAGAATTTTGTGATGCTGCTGCTGCAGATAAGCCTCCGTTGCCAGAGCCAATAGCTCATCTGGGGGCTTGACATCTACTTCACACTCTGTAGTGTCTTGTTTGATAACAGGAAGCTGGTTGGAGGACACAGACATCTCCTCATTCTCCCCCTCAGCCTGCTTCAGACTAGGTTCAGACTCGGTTGTTGGGGCAGAAATGTTGTTGACTTTTTCTGTGGATGGTGACTGGGGTCTGGATTGTCCTGAGTTAGAATTTTGGTGTGATTCTGTTTCCATATAAGACGTGAAGTCCTGCTCTGGAGCATCCGTGACAGGGGCAGGTGTGTCCCCGAATTCTTCCTCAAACTGACGAAGAATCTCTTCAAATTTTGGATCTAGGGAATTGAGGCCACATAGAGGTGGAGTAGACTCAGATGTGGTGATCTGGCTTGCAGAAGTGTTGGCCAGAGGATCCTCAGCTAATGTGGCGGGGTTTGAGTTAGTCAGTTCATCCTGGGCAGGGGGCATTGGAACATCAGGAGGGTTGGAAGCTAAGATGAGGTTTTCAGAGATAGGGGTATGACTGCTGTTCAAAATTGATTCCTGAGATTGGGCTGGAGCTGCTTGGCTCACTACCACCTGAGAGGAGTTATGTGGGGGTAGACACGGAGGAACTGCAGCCTCCATAAAAGGTAGAGGTGGCATGTTTTGGGATAGGGATTTCTGTACTGTGATCTGACTTTGTGGGAGAAAGACAGGCTGGGAGGCCTTTTGCTTATGCTTCTTAATGATGATTTGTTTAGGTTTGGGAAGAGATGGCCCCAATGAACCAAGCAGTCCACCCAGAGACTGCTTAAGGAGAGGAGAACTCTGCGTGTTCTTTTTCTTCTTGGGTTCCCTGGGTTCCTGTTTGATGGTGAGAGGGCTCTCTGGAGTAGACTGTGGCCACCATTTGCGGAGAGTCTGGCATGTCATTGGTGTGTGCTGAGCAAAAGATTGAGGACCAGAAAAGAGGTTACGTTTATGGTGTAGGTGTTGTTGCAGTGCTGCCTGAGTTGAGTACCTAATTGACTGAGGAATCTGTTGGCTTTGAAACTGCTGTTGACTACTTACAATCCTATACTGGCCCATTGCTGCACCCATCTCTCCTGGGTATTCCCCATTGTTGACCTCTTGTTTGACATGAGGCATCATTGAGTGGTTGTCCTTTAGATTTTGAGGTGGGGCTGGAAACTTGAATGTAGTACTAGTGTACTTTCCACTGCTGTCTCCGAGAAGTTGTTTCAGTTCAGACATTGGGTCACTGCTGCTACGAGATGAGTGTGGAAAACAAGCCTGAGTTTCAGGATTCAACATCCATGGAGTCCTAGGAGAGTTTTTCTCACAGCTTGCTCCAGTGCTCTGTTGCCACTGGTGAGGTGATGGATTAGGGGTGGATGGGTGTGAGGTTGAAAAGGGGGAGTTTGTGGATTGGTATTGGGAGGGGTGCTGAGCAGGACCCTGTGACTCAGGCCTGTGTTGCTCCCATAAAGAAGAATTTTGTTGAGGGAAATGCCTAGAGGACAAAGATTGGGGTATAGTGGATGCAGATGATGATGAAAGGGACCTGGGTGCTGAAGAAATCAATTGCAGATCATTTTGGGTTTGAGAGGGGTGCTGAGGCGATGCATGATGGTCGGAATTTCCCAGTGCTGAATCACCTCCAGGCCCACCAGTGCCAGATAGTTGGGTCAGCGCCTCAATGGCAATAGCTGTCTGTAGACTGACATTCCTCTCCTTAGCGATGGATAGCACACTGGGAGAACAGGGAATGGGTGGTAGGGGGCCATAAAGTTTTGGAACTGGAGACTGGGTAACAGGATTCTGTGACTGTGGTTCTGATCCACAAGAAGTGTTTGCACCACTGGGTTGAGATTTTGGCTGAGACTGATAGTGTTGTTGCTCTGTCTGAGAAGTGCCTGATAACTTGCAAAGACCCTTTTCCTGGCAATTACCTGCAATTTTAATCTTTTTTTCCAGCCACTCAAGGTAATCAGGACAGTCAGGTCCATCGCAGTCACAACTTGGTGGCTTCTGACCATGACGGGCTTGATTTAAAGCCATCTGAAGGGTTTTCAGATCCTCTGTGCAGTGCTGATCATCACCACTCCATGTTTTTTGCTTATCACCATTACCACGATTAGCCATTTCCTGGTTGAATTTCTCATACAGCTCTGTATTAGGGTTATGAGAAGGTTGAGGAACACTGCAAGGGGGTAGGGAACCTGCACTAGCTGAGAAGGCCACCAGAGTTCTAGCATTCTCCATGTCCACACTGTTCCCCACACTACTTGTGCTCTGGTCACTCCAGTTTGTCTCCTGCTGCTGAGGGGTAGAGGCTCCTTTCAGATCCCCAGGTCCCCATCCCTGTGTCTGGGGAAGACATGTTAATGTCTCCTGATGCTGATGGCTAAGCTTTGCCAAAGCTCCACCTTCAAGGTCATTGGTTTCTTTTCCATGTTGACTCAGCCCATTGGACAACTCCTGGTTCAACACGCCTTTCTCCAGGCATCCATGGTCAATTTCCATCTGGCCACTTCTACTGGGGCCATCCACTGAACCCACTACTGAAACGGTCTGTAAGAAATAAAATCAAAACATTAGAAAACTCAAAATTGTTATAGTTTTGAAATTCACTGGCAATTTGCTAATTCAATTTGCCAAAACTTTGCCCTAATACTATAAACTTGTATGCAATATACTTCAAGTCACTAAAACAAACACCAAGTAGAGGGCCAAGCTTCATATTTTCTCCTATTTTAAGACATTGTCCACTCTGGTTGATCTCACCTAGGTTCTCTCAAACTGCAGCAATATGGCACAAATTTTGAGTATCTCCTCATATACATATTTTAAATGACTCTGGAAGAAAATATTCCAATAATTAAATCTATTTAATAGCTAGATAAACAAGTATTGACTTAATTTCTCCCTCTCTTTTTCTATTATTCACAATAGCATGTCAGGGTAAAACTTTTATAAAATACTTAAAGTAATACTCCAGAATGGCTGAAAACAGCAAATACTACATCCTCTGTAATATTATGTGCTTATGTACACTGGTCAGAACACATCCAACTGAGTGGTGTAGATAGGGTGAATGATTATGAAAAATATTTTGTTGATTAGGATACATGTTTTTCTTGTTGCTATTTTACTTAACGAAGGATAATCTTGTAACTATACTTTGACAGTCTCAAAACATTAAGTGAAACAGCTTAGATGGTCAAAAATTTGGACCAAATATAATACCTTCAACTGCATGCAAAATGATGTCAGTTATATTAAAATGTAAAAGAAAGTGTACATATTTACATAATTTCTCATATTTACACCTGTTAACAGTTAAACATGTATACCATGTAAAATATTGAAAATATATGGAAAATATTGATTACTGAAATTTTGCCATAAGATGGATGAATTAGAGAATAATTATGAGCGTGCAAACTCTGTTCACTATATTGCTATAAAGGACACCTTTCATCAATATGTATTTCTTTTCCCTTTCTGTCCTTGGAGCCTACAGATTCCCACAGGGACATGTGACCACTAGGTTGCAAAAGTCTGTGTATGAGTTTGTGTAAACTTTTTTTTTTTTAATGTAACAGACGGAAAGCATAGTTCACAAGCTAAAACCCTACTGGTCACGAGTGTATGGTGCTGTTGAAACAGCCAAACCACACTTCTCTTACAACAGAGTTTTTCCTCTTTTTAGTAAAGCAATGAAAAGAACACGCCATCAGCCGGTAAGGATAATTAAGGTAAGTAGCTATCATAAATGAGCAATAGTTTTCCATTCATATCCCAAATAATACACTTGCACTTGCACATATACACACACAAAACCTTTGGTGTAGTTCTTCCTCTATGACAATGTTATGCTGCCAAAAACATTAACATGCCCAACCTGAATGAGCTGCCTGACTAGTTTTATCTGACACACGTGTTTGTGTAACATAGAGAGCCCTTTAAATACTACGTGCCAAAGACGAAGTCTGGCACAGAGCCATATCATTGGTCTCTACACACACACACTTATACGCATGCACGCAACACACACTCGATGCCCAGAGAGAATGACAGCACAAAGCAGAAAGGAGACCGACATGGAGATGGGGGGGCAGGGGGGGGGGCCTGAAAGCAGACAGCTGGACGCATTTCCACACAGATAAATACACATACACACAAACACAAATAAATAACCCCCAGACTTGTGCCATTACAACAAGAATACAAGGGAAATTTCAGAAAAGACAACTGGTTAAAAAGACAAAAGTCTACTTACACTGTGTGTGGATGTGGTTCTATCCTTTTAGGGCAGACACAGAGACAATGGATGGTGGACTGGACAGAAAAGCGCATGGAAAGGAGCTGGTAGAGAATCTATTCTTCCTTTCTTGGTCTCCCGTTTCCCTCTCTGTCTCAGTGCGGCATACACGCACACGCAAGTGCAGACACGCACACACACGCACACACCCGTATATACACCTCCCCCACAAGCACTTGCTCTCAATCTCTCTTCCTCCAGCCACCACCTCTGCTTCTGCAATCGCTCTCTCTCTTCTTTTCCTTCTCACATTATGTCTCTCTGCTCCTCTCGTCCCTTTCTCTATAGTCCCTTTTTCACGTTCACGGTCTGCTTCGTCTTAAACCCCTCCTCTCTCTTTCTCTCTCTCTTGCCGCGTTACTCTATCGTTCTACTCTCCCTCCCTCTCTCTTCTCCCTCGCTCTCTCCCTCCTGTTTCTCCTCCCCCCTCCTCTTTTCAGCTTGCGCAGTGCGAGAGAGGCCATTATCTGACTCACACTGGGCACGTACTATGGAATGGAGGAGAGCGCCGTGAACGGGTGGATGAATGCTTGCAGCAGCCGCAGTGGATAGAAAAAGAGAACGAGATGCTGAGATGAACACAGCACCATTTTACATCAATTTAGACTTGCTTTTCTTGAAAGAGGACAGGAAACTAGAAGAACGAGCTGTGCGATGATATTTGAAGTTTGTTTTGCAGCTGATTTGCCTGAATCTCAAACTGCTCAACAACATGGAGGATGCAGCTGTTTAATCTTCACGCGGGCTCTCTCCAAACCTAGGCAGCTGTCATCTGCTAAAAATAATACAGAATAACGCTTAACATAATCAAGCGGCTTGAACCTTTCCCTTCATTTCACAGTCCATGTTGATGCATATTTTTATATTCTCCTGCTTTCTATAGAACAGCTTTCGGTAGTTGTGCTTCAGTAATACCCTTTGCTCTCAAATGCGCCAGTCATCACTTATTTTCTCATTGTATCTTATCAATTATTTTTTTTTGTCTCCAACTGAATTTGACTAGCATAAACATAATAATTGTATGGGTGCTTTAAGGATTTCATTTAAAGGTTGTTGTTGATGCAAACCAGGAAGAGATGACCAAAGCACATAATTACTTTGGAGAATCGTGGATGAAGATCTTTCTTAATGACCCAAAGGGGGGGGGGGGGTTCCAAGCACTGATCAAACTGGAACCACAAGATAACATAAGACAGTTCTGGAAACGGAGGCAAAAATGGAGAAAAAAAAACTGGAGGACAAACAACAATCACACTCATATACAAAACATTGGTCGCAGAGTTTTGTTTCTTCTACCATAACAAGAAAACGGGAAAAGTATCAGAAAGATGACAGAAGAGTGCGGGACTCCGGAGAAGAGAATAGCAGTAAACTGTGTGAGAAACATTGGGAAGTGTGCCTTGTCGCTTCAAATTACATACAATGCTCTACCAGCTTTTAAAATCTACTTCCTTGCTTAGTGCCTAGCTAGTTCTTTCTATTCCTGTCAGAGTAAAATCTTCCTGTCTTGTTTCTCCACCCAGCTAACTGCCTTCCCAATGCTGCTTATCTTTTTCCTCTTATGTTGGTTCTTTCATCTTTTTTTTTACATTAGATCGCTTCCATTGCTCCCCGAGTCTCAGTCTCTAAAACCTAGTAACTCCAACAACAACAACAAAAAAAAACAGCTTGTGAGTTCGCTCTCTCGCTTGCTTAGCAATCACAAATGATAGCAAATTGCATGAACTGGATTGGACTCAACCTCTCGCTTTTCGCTTCTCTTTCCTAAACAACTACTTGCATTTTTGTTCTTCATGGTGCCAAATTAGACAGATGGAAAGTCTTCATCTTGCTCTTTCACTTCTCAGTCCCATCACTCCTATCAACACAGTCGACACTGGCAGGAAAACAGCACAGGCAAAGCAACGCAAAACATGCACACACACACATGGGCTGAAGCCAAAGAGCAGAGGTAAAACTGCTCAGTCACTGGCAATGGGTAAGTGGGTGAGGAGAGAAAGAGAGCATGACATCACTGTTACATCATCAGAATTCCTCCGTCGCTCCCCCCCTTACATAGCGGGTACGAGTGGGGTAGACAGATGTGTCAAACCGCACAACATGAAGGTCTCTATCCCACTTCATACACAAACAACATTCATTCACTCACCCACCAGTATGATTATTTGATCCTTTGCCCTTTTAATCTCTCCTTGAGTGACATAGCACTTATTTTACAAGTGGGTTTCTGCAGCTAGCAGTTAAGCCATGGTGGAAGACTGCTCACAAATAACAGGAAAGTATAATTATACTTCACATTCAAACAAGATTTCATCCTGTAGTACATGATGGAATGGCCACAAATACTCTGTCATTCATTAACTGGGTCTTTGCAGATACATCTGATATTCACTGTCACAAAGGCCACAAAAGGTAATGAGTACCTGAAAATAGAGTGTGGAGAACCAGATTGTAATGTTTTTCCTTTTGAAGTTTGTGGTCAGGAAGTATGCAAAGTTGAAAGGCCCTCCCCTCACCCCATATACATATATATACATATATATATACAGTATTTAATGCTTTAACCTCCTTCAATACTGAGTCAGTACTCTAACACAATGCTTCAATCAAGTGACCTAGCCAAACACAATCTGACATTTTAGTGGAACATAACCCAAAAGTTGTAAACCCAAAACCATGACAGAATGCAATTCAGGATTCCAATGTAATACATTAGCCACATGCAATGTAATACTCCAACCAATAATCTCAATAACTGAGTACTTCAACAAACCTCCCCAGTTCTAGCCAAACCAAATGCACCAAATCCACTAAACATTAACATACTATCACCTGTTACTTCAGTAACAGCACAAGATATCAGGCCCTGTGGCTATAAAATTACCAGACCTCATACATTTTAACAAGATAAGGTCTACATATGGGACAATAGCTCTACAGTGGGAAAAGAGCCTGAGCCCCAGTGGTTCTATGTTGTTTATGGCCAAGATATCATACATTATGACTATCACTCACACTAAAAAAGAACAGATCCCCCTGTTCTGTCACAAAGTTATAACCCAAAGCTTTTAAGCTTTTCTGATTTCTCCATCAGTTTTAAATAACTTTTTACAAATCCACCGGCCAGATTATCAAATGCTTCATTTAAAAGATCAGACATTTTTACCAGACAAATATATGTGTAAATAGTAAAAGCATTATAAACAAGCTTGGCTATCAAGCGCACTGACATAAAAAATACAAGCATTTATGTATAATGGTAATTGTATGTTTATGTTAATTTGCTGAGACTGTCAAATAAGACAAGCGAAACCTACAGAATAAAATAATCAGTGAAGATGGGAAGAATGGTGAGGCTCTGAATAGTTTGAATAATATGTTAAAAAAGAAAATACCCTATAGTCAGTGGAACAAAATGTCCTCTGTGTCAATAGAATACAGAAAGTCCTGTCACTTCCTCCAAAAATGAAAAAGAAAAAAGAAACCTGTGTGACATTTGCCGTTTCCTCTAAACAAGTGGCACTTAATAGATTTGAAGAGTAAGCATCCGTGAAGTTAAACCAAGTAATAAAACTAAAATAATCTATCTAAACTGTTTAAGGCACAATTTCAAAATAGAATTGCCTATTTGATAAACGTTTTACACCACTATTTAAGACTGTGTAGTTACCAACAGTTAAAAATGTGGGCATGTAAGCATGGCTTTACTTTTAAATTCCCACAGAAAAAGGAAAAGGTCTAAATCAACACATCTTGCCTAGAAATGTTATCTGAACTACAGAATGTTGTCAACAAATAAGGTTTACATTAAGAACGAAAGAATTTCCCTTTAAATCAAGACGCCAAGAATCTAGCCACAAACCTCAGGTCACAAGACACCGTTATGTTACATCATAAGGATGTGAAACTGAGACTTTATATTTAAATGTATTCACATGCAGACAAATACATATGCGCTGTCACACAAATTTGGGCCATTTTTAAAAGACTATACCCCAAATGTAAAATACAGTAGAGTGTGTCACGTGTTAATGTCAAGTCAAATTCAGTTCGTAGACTAGTTTCATTTGATGTAATCTTTTGACGTTTCATTTGAAGTAAATAATAAATGTCCTAAAGAGCACTACTAAACGTTTTTACAATACCCAGAATACACAGCAGATCTGTGGTGTAGCAACTACCACTGTACAGCAATCAGCATCTCATAGTTCTTCTTAATTATGTTCTTAAATGAAGAGCAGTTACTTTAAATCTCCACATGCCCTTTCGTTTATACTGCAGATTTTCTTTTTATTACTATTAAACTAAGTATTTTAACATGCCAGTGTATTTCAGATTGTAAAATTGTATAATTTATGGTTCAATCTTAAAATAACATGTTAAAATCCTGATTTATTTTGCTTTCCCTTCACTGGCTACCACCTCCATATAATTGTCATTATAGTGTGGTTTTCTGGCTAATAGCTTTAAAACGTGTGTGGGTGTATTATAATCAGCATATTTAAGCCATTACCTAATAGTGCATGGTCAGTAGAATATGTGAATTAAGCTGTATGGGATCTATGGTCATTACTTGTGTGGGTTAATGTCAAGAAGTGTAAAATTTGTTAGCCTCCATCTGCTTGTTTTATAGAATTACCAGGATTATTGGTTACATTTGAACTCAAACACCTTAACTTCATTCCATTTTGTCTTTGTTAGTCAAGTTGTTTTGACTTGTTAGTCTTAAATTGTATGAGATTTTATCTACCAAATATTGGGGTGGACAAAATTGTTGGTACCCTTCGGTCAATGAAAGAAAAGCTCACAATGGTCACAGAAATAACTTTAATCTGACAAAAGTAGTAATAAATAAGAATTCTATGAATGTTAACCAATGAAAGTCAGACATTGCTTTTCAACCATGCTTCACTGGAATTATAAAAAAAAATGAACTCATTGAACAGGCCTGGACAAAAATGATGGTACCCCTAACTTAATAGTTTGTTACGTAACATTTTGAGGCAATCACTGCAATCAAACGATTCCTGTAACTGTCAAAGAGACTTCTGCACCTCTCTGCAGGTATTTTGGGCCACTCCTCATGAGCAAGCTGCTCCAGTTGTTTCCGGTTTGAAGGGTGCCTTTTCCAGACAGCATGTTTCAGCTCCTTCCAAAGATGCTCAATAGGATTGAGGTCAGGGCTCATAGAAGGCCACTTTAGAATAGTCCAATGTTTTCCTCTTAGCCATTCCTGTGTGTTTTTAGCTGTGTGTTTTGGGTCATAGTCCTGTTGCAAGACCCATGACCTGCGACTGACACCCAGCTTTGACACTGGCCAGCACATTTCTCTCTAGAAATCCCTTGATAGTCTTGAGATTTCATTGTACCTTGCACAGATTCAAGACACCCTGTGCCAGATGCAGCAAAGGAGAACATAACAGAGCCTCCTCCATGTTTCACAGTAGGGACAGTGTTCTTTTCTTGATATGCTTCATTTTTCCATCTGTGAACATAGAGCTGATGTGCCTTGGCAAAAAGTTCCATTTTTGTCTTATCTGTCCATAGGACATTCTCCCAGAAGCTTTTTGGCTTGTCAACATGTAGTTTGGCATATTCCAGTCTGGCTTTTTTATGATTTGTTTTCAACAATGGTGTCCTCCTTGGTCGTCTCCCATGTAGTCCACTTTGGCTGAAACAACGACGGATGGTGCGATCTGACACTGATGTTCCTTGAGCATGAAGTTCACCTTGGATCTCTTTAGAAGTCTTTCTGGGCTCTTTTGTTACCATTCAGATTATCCGTCTCTTTGATTTGTCATGAATTTTCCTCGTGCGGCCACGTCCAGGGAGGTTGGCTACAGTCCCATGGATCCTAAGTTTCTGAATAATATGTGCAACTGTAGTCACAGGAACATCTAGCTGCTTGGAAATGGTCTTATAGCCTTTACCTTTAACATGCTTGTCTATAATTTTCTTTCGAATCTCCTGAGACAACTCTTTCCTTCGCTTCCTCTGGTCCATGTTGAGTGTGGTACATACCATGTCACCAAACAACACAGTGACTACCTGGAGCCCTATATATAGGCCCACTGACTGATTACAAGATTGTAGACACCTGTGATGCTAATTAGTGGACACACCTTGAATTAACATGTCCCTTTGGTCACATTATTTTCAGTATTTTCTAGGGGTACCATAATTTTTGTCCAGGCCTGTTCCATGAGTTTATTTTTTAAAATAATTCTGTTGAAGCATGTTTGAAAAGCAATGTCTGACTTTCATTGATTAACATTCATAGAATTTTTTTTAATTATTACTTTTGTCAGATTAAAGTTATTTATGTGATATATATATATATATATAAACACGGTTAACTTCCTGATTAATAAATTGCCTGAGTGGCCAGATATTATTGACACATCTCTACTTGAGACTCCCAGTACTTGCCTTGCCACTCAAATAGTACTAAGCAGTAGAATATCTGGATTGTTCTGCCCTATAAAACGTCTTGTCTTGCTAAGTTAGATTTTACATAGCTTTTTCATACTAGCACAGACCATTAATGTGGGGTATGACAGTACTGATAAAAGTTATACAAGACTAGTGACATCAACTCTCTGACTGCTGAGGACAAATCCTATCTATGGGTATCTGCTGGTGATCTACATACAGTATTTGTAGACATTATTATTTAAACTTGCTGCATACTGTATTATGTGCCAGCATGACAAAGGTCAGACAAAGCATCTCCAAAAAATACTGACATGAAACAATTGGAATGCTTAGTAAAACTTTTAAAAAGGTTATCATCTACAAAAAGTAATTCAGCTTAAGTTATCCCTTAAGAAAATGTCTTCAAGTCAGTGTATTTAAGAGTTCACTTTTTTTTTCATCAATGACCTTAAATTGTGCTAGTTTAACAATAGTTCAGTGCTATATTTGGAAATGTTATGTATGTTCTTAATTAAATAGACTTCCTTTGTTTATTATTGAGACCTAGATGATCATTGCACATTTTTGGACGTTATCTCTGACCATTTTAAGAGAATCTAAATCCACAACATTCCCATTTCTTATTGTTTCTTTCTCCCACACCAATATCCCTATCACATAAACATACCCAACCCTGATCTACTGAAGCTCCCTAGCTACATTACAGGTGTTTTTATGATCTTAAAGTGACTGACCTTCTTAAGTAGTAGCATTCTAAGTTGTCCAGTCACTTCTCTGAAGCACGATGATGAATGTTAGCTTAAAGACGATCTGCCTTTCTCTTTCAGTTAAACAGTCATGCCTGAGTCATCAACCTCACTCATCTCTCCATCTCCCACACACACAAACACACATACTTACACAGCAAACCCCGACATCCACCCCCAGGCCAACCTACACACATACAAACACAAAGTCTCTCTCACATGAACACACACTACTAATATCTCAACAAATATAACAGCTTCTGTATGTCATAAATATAATTTATTATTTAATACAGATTGTTAATCCATGCTTTAGTGAGTCACTGGCAGATTTTCACTCTTATTTGAGAATGAACAATTAACTAATAAACTGGTGTTTGGCACTAGTTCCAAGGCATTTGATTCAGCAAGTTAGTAGAATAGAATTAACGTACATTCTGTCTATATTTATGATACCTTCCATAAATTTTAATCAGCCGACACTTCACCATCCCATGTTTGCTTCTTTAGTGTTGTACTGGAGATAAACCATGAATATAACGATGGTTTGACTCTCATTCTGTAACTATCCCAATCATTTGTAATCGTTGTAATGTCACTAGAGAAAACCTTGAAAAAAATTCAGATGGCCAGGATAGACCTCAAAAGTATTTAAGAAGTTCAGGAACAGAATGTTCTATAGGTGACATTGCAATGCAGTGGGTATCATTGCAGGCTCATAGCTTCAGGGTTCCAAGTTTAATGCTGGCCTCAAGCTCCTGTCAGTGTGAAGCTCAAGGTTTTGCTCAAAAATCCACAAACATATGTAGTTAGGAGCATTGGCTATGTTGATTAACCTTATTTGTGAATATGGGAGTGGACTGATCCCTGGGACAGACTGGCTGATCTTATCTTCGGTGAATTCTCATGCCTTGTACTCAGTATTCCTGGGATAGCCTCAATATCAGCGGCGACCCTGAACTGGATAAAGTGTTTTTTTAATTGTGGTAATAAGTGGTATTTATTTAATAAAGAAAGTGTCTATGTAAAACCATACAACAGATCGGGAAAGTTTCCCAGTAAGACTTTTTTTTTTTTTTTTTGTCTTTTTAGAAATCTAGTGCCCCCCCGACCCCACCCCACCCAAAACACCACTGAGGAAGTGAATTAAAAGTAGACATTCTGTCTGGGATAACAGATTATCAGCACATGGTTACTGACAAAACAAAACATAATATCCAACAATTTTAGCAGTTGATTATAACTGGGTAAGGCAAAGGCAAATGGCTATAGAAGGACAAAAAGATTAGTCAGTGTGGTCATGAGTAGCCCTTTTTACACCAATGTAAATTACAATATTTTTAATTCTCTCATTCTTTCTGCCTCATCTCTTTGTTTATTGTTTTACTTTTTCTACCATTTTTATTTATTTAATATTTTCTTTCTCATTCTTTTGTACGTACATTTATAGTCATCATACAATCTGCCCATCATTTCTGTTTCTACATTTGCACTAATGCACCATTTCTTTAACCTGCTGCATTTGTCTGTGTGTGTGTTGCCTTTTTGCCTTGTCTGATGCTTGGCACGTGTAAGTCGGCACGCAACACTCAGCCAGCGCGCCCCCCTTCCACACACATATATTCCTACCACTCATAGGGAGAAAGAGAAAAAAGATGGGGGAAGGGTGGAGCCATTCTCATCTCTCACTAAGGCAGTGGGACACAAGGGGGGAAACAGGCAAAGAATAAAAGGCTAAAGAGAGTGCTCTTTGTACAAAGAGCAAAAAAAAAAAAAAAAGCAAAATTTGAGGAGAGGGGTCACGAGTGGGAATGCAGAGAATAAACCAGCACTAGAACAACCTTGATGAGGAATAATGCTGGGAGAGAAATAAGAAGGATTTACTGAAAGAACCAAACATACAGCAGAATTGATTGATGCTACTGATGTGCTTTATAAATGAAACAAGCTGTTGATGATTTAAATCTAAGGCAGAGAAAGAATTTGCAAAGCAAAATAGAAGGGTTAATACATGGGTACAGAAAAGAGCATACATTATGGCTTAAACAACGCCATTGCGGTAGACTATTGTAATATTCCCAAATAAAGAAAAGAGGGGGAGAAATAGAGAGAAAATGATCTTGTTCCAGCTCTGAATGGTGGCATGGTGCCAGGGTTTTCTTTCTTTTCTCCTCGCAGGAGTCAGGCTAAGATTAGCTCCCCATATGTTCGAGGCAGACGTAGCCGCATTTAAAGGGCCAGCAACTCTTTATGGATCCTGTTGCAGTGTGGACTGCAGTATTGCGTGTGCTGCTTGTACACCACTACATCACGTCACAACAACCCCAGACATCCAATTACAATATCTTTAGGGCCTGAACAAGACAAATAAAACACTGTATGATGATAATACAATTTATAACCTGAAGTAAAGCATGATCATTGGTTCACCTTGTGCAATATTTATTCATTTCAATGAACTCTAGTCATTGAGAATTCTGCAGTTTGTCTGCACCATATGTAGAAAGTAGTGATAATGGCCCACCCCTTTGTGTCTCTGTGATAATCAGGGTGAACAGGGTATTGCTACTGTATGTATCAGGTAAACGCAAAGATCAACATGTACCTGATGCATAAAAAAACATGAAACCCTTGTCTACAGTGTAACTAATCTGTCCTGGTGTTATAAAAAATGAGACTGCATGACAGTCACATACTACTTTAGGACAATAAAGCAGGGCATGTGGGGCATACAAGAGACAGTGAAAGATAGAAAGGCTTAGTCTACTCTCTTTTCATTGTTATATCCTTCTTTATCCTAGTAGTCACCACACTGGAACATTTTATCAGCAAGATCTGACAGAAAGGTTTTATGCCCTTTCTGTGACAAGCCTTCCATTTTCTGGACTTGGGACTGGCACTGCATTAAGTGGCGAGATTGTATGGGGCATAGGGTTAAGGGTCTTGCCCAAGGACCCACAAGGACAAACGCCATCAATAGTGGTGTGGCTTGAACCAAGAGCCTCAACCACCTGAGCCACCATTGTCCTTAAAGGGATAGTCCACATGGGTGAATTTGAACATGTTGGTTGTATACTTTGGTTACAATACCCTTTCCCAAAATTTTCATATCCCTGATGAAATGTGAAATTGGCATTCTGTGCATGCACAGTGGGGTGACCCATTTTTTATTTGTTGACAATGTAAGTAAAATTAGTTTTCTTATACAAAGCAGTCAAACAGGTCATTAAAATCCATATTACAGAAAACAGCAATGCAATAACATGTTGGACCTCAGTCTTGGAATTGTGGGAATCACATGACAGTCATATGTTATTGTTATATACAATAACAATTATATATATAGCCATCGACACGTCTAATGGGACACTGCATTCAGAGGCACCTGGGTGTATACACAGACACGCACAGCATTTACACACAGTGGAAACAGGAAACAGGGGGCCCTAAAATCGCAGAAGAAATGCCATTTCAAAGAATTCTGAGAATAGTAAGACAGAGTGACTGTAGAAAAAAATTGATTCCCACAGAATGGAGATAAAGACAACACACATTGGTATAAATCCATGTTCAGGTTCAGTTCATTAAAACTAGGGAGAGAGAGTGGTTAGTAGCCAGGCAGCCTCAGGAACGAACCTTACTTTCACTGGCTGCTCTTAATGTCATTTAATAAATTGTGTGTTGCATAATACTAGAGAATAATTATAAATGGAGCTTACGGTTGCTTTATCAATGAATAGCTGAAGTAAAAAGCATTTGTCAGGCTGTGAAAAGTCGAACAATAAGACTCTGAAATGGCACACGGACCTTTGACAGCCTTTTGAACATGAAAACTGACAACTTCCTGTACGATCCTTTACCTTTAAACAATCTTTTACACACATGCTTAAAATTTCCCCTACTTTCTACACACGCGCTGCTGTGTCACATGACCACAGCTTCGAAGGCGGTCTTGTGCTATAATTGTAGCCGTGATGTCATGCACCACTCACTGTTGCCACAGAAACTAGGTCAGTGTTAACCCTTTCCCATAATGCCGCGGGGATTCCGCGCCATGCAAACGAGAGAAAAAAAAGCATTACGAAACACTTTCCAGTGGGTTCTTTTAATGTGGTACATCATCTTTCGGTTTAATGAAAATACACTGTTTTTATTGTACACGCTTCTCATTCTCTGAATGGATGATTGTGTTGATGTGAGTCCAAACACCTTGACGATCTTGTAAACGCCAGGCTAAAGGGGGATTTTAATCTTGAATCGTGCTTTTGTGTTTATTTTTATGAACTGTTGACTGAGTGGAACAACTATCTGAACAACTCATGACTAAAAGCTGACAGTGCTGAGAATTAATGCTACCTGCAGTCTTC
Organism: Clarias magur; assembly: GCA_013621035.1. NCBI lineage: Eukaryota > Metazoa > Chordata > Actinopteri > Siluriformes > Clariidae > Clarias > Clarias magur. Next base: position 720,947 of record QNUK01000310.1, on the reverse strand, counting down.
GTGTTTCTCAGTAGCTTTCCTTTTCTTGTTGTTCCTAAAAACATGTTTTTTGTTTATTATCATGTGATGGGAAACTCATTTTCACGGTAAGTGTACTGTATTTATGATTGAAATGGACCCTGGACTCATTTCCGATTAAACCATCAACCCTAATGGAAGGGACAACAAACAAGAAAACTGAAATTCTCTTCAACTTCAATTCTCTGGTTCAAGAAACAACATAATGACCTTCGGTCATCTGAGTATAAAATTCTCACAGATTTCTCATTAAAGACAAAGTATTCCATTCTCTTTACTTGAAGGATACCTATGGAAAGGAAGACATATACATTGTATAACCTCTATGTATAGTTTATTTCCATTAGAAATTACTATTAGGTCTACACAAAACCAAAAGATGCACAAAGGCATAACTATAGTTACTTCTTTGTTCTTGAGTCTCTTTTACCCTAATTAAGAATTATAAACCTAGGTTGATAAAAGGGCACATGGCTTAACCAAAAGCCACAAATAACTGTATATCAACACTAGGAAATTAGAAGCTTGCATACATGTGTGAGACAACAACTGTACTCTACTTTAAGCCACATTAAACCACATAAGCCTTTACTATTACAGAGACTTTTCACAAACTAAGAAGTCACCTACAAGATGGAGGATGGAAATTATTCAATATTAAACATTAACAAGGTTGGTTAGTTTAAAAAACAACTCAGATTTAAACCCTGTGATCTTCAGTGGCGGTCAGGAAAATGATTTGTAGATGAGTCACACATTCTGTTGCATGACTGCTTCAGTAACTATACCTTTATCTAAAGTTATAAACACATAAATGGGAGAGTCCTAGGGGACAAATAACTTTCAAGTATCCAAAATATTCATAAATTGCCTAATGACTTTGCCTCTGGACAAAAAAGTAATAGCAGAGCGACAGAAAGCGCGAGACTGAATGTTAGCGGGACATCGCAGTGTGAGTTGTCATGGCCTGGAATAGCCATGCTACAGGTTACTCAAGTTCATAAACAATCTACCACGTGTTTATCACTGCGCATGCGCAGGCATCTGTACTCCCATTACCTCAAAATGACTGGGAAAGTTTGGTGACCCCGCCTTCCTCTGTCAATGTGTGTGTGTGTGTGTTTGAGAGAAAGATGTATAAAAGGGAAAGACAGAGAGAGAGAAAAATTTGAAAGAGGAATAGCGTGAGGTTTTGTGCTGTTCTCTTGTGGCCAGGGAACGCTCACGCCTCTCTTTCGCTCTTCCTCTTTCCCTCGCTCACTCTGTCCTCCAATAAGCACAGAGCGCGGGGCTCTTTAAACCAGGGCCTGCTAGAGCCCAATCAAAACAGCACCGGCACTCGCTCTATCCGACTCCGTGCCAACTGAGCGGGCATTCAGCTTCAGTACTCTGCGCGAGATAATTCAGCTTTCGATTGTCACGAAGCCCAGTGAAGCTGAGACATTGCAGCACCTGCGATTCACAGGTGTCTGTCTACAGCTGTTTGTCAGTGAAATAAGTAACGCAGATTAACTCACACTTGAAACACGTCAATGCTGAAACTCATCGTGCCATGAAATGATAATAAGACACCAAAGTACAAAGTACACTCACCTCTGTGGCCAGGTTGGGGATTAAGGTGTGTGCTCTTACACCGTCGTCAAAATGGTCCACCTTCTAATCCAGTCAGTCAGGACGGAAGGAGGGAGTCAGAAAAAAGGATAAATTAACAACCAGTAAGATGAAGTAAGCTCAGATAAGATAAGTAAAAACATAGCTCTTTGTGCAATCTCAATAAGGCTCTCTTTTTAAGACAAAAAAAAATTACATGTGAATCATCATTTGACCTCCAGAGAAGCACAGCTGCCATGACATGACTCAGAAAGAGCCTTCTGATAATTATGTACGCTACCCACTCAGCTTTTATCTCCTTTTGATCAATCAATACACATGAATCTCACTCATTGTTTTTTTGGGGGGAGGGAGATCCATACATAAGTACTTTTATAGGATATATATATATATATATATATATATATATATATATATATATAAACAGAATTATGCAGTATATGTTTATAAATATATTTTCATCTAATAGTATGATGAACAATAGTTCTTAACCCCCAACACAGATCATCTGGCTATTCTCCTGCTTTGCTCTTCCACCCCCAATAAATTAAATGAGCACCCCCCATAACCAACCCCCGCCATATATACAGGTACAACCGGGCAGTATCTCAAATCTGTCAAATATTTACCCTCTCAGTCCTGCTGCTGCTTTCTTCTCACCACCAGCTAGTCGTAGCCCCATCAAAAGCCTCTCAGCTCTCTCTCTCTTTCTTTTTAGCGCTCTATCTCTTTCTAATTATTCCTCTCTCACTCTTTTTCTGTCCATTCAGGAAGCCATCTTGAGTGTTTTTTTTTTATTTTTGATCCTGTTCATGTGTTCACTCGTTCCTTCTCTCTCCTTTCCTCTGTCTTTCTTTATTTTTTCGCTCTCTCTCCCTCTCTTACTTCCTCTCCTTTGCGGGTCTAGCACATACACACAGGAGGGTTTTATTTAAAGCCCATGTGATCACTATCGGCACTGCACTCTACACGCACACACATACACAGACACAGTAATACACAGATATACCCACAGAACCCCTCCCTCTCTCTCTATTTTTCTTTTCCTTCTGTCTCTCTTTAGCTAACTGATGTGAATGCCCCCCCTCCCCACCTACACACGCACACACACACAAGAGCACTCATACGCTCCTACACGCATACACGCTTGACTACGTCATGCACGAAAGAGTCTAGCCACCAATCGGAGCCTGGTGTCGACTCTGCTGCTAGGGTGAACCGCAAACATGGAGGAGGGGAAGAGGTTGAGAGACATAGAGAGAGAATAAGAGAGCGAAAGAAGGATGGACAAGAAGAAGGGGGTTGGGTGAACAGAAAGGAGAAGGGGGGCACGTGTTCTGCACAGTGTGTATGTGTGTGTGTACACATAGTGTGCGGTTGTAAGCCTATGCTGGGGGATGGGTCTCTCTCTCTGTCTCAGGCTGTCAATTATCTCCTCCGGCTTGCCTGTCCTAAACAATGCCTCTGGTATGTGCTATCACCAGCGACCATCTGTGTCTTGGCGGTTTGCAACAGCCGGACTGGACTGCACTGAGCCCTGGTGTGCGTGTGTACACACATGCACACACACACACACACACACACTGATATACAGTTGGCCTGGAATGCAGGATAACCACTAAAATTCTGTGACAGTGAAACACACAGCTCAGTGCAGCTGACATACTTCATTGCACCAAAGCGATGGACAAACACACACCGAATATGATTAGATTTACATACCCTTATATTTTGTGTTACCTTTACCACTTATAAGAGCCACACATTCTGATCTGAAGATAAATAACACAGCCGAGTCATTCCCATTTGGATTATTTTGTTAATCATCTACTAAAACAGCTTGTCACATGACCTCAGGCTGCATGTTTGGGTCTAAATCCAGGGCAAGGTTTGCTCAGCCTCGAGTAATCAACAGAGTAATTATATAACTCAGAGAACAGACACCATTATAAAAAACAAAGAGTCACTGGGTACAAGTTCCAAGCGACAATCCAGCGGATCCCAAAGCTCACACGCAAATGCAAACAGTGAAACGAACATCTAAATCCAAGGAAGGAGCAATTTTAAAAAACGTTTTTTACACAGCAGAGGAGCGAGAGAAGAGTGTGCAGAAAACGCAATAGCCCAACAGATACGCTCATTCGCTAAATCTTAAATTACACTTCAGTCATGACCACAGCGAAGCAGGAGAGAGAAGCAAGAAAACCAACACGGGAGATAAAAGTCACAAAGAAACAGGAAGAAGAAGAAAGAGAGAGAGACATTGAAGATGGCGCACTATGAGCACTATGAGTAGGCAGCCTTGGAGAGAGGGGAAAAAAGAGCGGTTTGGTGACGCAGCAGTTGTTACGCAGCGTGGGAACTCCAGAAACGTCATACGAGTCAGTGTGTGTGTGTGTGCACGTGGTGGAGCTTGCAGGAACCACGAGATGTTGGGAGGTTGCGCTGTCTGGCACTGAACTTATTCTCTCGCTCTCGCTTTGTACGATACTAGAAAACAAACCTGATGTACAACGTTAACGCATGCTTGTGCACGTGTTCTGGAGAAAAACTGAACTCTGTGCTCTGAAGTTTCGCTCAGACCAGGGACCCTGCTGCCAGTGATCGGACTGATTGAGTGCACTGACAAAAGCTGGCAATGACGTAGACGACAGAAGAGACATTGAATTAAAATAATCAGAGTGATGATGTAGCTGTACGCTGAGTGGTCAATAAAAGGCAACAAACAGAGTGCTTGTAGCAGTAACTTTGATTCTTAAAAGAATAATAAGCAGGGATAAAGAATTATCAATATTAAAAAAGAGATAAGAATAATGAGGCTTAAGACCTGATGTGAAAGAGAAAAGATGTAAAAAAGACATGTTTCAAACATGTAATTAAAAGAATATGAACTATTTATTTGAAAGACAACATTTAGAACATGCTGTTTAAAAGGACACAAGTCTCTATGAGAGACAAAAAATGTTTAAAGTGTATATACAGGAGTCTTCTTAACAAAAGACAACATGGTGCAGAAGGAGCAGAGGTCTTTATATACAGTGAGATAAATAATTATTTGATCCCCTGTTGATTATGTAAGTTTGCCTACTTACTAAGGGTCTATAATTTTTATAAAAAAATTATTGTGAAGGATAGACAGAATATCAATAAAAAAATTTCAGTGAGTAAAAGTAAGTATTTGCTCCGCTTCCAACCATCAATAATTCTGGCTCACACAGACTAATTATGTGCTCATATCATATCATTATGTGTATAAAAGCCACCTGTCCACAGAATCTCTATCTTCCATTCAAACACCACTATGGGTGAGACCAAAGACCTGTCAAAGGAAGTCAGGGACATGATTGTAGTCCTGTACAAGGCTGGAATGGGCTAAAGGACCATCAGCAAGAAGCTTGGTGAGAAGGAGACAACTGTTGGAGATGTTATTCGCAAATGGAACAAATACAAAATAACCATCAATCACTCTCTGTATGGAGCTACATGTACGATTTTACCTCATGGGGTATGGATAATCATGAAAAAAGTGAGGCTTAGCCAGTCTCCACGCCTTAAAAAACTTAGAGTTGCCAAGCGACAGGCAAGAAATCTTAAGGATTTAGAGAAGAAAAAAAATGATGGACCAAAATCCCTCTCGAGATTGAGTTTGTTGGTTACAAACCTGGTAACCAACTGCAAGAAGCATCTTACCTCTGTGCCAACAAAGGTTTCTCCACCAAGTACTAAGTCATGTTTTGCTTGAAGGTCAAATACTTGTTTTCCTCTTTGGAATGCAAATCAATTTCTAAAATGTTTTTTCTGGATCTGGATTATTCTGATTAATTTTTTTGGTTGATATTCTGTCTCTATTATTTACAATAAACCTATGATAAAAATATAGACTCTTCATCCACTGTAAAAGAAATATGACAGGGGCTAAGGAACAGGGTCTATCATAGGAAAAACAAGAAACATAATAATAGGACTGTTAATACAAAAGTCTGTTTATGAAATGTTTGTTTGTTGTGTTTGTTTTTTTTTTTGTAGATTTGACATTACTCAATTACATTTACTTTACATTTACATTACACTCATTTACATAAACACTGAAACAGTGTATTTGGAAGAGTAAGAAACAAAGAAAGTGCAAGATATAAAAACGGCATTGAAGGGCATTTAAGCTGTGGCACAGAGACCTGTCTTTTTTGGCTAAGGCAAGATCACCTTTGATGATCTGCTATTACAAACACTTCACCATCATTTTTCAGAGCTTCTCGTTTTGGTTAGAGAAATTATCTAAAAGAATAAGAAATTGTGACCTCCATCATTTAGACAGATCACGTTGCCCATATTCTTGTTTATTGACACTGCTGCAAAACACACACTCGATTCTTATAGAAAAGAAGACGAGATGATTAGATAAAGGTATTCATAATAATACCACATTTATTTATTTTTACATGTGGCACTCTGCTTCCTGGTTTCTGCCTCTGCTCAGGAACGTACAGAATGTATATGGATCTTCTGATGGGCTCAAACAAACGAATCAGTAAACCTCCATCAGGCAGTCTGAGTACAGTAATCACACACATATTCTCAAACACACACACACTCACACAACCCCAACAGAGGGATCATTAAAGCTGCATTGCTAAAGAGTTGTGAGAACTTGCACCTGCGTGTGTGTGTGTGCATGTGTGTGTGTGATTGAGCATTGCTCTAATAACAGCTGAATTAACGATCCTAATTAACCCTCTCCGCCTCCCACTAGCCCAACAATGGCCTGACTAAAACCTCCACATCCAGACACCTATTCAGTCTCTCTCTCCCTCTCTCTCTCACACACACACAGACACTCACACGCTCTCTCCCCCAAGACTCTGTACTTCACTCTCCCACACAGACAAAACAGATGTCCTATACACAGTCATGCATATTCGCTGTCTTGTTGCCACCCCCACGCACTGTGCACTATAGACAGTCTAAGGTGTTAACCTGCATTAGAGTAATACCTTTTAATAACTTCATAAATATAAAACTGCATTCTGTGAAGTACAACTTAATCGAAGTAGTGAACGACACGGTATGGTAGAAGCTCCAAACACAGTACAATTCACTGCTTATGTTCCTCATTGTTTAACAGTAAGATAATAAAAGTAACAGATTTTACTGGAAGTTGAGGTCAAATTGTGTTAAAGGTGAAAAAACTATAAATCACTGTACTCTACCAATCAGTCTTCTCTGCTCTGTCTAGCTCCTGTTCACACTTCATGGTCACATGCTTTTGGTATGGCTCATGGACTGCATTCACACAGAAGGAAAAAGTGCCCATGTCTGTTTATTTCATACCACATTTCGATTATGCCCTGAATCTGACATCTGTTTATTCCACAGATTACACTCTTAAAGTGACCCACATGTACAAACAAACAATTTTTAGTGTAATGTTTTCGACCTCGCTCAAAAAAAAAAAGCATCCACTTCATCAGTTCACCTTTCAGATGCTTTCCAAATTTGTGTTTAGCCCTGTAGCTTTCCTTTGGCACTGGCCACGAGCAGTGGAGATATTTGCACCCTCTAATTTTGCTTGTACATCAACACACCACTCCAAATGTTTAGGAGGTCTCTTACCTCACTCCTCCACCACTGAAAATTCTCCTTCATCATCATCCTCATAAATTTATTTCCTAACAAAGTTAAAATGGACATTGTCAAAAGGTAGATTTATACTTAAAATGTAAGAAATGTATAGATTCACAGATTTATGGAGTTTATAAATTTATACCTTTATCAATTTGTCTGTAATGAGCAAGCTAGAGGCAATGGAGGCGAGAAAAAAAACAATGTAAAGGAGAAACCTTGACAAGAAGCAGACTCAAAATGGATTTTCATTTGGGTGGAAATTGTGATGAATATGGAGTGGATTGATGTAATGCCTTTTTGATGTAATGTACTGTAAGTCTGAACGCTCAAATCAGGTCTGTTCCTTATTTAGAATCCTATATGGAAGTGGCCGAATCAGAATTATAAAGACCAGACTCCATGTGATTTGTAGCGCTCACACTGGTATATGAAGGGGAAAAAAAACAGATCTGAGTCACATAAGTGAAAGAAATTAGATTAGGGTCACTTTTGCTGGCTGTGTGAACACAGACTTACACCAATCGGAATAATGTAAACACTCAGGAGCTTTACTGTCCTGTGGAAAAACAAAATATTTTTTGTAAGTGAATTTCTATGTTCCCATCACATTAATGCGTTGTGGTTTAGATCATCTCAAGACAGGTAATGTGATCTTAAAGCACTGTATTGCTCCATAGTCCTGTGAGGTTTCTTCACTTGCGTGAGTGTATACAAGTGTATATGAAGATGGTTTTAAAATAAACCAAGCTCTTTATCATTTCAGAAACAAAAATTATTATATCAATTACAATAAAAACAAGAAGGTTTCTAGTACTAAGTGCTTGGACCCTTCATCATTATGAAGAACCACGAGCTCGAGTGCGTCTAGTCACACAGAAGTAGACTTGTTATCTCCATGATCGCACATGACTTTCACACACAGGCTAACCTCAGCTTAATAAAACAATATGTCTTTAAAATTCAAATTAAACCTCATCTGTAAACCAGCCATTGAGAGCGTCACACTCGCAGTGTGTGTGTAATCGATGCCTTGAGTGACGCACGGTAACTGGTTTTAGCATCATTAGCATTATTGAGTGCACAACACGAGTGCAGTATGCTTTGCTGAGCCCTGGTTGGTGAGTTCACGGATATAACGAGATGTGGTTGCTAGGCGACAGGGAGTCAGGCAGCAGGGGATTGCAGGGGTCAGGAGAAGGGGACAATGAAATACGGCCCTTTCTGACCAGCGCACTCGCCACTAATGGGCAATGTTGTTCAGCTCGAAAAGAAAAAGACGATAAAATTCAGTAATGCATATCACAGTTTTATGATGGAATAATTAGCAAGAAAGAACAAAGTGTCTTTTGTATGAGATGATATCATTTGAGTTTTATGTCTTTAAAGTGGATTACAGGAAATGGCTAAAGAAGAAATAAAGGCATAAAGAGCAAGAGTGTAATTAAAACAGAATAAAATTTTCACTGCATTAGATATCAGATTAAAGGATTAAAAGTCTAAAAAAAAAATCAAATAAATCATATTTTGATGTTTTGGGTCAAAGACAAAAATACTAAAATATCCTACCTATGGACCTAAAATACGACCGTGGACGCCAGTGATGTTTTTTTATTCCTATCCTGATATTTTCCTATTAAATATCAGGATAGGAATATATTATTGCTGTCCTTCTCCTACTCCGAGCCATTCTTTCATGTCATCAATCCATCTCCTCGCTGTTCTTCCTACTCATTGTTTCCAATTTCTGTTTCCCCCTATCATCACCCTGATTAACATTTCCTCTCCCATCCCGCAAATGTGCCCAAACAGGCCTAATTTACATTCCTTCATAACTTTGCCAATAGTTTTTTTTTTTTCTCGATGGAGATCTTACTGGATTTTTTTTTCACTTGTCACCTTTTGTCTCCATCCGAATTTCAGAATCTGAGAAATTACATTACTAAATTCTAACTGTGACTCATCTGCATTTTATAACTTTTAGTCTTTTTGTATTATTGATACACCCTTTGTGGGAGGACAGAGAAGTACGATGTACAACATATTTTTTAAAATAATATTTTAAATAATTTTTACAGATAATTTTATGTAAAAGAAAGAGCCCTAGGCCACACATCATAGGTGTGTGTGTGTGTGTGTGTGTGTGTGTGTGTGTGTGTGTGTGTGCGCGCGCGAGTGCACGTGTATTTGTTTGTTGGCCCTTTCAGGTCAATGGAGCGAGGAGGTGTGAGTGGGGGAAGGGCAGAGCTTCATATTCTTGTCTCTGTCTCACATACAAACGCACACAAATATTTTACTAATGTGTGATATTTAAGATGCTGTGACTAATTATTATAATACCTGAACTAAAAATACTCAGAACTGTGTAAAAGTGGACAGAAGTGTACAAAAGTGGACTTTATTAATCTACTTTCAATACCTACATGTTCATTTAAAACTAGATTTGTACCTCAGCAGATATAGAGTTAAAGGATATGGAGAAGTGCAGTTCCTCTGTGACTGGGGATCTCTCTCTCTCTCTCTCTCTCTCTCTCTCACACACACACACACACACACACATACAAAAACAGGAGACACGTGTAGAAGGATGGGTTCCTTCCTCCTCCACCCGACACCAAGGCAGCTTTCCTGAACCTCATCAGTCCTGTTTGTATTTACACTTTCTGTCCTGTTTTTCTCTGAGTGTTTACTCATCTCGCCCACGCTCCATCCTCATTCCCTGCATTCCACACACACTTTAATTAACTTTAAGAAAAAAGTATAGAAACTGCAGATTTCTAAGTGCATATCGACAAAGAAAGAAAGAAAGAAATGGAAAATAGAAATTAAATAAACAAGAAAAGACAAAAAAAAAAGTTAAAATAGAAAGAATTAGAATAAAAAGGGGGAAGTAGAAAGTGGTCCATGGAAAACAGAACAAACAGGAATAAAAATTAAAACGAGAAAGACTTTTTCCAGAACTGTAAGCGCAGACAAACGCTGGTGTAAATCGATGAATAAATAACTGAGCAGATGAATGAATGGAGAACTGAGAAGCTTTACAATAAGTTAGGAAGAGACAAAGAGAAGAGCTCTTTGTCTCAGGTCGACTCCCATACGAGTCACGGGAGCGCCTCCAGAGGTCAGAGGTCAGGCAGCAGTGCACACAGAGCAGGTGGGAGGAATTCGGCACTGCTGAACACAGACCTTCAACACTAAGCTGTTCAAGATGAAGCTAATTAGAGCTAAAGCTCAGCTCAGACTGAGCTCTGGAAACAAACAGAAAGAAATACCTTTAAAACAGCTAAACTGCCCTGAGAAAGGCAAGTAATAATAATAAACATCTGTTTGATAAAAAAAACTAACTTAAGTTTTATTCATTATTTTTAATCTTCCAGTAACTAGTAAATAAAATATTTTTAAAAATGATTTTAATTTAAATCCAAATCCACCTGGAAAATGAAAGCAGTAAAAAAACAAAAGGAAATTGGGTTCCAGTAGCACATGTGTAAATGTAACTTCAAATCTTAGTGTTAGTTTACAGCAGTGATTGCAGAGGGAGACTGGGGCAATAATCAGGTCGGGTTTTCGGCTGGATCCCGAGTCTGTCCTGGGAAGACCGTGCATGAGGTGGGGATCAGAAGTGCATTTGACTTAACACAAAAGTTTATGTGCATTAGTGAGTAAATGTGTGTATGACAAAATGTCTGTTTTATCAGCAAAAGTCTAAAAGAAAGGAAGAAAGAAAGTGGTTAAGAGACTAAAAAGTATCTAAAAGACGGAAAGGAAAAAGAGAAAGTCAGAAAAATGAGTGACAAACAGAAAGTAAAAAATATATAGCAAGGAAATAAAGAAGAAAGAGGCAGAAGAAAGTCTAAACAAAATAAAGATTCTAAGATCATTGGAAAAACAAGACAGAATTTGAGTAAAAAAAAGAAAAAACCTGAGATGCTAAAATAAAGAGAAAGAAACAAGCTAAAATATTGAAGGAAATAAAGAACGAAAACAAGACAAGGAAAAAGAAAGTTGGGTAAAGGCTAAACACAAAAGGAAAAAGATCTAATAAAAAGTAAAAGGTAAAAAGACTGAAAGGAAAAAGAACAAAAACAGATAGAAAAGATAAACGTTGAAAAGAAGATAGGAACAACATGAAAGGAAGAGACTGAGCAAAATAAAGAATGTAAAAGATTAAGAAAGGCAGAATTTAAGAAAGCAATCAAAAGAAAGAAAAAGTAAGAAGGGAAAAAAAAATCAAACAAGATCAAGAAAAGGTTTCTTTCAAAATACTGATAAAAGCAAAAAGGAAAGAAAGTCATAGAAAGTGAATAAGAGACTGAAAGAAAAAAATAACAAAAAAGAATATAATAGCCTGAAAAAAAGAATGAATGAAATAAAGAAAGATGAGTCTGAAAGAATGAGAATGTGAACAAAAGACAGGAGAAATGTATTGTCACTTATCGTGCAGATTTGTTTCTCTTTTGTGTTTCTGAAAACTTTTCCAAAATGGAGAATATTTCAGCATATGATTTGAGTCAGGGTTGCCAGATTGTCAGTGTTACAGTAAGAATTACATCATCGGAGTGTGTGTGACTTTGTGGAGAGTGGAACTATGGTACCTTAACTCACCCTGGGGATTGTTAATTTTAAACTCTTTAGAAGTTCTTTTTTTAAATTCAACTCTCAAACACAAACAGGAGGAACTCCGCTGCTGGCTTTCCTTCCAAAACACGAAATCACATCTGGTTTGTTTCCCAGACGCTCAGCTAAACCCTGGATTGAATTCTCCAAAACAGGACTTAATCTGTGTTTAATAAACACGACCTTTAAAGCCAAGAATCAACAGTTAGCATGCACGTGCTTAGCAATGCTGAAACAAAAATAAGAACAACCGTCTAAAAGCAGGCTGTGTGTTAGCAAACTGAGCTAATCCTGAAGGAGTTTCTCACTCGAGGTTTGGAAAATTGTGTTAAGAGGATCACTTGTCTTTATGTGGGCACTTTGTGTTACCTGATTCTAACATAGTAACCGCTCGGTACAGTCCTTGCTAAGAACTGACACTCAACAAACAGGTTAAAGCAAACAGATAAACAAAGGCTGCACCATCTGGTTTGGTGGCTTTGGGAGAAGAGGAGCTTCAAGGAAACACAAGAATGAGTCGAACCAACACAACTGCCATAGACTTCTTGATAACATGCAATTTTTCAAAGCACAGCAACTTTAATCAGTAGTTCGACTTTGAAAAGTGGAAACAGTGATCGAAGTTAGATTTTTTTCTCGTTTCCACTGTCATCTTGATTTGTGTTGCTGGCTTTGTGAACCGTTGTTTCAAATCTGAATCAACTCATTCTGATCATGTCCTCATGGAAGACAGTCTTATAACATTACTCAAATTTTACTCTCTTTGAAGTTTCATACTGACTAAAAAGCTTTTTAATGATGCATACATACTTTTCAAAAGGTTAAACTCTGGCATTTCATACTGAACGTCCAAAGCTTTGTTCAGCTGAATGAAGTTTATTGTCATTTCTTAGCAACAACTTAAGTAGATGATGTACTTTTATTGCCTCTGAACTCCAGTAGTCCAGAGGAAAAGCACAATCGCAGATTCTCACTTTGCAATCCATGGAAGCTAAACTGTGGGGGACTTTATTCATTCAATCCTGTCAAACAGAGCAAATTTAGCTAATCACATCCACCTGCAAGTTTGTGTATGCAAAAGAATGCGGTTACTACCTTTCCCAAAGTGTGTCCTGTGATGTAATATGAGTAAGCATTTACTTTTTAGGAATCGGTAAGTATTAGAAGTGAAATGGATCATAAAGCTCACGGTTCAGATCGTGTCAGTGTTTAGTTACAGATCAGAAAATTTTCAGATCACAAATTTTTTAGAAAGTTAATGAACAGAGAACTCTTTCCCATCATCCAGATGTTCAATGTTTAAATAAAATCTTACAATAATAAACTCACTATATTAGTCTTTATTTCATGATGTCGAAAACAGGACTTTTTATTCTACAGTATTTCAAAGGAGCATGAGCAGTGCCTTATTCCTTTAAACAATTGTATGTTAAAAATCAACTTTGGTAATACAAAAAGAGGTTAATTTTAGTGGAAAACAGTTTATGCATGTATAATTGGGCTACATTATAAGATGTAATTATTTAGATTTGTTTTTATCGAAGTGGGCAGGTTTTCTGTACTTGTCTTTGTGCATGTTCACTCTGTGCTTGGTGTTTTTTGCCGTGGTACTTCCCACAGTCCAAAGACATGCCGTGTAGGCTAATTGGCATTTCCAAATTGCCCATAGTGGGTGAGTGAGCACTTGTTTGTGCCCTCCGATGGCTTGGCACCTTATCCAGGGTGTGCCCCGCCGAGTACCTTGATCCCGCAGTCAAAGGCTACCGGCATCCCACAACCCTGTATATCAAATTCAATCCAGAAAAGGCCAGTGTGGGTTCAGGATTTCATTCCAAACAAGTAGAAGCCACACCTGATATCCTACTGAAAGCCAAGAATGACTAATTAAACAGGTGGAATCAGTTGTGGCTTCTGCTTGGTTGGAATGAAAGCCTGCATACACACACACCAGCCCTTTCTGAATCCAGTTTGACATACCTGCTATACAGGATAAGCGGTTTATAAAAAGAGTTAGTGAGATTTTCAGCACTGCCAAGGGGGATGTTGCCAGTGTATTCTGGCAACCCTGCCATGCAAAAGAGAGAGAGTGTGAGGTCATATTTAGTGAGCGAGAGAACAAAAGGGCTTGAGCAAGTAAAACTATAATTTGAGTTATTCAACCAGAAATGGGCCCAAATATAACGCCATACAGTGACAAAATTGTGACAATTCAGCTGTAGTTTATATGCAGACAAACTGTGGGGGGCAATTTGTACACACAGATCCACTCTGATCTGTTACATCACTAGTAAGTGTTATCAGGTTTAAACAGAGCCTGAAGCTAAGTTTAGCAAAACTCTTTAACTCAAACGTCAACCTGGTCAGTTAAACAGGCTGACTCTCAACCGCACTGTTTTTACGGTTTTCCCCTTGCAGCAAACTCAATTCAGTCTATAGCTAATAACCCAGGCTTTGAGACATGGATGCAGAGACAACAAATGGCAAATAGGAACAAAACATGTAACCTTATCATAAATTGACAAAGCAGTTAGTCATAGTCAGAATTGTGCTATATATGGTGCTGTGACTGATCCAACCCGAAGCTGTGAAGTGAGCAGGGTCTCAATACAGTATGTAAAGTAGGTCATGACAGACAGAACGTGTGGAGGACAAGTTTAGGCGGGACAAATGAGGAATGTCTTCAAGAAAGATCAAAAGCAAGGAGGATCTATGACAAGTTGAGGTCTCGGTTTAAAAGGGCTTCCTTCCTGTAGCCTTGTCAAACTTGAAGTCATTAAATAAAAAAAATTATTAAAGAGACCCGAAGTGATGTAGTCTCAAGACCCCATATGACCTAGTTATCGTATAAAGTCATGAATGATTAAGGTTAGCGTGAAGGTGGGGATTTACACTTGTGGCTTGCAACTTCATTCATATGAAATCCAAAAGAAGCTCTCGCGCATACTAAAAATGAAGTCCGCAAGGAAACATTTAGCTCACATGTGTTTTCACTCAAAAATTTTCTGACAGTAGTGAAATTCGAAACGACGGGATCAGTAAAAAGATCAGGATCAAAATTCTAATTTTAATATGGCTTGTATGATTACACATACAATTTATTTAAGAGACTTAAAGACTTAAAGACATGAGTGACTTTGTCTTGAAGCATAATTAATAATTAATTGGCTTAACATACTACAGAAATAAATCTTTTATGGGGAAATAACTTTCAGTGACCACATGGCAACACATTATTCAAATTTTAGCTTAAAATTTGTTGAATGAATTTAGGGATTTAAGCACTACCGTTAAAGAATCATAATCACTAACTTGGATTCTTTAATACTTCACTATTTATGTAAAGGTTGTTAGACCTGACTCCACATAACAGGCTCCTAGAACCATGTCTAGGTTAGCTAGCATGTAGCATATATATAGCAGAAATATGTTGTTGACATGGTTCAATCTGTGGATGTTGTGACACCTCATAAGGTTAATAAAGTTATAAGTTGTAAAGGACATGCCTCCCTCACTGAGGCTGACGCGTGTTAGTATTGCCTTCCAACTTTTCATTTCAGCCTCTTACCTGCCAGGTGACTCTCCTCTTCTTGAGTTCCTCACACTTCCTGAGCTTGCAGATCTGATGTGCGACCTTCCTGTTGATGCAGCTGTTGCAGGTGCCGCAGTTCTCTGTACGCATGCAGGGCCCGCATACGC
This sequence comes from Clarias magur, assembly GCA_013621035.1. Taxonomy (NCBI): domain Eukaryota; kingdom Metazoa; phylum Chordata; class Actinopteri; order Siluriformes; family Clariidae; genus Clarias; species Clarias magur. The sequence goes on along the minus strand of QNUK01000310.1, from coordinate 705,386 downwards.
CGCACCTTTTCCTCTTCTTCCTCACAGGATCTTGGGGCATGGAGAAGAGTCCTGCATGCTGGTGCTCGCTTTGGATGTAGTGGCTCAAAGGAGACACCATGCTCACTTCCCCGGGTCTGAGGAACACTTTGGCGTCCTCTTCATCCAGGGTGAAGTCATGTATTTCAGCTGCTGGAGGAGCGAGCCCATTCCGAGGCTTGTGCATGCTGGGAAATCTTCTGTTCGCCAGCCTAGGACTTGCGGTTGGTGGTGTTAGAGGATTTTTAATATGATACAGGAAGATCACTACAGCACAGAGGAGTCCATACAGTCAGTGGTGAGGGTGCAAGTCAGAAAATGCAGGAAGGAAAGCAACAGCAATGGGACAGATGTTGCTACTGTGAGAGAAATGTGATGCTCATTCTTATTCTCCGGTTGTATGTCCAGGCGTTGAATGAATGCAGGACATGGAGATCATTTCTCCGTACGATTGAGTGAGGGTCTGGTCCAACCTCAGCAGCTTTACAGGAGCCATTTCTGTTCAGAGTTCCTCCAGCCAGCAATAGACTGCAGAAAAGAATAAACAAAAAAAATTAAAGAAACATTCATCAAAACATTGCTCAATAGCTAATTGTTCATACTAAAAAGTGTCAAGGCACACACATTATGCTTGTAGTTGTCTCTTGTGAATGTGCAGCACTTTCTCGCTACACAATTTCTTCTACTTCCTTCCAGACTTTATTCATGTCCCGAATGCCTACAGTATGTACATTTAATGTGAGTTCGTATATGACAGAATTTTATGAAACTACTGTTAAATAAACGTCCCTGAAGACACTTTTTCCCACCTCCAATCTAAAACTACACTCTGGGGTGTAAGACAAAGAATCAATCTGATATACTCTAGAAATGGGAAAACAATGCATGATCCTGATTAGTTAATCCTGTTTCTCCCATGGTAGCTGGAAGTCCATTCAATTTAAGAAACATACTAAGGCATCTGTAATCATGGAATTGTACTCAAGGCTCATTATTAATATTATATCATAATAATTGCTCAGAACATGTGACTTAATACTGAATAACATGTTCATGCTCAGCTCTGTAATGGCACGCATGGAAGGTTTCTACAAATTAGAAATGGGGAAAAATTATTTTGTGTGACAATTCCTGTATCACCACACTGACTCCAAAAATCCTTTTTTTTATTTTTATTTTTAGTTAATACATGATTGCATTTGAAATGCTGACGTGTTGCAGTTACTTTATAGTACATGTTGTGCACACCAAATTATTCACATATTGGTCAAAAGTTTGGATACCCCAAATTATTGAAAGTTTTTTCTTTTATTTTGAATATTTTCTACATTTTGCAACAAAGACTTATTCAATTTCATTGCACTAGTTCAATCACAATAAAGTGAAACTTAACCTGAAGATATCTAAATGAAGAAATAGGACAAATAAAATTAAAGAATATTCAAAACAAAATCTATATCATTAACAAAAAATTCTCAACATACTGTATACAGAAACTATTTCAAGTACATCGCTCCAGGTGACGATCTGACATTATGAAGCCGGTTGACTGGAAGCCAAGAGGTAATGTGCTAAACCTTTAATCAGTGCATAAGGAGGCTATATTTACAAGTCTAGGTGGCCCAGTGGGGTAGTGGTTAGCACTGTCCACCTTCATGGTCCGGGTTCAATCCCCACATCCCCACAGTTGGAGTTTGCATGTTCTCCCCTTGCTTGGTGTGTTTCCTCCGAGTACTCAGGTTTTCCTCCAACAGTCCAAAAACATAGAGATTATTCATGCAGATGCAGATTAACGTGTGTGTGAATGTCCACTGGAGGTCCTACCACAGTTTTAAAAATGGTAATAAATACAATGGTAATCACCATTGGCGTTCATGTTCCCTAGTTGGAATACAGAGGTTCCTAGATGGATGGATCCTAGATCGATTTCAGAGTAGAAAGATATAAAGCAAATGCTTCGTTCACACTTTATTTTTTATTTTTTGGCTTAATATGTGATTGCATGTGGTATTTTATAGTTTTGATGCCTTTCAGGATCGTTCTACAATACAGTGGACCCTCGCCATACGTATTTTGTATCTTTCTTCATTAATAGGTGTTTTCTAAATGTTTTGATTGCAAAAAAGTGATTTAAAAGTGTTGGAAATTTAGAATTTTTGGTAATATTTTTGGGTGGCTGGAACGAATCACCCACCTGCATTTACATTAGTTCCTATGGGAAAATGCGATACGCTATGCAAACTTTCGAGTTACAAACGCTCCCCTGGAACTGATTAAATTTGTATGGCGAGGGTCCACTGTATAGACATTAGTAAGTAATTAAGAAAAAAAATTAATTAATCGATTAATTATTAAGAAAGAAACCTGAAGCTTGTTTTATTGTTATTGTTTATTCGCAAAGAGCGCTGCTGGTGGTTCGTTATTATTGTTGTTGTTGTTATTATTATTAAGTAATTACACTTCTCTCAGACCTAACAGACTGATGTTCAGACGCTCCTCCCTGAGTGATTATCGTTGCTTCGAGCTTCATCTGAATAATGCACATTACAGTAGACTGAGGAATCGGGCTCGAGGTGTGTGCAACGCACGAGCATTGAACGCATGATCACACACACCATGGCGCTGCGTTCAGGCGCGCGCACGGGTGCTGGTGGAGGCGGCGTGCGTACGTGCGCGCGTGCATAAGGCTAAATAACGGAACCTGAGCGAGGGCGGGGGCTCGTGATTAATCAGCATCGGCAACAACTCAACAGCTGCTGTAAAGAGTGCACACACACACCACACCCAACCCGATGCACACACACACACACACTCGTCCGTGAGACGTGTGACAAACCGCGCGCTCGTAATGGCGCGCTCTCTGCCCACGCGCGGAGCCAACGCGCGCGCGCTCCTTTGTCTACAGTCACGCAGACCGCGCACCCCGTGCGCGAGGATTAAATATGTATATAAATATAAATAAATGTTATTAAAGAAACATGAAGGAAGAAAACCCGAGGCTCGGTTCTAATTGGACATGCAGTGCACTACAAAGGGCATCGAATTATTCCCTCTGCACCACTAGTGTGCAGTAATTCACACGCCTCACTACTGGACACTTCGTGCACTACATATCCTGCCTCTATTATTTTATATCCTAGTGCACCTACTCTACATTTTTTTTATTATAATTTTGTTGAAAATAATAACATAGGACCTAGAAGTGCACCCCCGCCCATATGACTCAAATAAATGTAAAATCCTAATAGCTTTGAATATTTTTTTTAACTTAATACTTTTGAATCATCCCAGAATTAATTTTTTAATTCATGAAAGTAAAAAAAAAAAAACTTACCAATGTAATGCACTTACATTTCATTCTCATGCATTTTATGTATGGTAATGTTATTTTTTCCCATGTGCAATAAGAAAAAAGTATTTGAGTGTGTGCGTGTGCACTTCATCTATGAAATATTCTTTCAATATTAAAATTCATTTATTCATTCATTCCCACATTCCGTTAGCGGTAAAAATTGCCCTTTATAAAAGTAATGATAACTTTTGTTCTACCTGACGTATCTGAAAACCCAAATACACAGTTTCGATTCTGAAACCTCCCGGTTCACACACACCAGCAAGGCTTCCATATAAGTACTTCACTGACCTATGCTGGTTGCCAGCACGGATCTGTGCCACTTGAGTTTTAAGGGTTTTTAATTAATTAATTGTGAGAAAAGTCACAGCTGAAAAAAAAAAAACTTGCATGTGAGTATTAAAAATATTATCATGATTATGATCATTAACATGAGACGTTTGTGCAAATTGAGTGATGTAGAGATTCAAACCAGGCAGGAACATGGTTGGTTTATAAAATACTAATGCATGAACTCTTTCTTGTCCAATAATAGGCAACATCCTGCATCCTGGTGCTCTCTAGAAACCTGGAGTCGTGTTTCAGTTTGTGGTGAAGTGGCTGTTTAAAATTAGCTAGACCATTGACATGCCACAAATACCTGGGCTACTACTAACCTGAATTAGAACTCAACAACGTTAGACACCAGCACGATAACTTTACACTTACTAAATTTGCACACACTGGCTTGGGCTACCAAACTGGTGGTGTTTCTCAAAAGTATGTTTAAATTTCTAGCTTGTATACGGTCACAACAATCCACCTGAACTCTTCCATCAGATGTTAATGTGTGGTTGTGTATGTTTTAATGTTATAAATATTTAAATGACAATAAACTCAAGAAACTATAAGAGTTTGGTTGGCAGATTTTATGCATTTGATTCTACCTAGCAAATTTCTTTTTACATATCACTATTTCTTAAAGATTTAACTTGTACAATAATTTATGTCTACACTACAAGTCCAGTGAGTCAGTGTGAAACATAATAATAAGGAAATACCTTCATTAAATTCATCCAACCACAGCTAAATTAATGTATTTATAATCACAAAAACTAACATATTAATTAAAGCCAATACTTAATAAACAGACATAACTACAACTACTACTCTGTAGCATTATAATATATATTAAAATATAATAATAAAAATAATTGAATTACGTCACATGTTCCTCACGGCACAGTGAAATTATTTTTTTCACATATCCCCGTTAGGAAGCTGGGGTCGGAGCACAGGGTCAGCCAGGATACAGCACCTCTGGAGCTGAAAGGGTTAAGAGCCTTGCTCAAGGGCTCAACACTGGCAGCCTGGCGGTGCTGGAGCTTGAACTCCCGACCTTCCGACCAGTAACCCAGTAACCCACAGCCTTAGTCCATTAAGCCACCACTGCCTAATAGGGTGTGTGTATATGTATATTAGCATGAATCCTCATTGTTAGTGTGTACACATTTGGAAATGACACATGGTGATGATAAATCCACATGTTCTGTGTTCTGTAGATGTTGGTTATATAATGATTACAATTTCATAACAAAGCATTCGCCAGAAGTGAAAGTCAGTTTTTCTTTAAGAATAAGGAAATGTAATGATGTAGTTATATAAGGGACTTAACAGGCAGAACTCTGGACACAAATCTGAAGACACCCTGGATAGAGTGCACGAGCACGCGCACACACACACACACACACACACACACACACACACACACAATGGACTCGGAAATGCCAATTAGCCTGCATGTCTTTGGACTGATGGAGGAAACCTGAGAACCCCATAGAAACCCACCAAGCACATGGAGAACATGCACACTCCCGGGACTCCAGCTCAGATGCAACAAATAAATAAATAATGAAATAAATAAACAAATAATAATGAAAAATAATTATCAAGCCCTGGGTGTGTTTCACATGTTTTAAAATAATAAAAATGATTTACTTATCAGGTTAATTTTGCAGATGAAAGTGTTACTGAACCATTTTTGTTTACCAGCACAAAGGAACTAAACTCACTGCTGCAGCTTTAGAATGAAGATTTAAACAAGACCAGTTCTATTTTTCATGTTAATTGTGAGAAAATACACATTAAAAAAAACAAGTTAAATGACTGAAAAACATGACTCAAAAACTCAATTTTGATATTAGAATGAACATCTGGGATGTTACATAGTCTCTCTGTCTGTCTCTCTGCCTCCAGTGAAAGCTCAACTAAAAGTTGATAAAATGTAACATTCACACCTTCATGTACTGTAGTTAGTTTTGGCACCCCCTCAAACCAAAGTCGCATTTTGTTTAAAAGTTTTGCTTTGTTTCTACACACACACACACACACACGAGCTGCTTTCCTCCTCCGGGCTGAAACTTTACTAAGTAAGAGACGTTTTTTAACCCCATAAATCTCCCTCAAGCATTTTGTCATAACCCAAGAAAACATCAGCGTGCGCGCGAAAAGTCCGCGCTTTTGATGTCGCTTTATTTGATGTTTAACATTAATAACAAAATGTAACAAACCTGAAGCGTGATCACGAAACACACGCGCCACGACTCGGAGCACGTGGCTTGTTAAAAAAAAGGGGGGGAAGAAAGAAAATCTCACATGCATTTTTTTTTTTCTTCTCCTCCTTACGAGTTAAATGCCTCGGGGGGCCCGTCCCAAACTGCACACACACACACTTTGACTATGTAGGATGTGCAAACAACAGGACGTTACCAACGGTCGTGTGCGCTTACAGCCATGTTGTAACAACATATATAACCTATAAAGTGTGTGTGTGTGTGTGTGTGTGTGATATTGAATCTCTTGTGCATATTTGCGTACAGCGCATAGGAGAGCTACTGCACGCATTTAAAGGCACGTGTTCACGAAGGTGTTAAGTGTTTATGTAAAGTGCAATTAAGTTGCCGTTAGTGTAACGTTTATCAAGCACGTGACAAAGGTGAAAAACGCACCACGCTCCCGCAGTTTGCGCGTGTCTGCTCAAATGTGTTACAACTCACACCAGTTACAACAGTGAGTAAATAACACACACACACACACACACACACACACACACACACGTATATGTGTAAAAGAAAAGAAAAAAAAAAAGAAAGTAGCTACAGGTCTCAGGGCGGACGAGTTAAGATCAGATTATCAGCAATCGATGTGTATTGGACTAATTGCAGCACTGATGAGTTAATCACTTTCCCCTAGTAGGAATACACACGCATTCACACACACACACACACACACACACACCTCATGCATTTAAAAACACATCAGAGGACAAAAAGAAAAGTCAAACAAACTCACCATGTAGTCCTGTTTGTCTTTGAATATTCTGAAGCTTTTAGTGTAAATTGTTCATTTACTCAGCAGGTCTCTGAATGCTACAGCAGCTTAATGTTAAAGTAAAAAATAAAATAAAAAACTAACACATTTCTACAAGGGGTTAAAGAATTTCAGAATGTCTGGAAGAGAAAAGAAGAAGAAAAGAAAAGCTGAGTCAAGAAAAAAGCATCTCACAGCCAAACCAAACCGTGACACTGCAAATTCATTCAAGACTAAAATCACATGGAGGAAAAAAAGTTTCTGTCCATCTAAATTCTCCTTAAGTGTCTATTGCTCTTAGAGTTTAAAAAGAGGCAGAAAGAGGAGGAGGAGGAGGAAGAACCAGGGCTGTGGGGCTGAAGGAAAGTGTGGAGTGGAGTTTCATGGGAGCAGAGGGGTTAAAAAATTTTTTCAGTGGTGATGAATTTAGGATTTGACAAGTAAATAAAAAAAGATCACACTTTTGGAACTCTGCTGTAAAACATATATATATATATATATATATATATATATATATATATATATGTGTGTGTGTGTGTGTGTGTGTGTGTGTGTGTGAAACTGTAACATATAACAATTGATTAAAAGTTATTATAAAAGTATTATATTCCCTGACCCGGACAAACATTTTCATTTGTCCTTTCAGGAAAAATGCTTCCTGTTTTATATTTATATTGAGTTTTATATTAAATACCATTTCTTACTTTTATACAATTATAATGGATTGATATGTTTTTTTTTTTTATGTAATGGCGTTTAAGACATTTATCTTCATTAGAAAAATATCAGCAAATCATTATCAACAAATAAACGTCTAGTCACGTCTCATCCACATGCTTGTCTGGTTAAAGTGTACCGATGAGCACGGAAAGGTTCTGCGAGGTGCAGAGAGAGATGACCGTGAACCGGCTTTTCTATGGGGTGATAGAGTCAGAGAAAGACTTCGAGCCAGAATAAGTATAGAGCTGCAACTTCTGGTCCAGATTCCAAACTTTACAAATAAATAGCAGTAAATGAATTCAAAGGGAAATTATTTAAGAGACCAAAACCTGGTCATCGGGCAAATTATAACGAGTCAGAGTAAACAGAGTCAGAGCTCGCAGAGAGTCAGTGTTTAAGGAGAGTTATGAAGGCTAATGCAGTGAAACCCTGTCAAGAGGCATTTAGTTCTGGAGCATCATGGGGGTTCATGAGGTCGGAAGCTTGTAATGAGACAAAACATGTTTTTTATGCAGAGTCAGAGATTTGATTGATTGAGAATTAGGGCAATAGAGGCTACATTACGTCAGAGCTTGTTTAGTCTTGGAGCGTCAAAGCCTTAAGATTCAAAGTCAACAGAGTTGAGAACTATCCCGAGTGTGTGCATGGAGAGAGTCAGAACTTCTAAAGGCTTATGTAGAGTCGAGTCACAGCTTGTGCAGAGTTAAAGCTTGTGGAGAGTCAGAGCTCATATTCTAAATTTATGCCAAGTTTGTTGGGAGTCAGGATCTTAAAATGAATCAGAGTTTATGGAAAATCATAAAAAAAAAAAAAAAACTCAGGGTATGTGAAGGGTCAGAGGTTTGGGAGGAGAGTCCGTTTATATTTATAGAAAGATGTTGCAGAATACGGAGACTGTGCGCAGACAGAGCCAGAGCTACCGGAGAGCCAGAAGTTAGAGAATCAGTTATAGAATATATTTTTATTTGTTGCCGTGAGAACTGATGGGTTGTCACTGATTTACACACATCAAGGAAATAAAACAACTGACTGGAGACTGGAGTTGAGTGAAGAAGCGCCCAACACATTATTAAAAACCTGGAGGGACAAAGCGGAACCGTCAACTTTACGGAAGAACTACTGTCATAAAAACAATGAGTTTTTTCACTTAAACACTTGGGGAAGTTGCATCATAATAGATCAACAGTAGAAATTTGAGCTATGTTTAATAATGGAAGTAAGGGCATTTCCATACACACACACAATGTGATGAGAACTCAAACAGCTGTGTGTCCATAAGAAAGCCACTTGTTAGTGTTCGTGCGACTCGTCAGGGGGAAAAGGAGGCTTGACTTTGCTAGGAAGCATAAAGATTGGACTTTGGAGCGATGGGAAAAGGTCATGTGCAGATCGAGATTATTCCAGAGCGAAAGGTTAAGAAGGGAAGCGTATGAAGCGATGTACCATCATGCAAAGCGGCCGCTGTACAAGCCTCTGGAGTCTTACAGAAATCTGAAGGCTGAAAAAAAGTTCAGACTTTTTTTTTTTTTTTTTATAATTTATTCTGCATCACTGCAAAAACAGTACGAGAGAAACAAACACAGCAAACAGAAAACATTCAGTGACAAACAACAACTGAGTCTGTTTTATTGGTCCGTGTCGCCTTAATGAACTGCACCGATCAGTGAATAGTGGTTATAATATTTTTTCTCCTCAGAGATACAGTTCATTCTGGATCGAGGACCTGTATATACTGTGTGTGTGTGTGTGTGTGTGTGTGTGTGTGTGTGTGTGTGTGTGTGTGTGTGTGTGTTTGTTTGTAATAAATCAGTCCAGATGTGTCTATGAACTGTATAAGGTCCTTTGATAATGTAGTCCAGGATACCAGCTTGGTAATGGTAGTGTCTCAGCAGTGAAGCCATTAGTAAAATGGAGAGCTAAGTGCATGATCAATAAGAAGGCAGGGTTACGGCGACATGCACCAGACATCCATCGACTAACCGTAAACGTCTGAGTGTAATTTATTTTTTCCGCCATTTTAACTCTACTGTAGCTTTCGTGTTTGTATCCGGACTTAGACGTACTGCTGCCATCTTTAATCTCGAACTTAATAAATAAAAAAAACAGACAATTCCATGATCGAAAAATGTGTTTGAACCAACATGAATTAAAAATAAATAAATAAACTGATTTAGACAGACGAGGATGTCGTAGCACAACACGACGCAAAACTCGAAGCAAATTTCTTATAAACATTGCCATTTATGCTGGACAAACACGCTAGGAAGGTGAGTGTGTTCTTTACACTGTTTACACACTTTACAGCTTGCATGCTTCCTTCATTTCGAGGAATACCTTTAACCTGAGGAATGCTAACAATGATGTCACGTACAGGAGCAGTGTTCAAACCCACAGCACTATCGGCGGTTTCCACCAGAGAATTCCTTTAAATCTTGTAAAATATTTTTCTACTAAAATCAACCCCGTGTTCTCAGCCCCTATGGATCCCCCCAACCCTTCACGCACACACACACACACACACACACACACACACACACGCTGTAACGTCCCGCTGTGCGTCCGTCCTCGTTGGAGATGGCAGGAAGCTGGAGACGAGGTCAGCCTCTAGGTCCGCACCTGGAATTTGCCTGCCTTGGTCATGTACTTGATGCCTTTGAACGGTTTGTATTTCTCGCCGTACATGTCCAACCGATTTACCTTCAGGCCTTTAGGACAAAAGAGGAGAGAGAACAAAGTGTCACCGAGAGTCTGTACTGTATAATACGTTACCATGGCGCCGGGATGTGACACGTATAAGCTACATTTGCATGTGAACCCGGCCGACCTGTGAAGGAGCGTAGCTCTGACAAAGCAGAGACTTAAGGGCGTTGAGACCGCCACCTAGTGGTCAAATCAAAGCAACACAAGGCATAAATGAATAAAAATATATTTAATTGATATTATGATTCTACTGAGCTTCTAGAGCAGACCGGGGCATTTTAAGGCCCGGGGGCCAAGTACGGCCAAAGGTTGCTTGGAATTAAGAAAATAAAACCTACTTTCAAAATTTCGCATACTGCATGGATTAAAACGGCAGTGCTTTTACTTTGAAACCTGTTTACAGTGTGCGTGCGTTGTTTACATACAGGTACTCTGAAATAAGTCCGAGTGCATGTGATTAGCAACAAGTCATTGTAATGGTAACCCTTCAAAATGTTTGCACATGCCTAAAAAAGAAAGGTGGACGCTGAAGGCTGTGGTTTCAAGAAAATATGGACTACTAAATATTTATTTACTAAAGTCGGGGGTAAACCCGTGTGTTTAGTTTGTAGAGAGCAGGTCGCCGTGTTTATGGAGTACAACGTGAGTTGGCATTACGAGACGAAGCATCCAGCCCTCTACGATATTTTCTGCTTCTCATTTGGCCCCTGGGGAAAAATAATTGCCCACCCCTGCTCTAGAGGGACATATAGGTGAGGGGGAAAAAAACAGGACCGGCACATGGATGGAAAAAAAAAAAAACAACAGGACACAGGAGAAGCTCCAAGTACAAACTGATTGTCTTTATATTGTAGGCCAAGCTGAAATGAAAACTCAGTACATGTAACTCGAATCCGAGTATCTTGCCCGTTTGCTTCTTCTTCCCTCTGTTTCATTTTTTTTCTTCCATTTTTCCCTGTTTTGCGAGATCTTCGGGTCCCGTGTCCCATTTTTTCTTCTTCTTCACCAGTTTTCCTTTTTTTTTTTTTTTCTCCACCCATGTCCCTTATGGGGCTCCGTTTGATTCTGATTCTTGATTAATTTTCTACAACTGCAGCAGAGCAGAGAGGTGAGAGGTTGGGTGACTGACTGTTTATAGCTGCTATAATATAAGTGAGAACCTGTTTCCTGAACATTTCATAAAATAAAATAATAAATAGTAAATCTGTTTTATTCTGGGCATCAACACAAGTGGCAGTGCTTCCAGTAGGGCCTCTGCCATTCTCTGCCTGTGTGTCTTTTCTTTCTGCATTTATTTTGGTTTTTATTGCTTGTTTTAAGTTTTTTCATTCCTAAATTTCTATCCTGTTTCAATTTCTATTCCTAGACACCTCCTGAAATCTCTACTCAATTAAATTCAATTCAATTTTATATAGCATTTTTAACAATCATCACTGTCGCAAAGCAGCTTTACACCAAATCAAAAGAAAATGATTGAAACCAGTATGAAATGTGTGAGGATGATATGCATCAATCAAAATGATCAGATTCTCCCTGATGAACAAGCCGAGGGTGACGGTGGGCGACGGTTACCATCTGGTAACCCTGGAGACGTGCACCATGACCTCACTTCTGAATGGGGATCAGTTCAAGCAGCTCCTTAGAAGACCTGACCTCGGTACAGAAATCATTCCACGCCACCACACGAGTTTTCCTGGATGTGTGTTCAGCGTCGTACCTGAGATGGCCATCTGCTGGATCTTAAACTGGATGTTGATGGTTGGATTCTCGTCTGGTTTGGAAGCTCCAGCCTGCAGACACATGGTGCCCTTCAGACTGGGAAGCTTCTGAGGGTTGATCTTGCCTACGTCCCACGTCAGGAGCTGCAGACACACACACACACACACACACACACACACAGTCTCAGGGTATATGAAGCTAAATATTCATAATGTTTCTATGACGCTAAACCTTCAAATAAAACAAAACAAACCCCAGTTAGGTTTACTGATCGAACAAGAAACTTAACTGATGTTTATGATCATCATTCGAGATCATGTTTAAGACTGTTTTTATATGCTAGCAAAACTACAAATACAAGAAACGTTCAAGTCAAACTGGGACTTGAAAATGACCTAAACGAAGGCTTAAAAGTGACGACATTTACAGAAGACTTCAAGCACAATAAGGTGATGACGCTCTTAGCCGCAGTAAAACATTTTAAAGAAAGCCGTAGGTCCGTGAATGACGATCCTGGACGAGGTGGTTCGGAGCCCACGGCAGGCGTTCAGCAAGTGGAACGTCTGATCCTTGAAAATCCAACACCAACACCACTCGCATATTACAGGAAATCGGCTGGGCGTTATTGCCACATCTGCCGTACAACCTGAGCTCGCTCCAAGACTTTTCCACATGTTAAAGGAGTTCCTGGGAGGCCGGCGTTTTAGAAGTGAAGCAGGAAGTCAGGTCATGGCTTCTGAGAAAACTTTCTACCTTGATGGTGTCCAAGCACTAGTGACACACTGGGATAAGTGCATTAGCGTAGCAGGAGATAAAATAAAGGGAGTTTTTACTCTCTGTACTGTGAAAAATCCCGCTTTGACTCGAACAATAAACAAAACAGTAAATTCTACCTGCTTAAATAAAAGTTTGTGATAGGCGTACCTAGGTAAGAGCTAAACAGCACTTATGTGGTGTTCCAAAATTCTAGAAGTTGTGACCCGGTGCTGATGTTTCTCAATAATGAAACTCAGCGTAAAATGCTGTTGGATTTTTTTTACAAACTAAAACTAATACACAAGCTACATCCGTGTATTTATCGCCAGCTGTAGAAACGTGCTCTACTAGAAAAACATGTTCTTCAACGGTTAACATCTTCACACAAAAATACGCGGCTGATGTTAAGCGAAGATCTCCTCGGAGACGTACGAGAGACCGGCGGCACCCAACAAGAGCGCAACAGCACACGCCACGTGTCCGCTGTAGAGAGACTTTCTGAACGCACTAAGGTATAGAATGTGTGTGTGATTATTTCAGAAGATCGAATTAGAACACATCTGAGAAAGGATGTGGAGATCCTGATGGGCAATTCCTGATGGCTCATATTGTAGTACTGGAGCAGGTGCTTCACCAGCATGACTGTAAATTTACGCATGGTGGCTAAAGTGAAGACGCCAGGTGAGCTTACATTAGGTGTGTGGTGTTAGTGTGTTACCTTGGTGACAGGGTCGAAGGTGTAGGTGCCCTGTGTAGGGTTGAGGCTGGCGTTCAGGACGCTGCGCGGGAGCTGACTGCTCACCAGCACCGACTCCACGGCCTTCCCCATGGTCTGTTTGGGGCCGAGCGTCAGGTCGAAGCGACCCTGAGAGCTGCCCTCGCGGAATGAGATGTTGTGTTTGACGTACACAGGGATGGCCACCAGGCTGAGAGAGCGAGAGAGAGAGAGCAGGAAGTTTAAAGACATTGTTGTGGTTAAAGCGCTCGCCCTATCATCCGGAGATCGCTAGTTCGAATCCCGGGTGGTGCTGTAACCTCTCGCAGCCGGAGGTCTAGAGAGAGCTGATTGGCCGAGCTCTCTCAGAGGGGAGGGATGAGAGGTACATTGTGCTCCCACATTAATCACGGCTCTACAGCCAGTCAGGGGCGTCTATGAGCTCGCGCAGCGGAGGGAGCGGATAGCGCTGTCCTCCGAGTGTGTTACGCCGCCCCCAACGGTGCGCGAGCGAGCAGTTCGAAAAGATGCGGTCGGCTGGCGTCACGTGGTTCGGAGGAAACACGTGATAGTCTTCGGCCCTCCCGGCTGAGTGGTAGTAGTAGCCTTAATGTGGGAGCCCCCTAGTGACGGGGAGGAATTGGACAAGACTAAATTAGGTAGAAAATCGGGGAAAAATCCAAAAAAAAAAAAAAGACATTGTTGATTTGGAGGCAGTTTTGTCTTTGTACAACGTGACATATTAACACACACACACGTCACTGGTTTTATCTGTGTGATTAAACTGTGTGTTTTTTTAACATGTTTGTTTTTATCACAAGACAGCTGTTGCGTTTATTAGAATATATCTGCCAATTTTTGTAGTGTAACCTATTTCTAAATATGAAAAGATCTTGGCTGTGTTTTCATATATTTAACCCCTTTTTAAAATTTATTTAAAAAAATTATGATGATTTATTTTTGTCTGCATTTTATTTATTTATTTTTGTCTGCATTTTTTTTGTCTGCTATTTTTGTATTTTGATTTATTTTTGGCTGCATTTTTTATTTTTTTTTAGGGGCATTTTTTAATTAATTTATTTTTGGCTGCATTTTTTATTTTGGGGGCATTTATTTATTTATTTATTTTTGGCTGCATTTTTTTTTGCCTGCATTTCTTTTATTATTTATTTTTGGCTGCATTTTTTATTTTGATTAATTTTTGGCTGCATTTTTTATTTTGATTTATTTTTGGCTGCATTTTTTTCTTTTTTATATTTTTGGCTGCATTTTTTTATTATTTATTAATCTTTGGCTGCATTTTTTTATTTTGATTTATTTTTTGCTGCATTTTTTATTTTGATAAATTTTGGGCTGCATTTTTTATTTTTTTTTTGGCTGCATTTTTTATTTGTTTTTGGCTGCATTTATTTATTTATTTATTTTTGGCTGCTTTTTTTTGGCTGCCTTTTTACTCTGTCTTGTAAATTCTGCATTTAAAGGATTAAATCTAAGATTAATCTGAAATCTTCACTGCCTCATCTACAAACTTCTCTCGCTGCTCATCCAAACGGTCCTGTTATAAAACTCCACCTTGTGCTTGAGATGTAAATGCTTGGTATAAAGCACTGAAAAACATCTGAATAAAGAAGAAGGGAAGAAGTTTCTCTCACTTCTGAGAGCTGACGTGGTAGGAGAGAAGCCGGAAGTTTCCGTCTGGAGGGATGAATGACAGAATTCGCTCGGCCTCCCATCGTTTAAAGCGGACACACGGGTGGAAACTCACGTCGTCCAACAGCCGTGGATTCTGAAAGACAGAGAAGAAATGTACAGATAAACCTTTCATACTTCCTGTTGCATGTTTAATCATTTAATCATGTTTAAATCATTTTTATAAGAAGGTTATAATGTGACGAGGTGTGCTGTTACAGAGAAACAATGGACGAACTACGCCTGGTGTGTGTGAAACAAACTGCATCTACACTCATGACTACGCTCCCACTCGTCCCACCAACACGGTCATTAAGTCTGGTGATGCAACTCTAGTGTCAGACTTACCATGAAGGAGAGCGTGAGATCAGGCATTCCCGTCAGCTTCACACACGCATCAATCACACCCTGAATCTCTGCCGTGATCGTGGAGCCTGAACAATGGAGGGGGAGAAAGTCTGATTTACAGCAACCTACTACTACTACAACTTCTGCGAGCACGGTGTACTGAGTCGCATGCTCTACACATCACGTGTCTCACGTGTCAGTGGTGCAGTCCACGACATCTCGCGCTCATTTTAAAGACCACTTCATTATACTTAAGGATACTCTTTACATGACATAACCTTTATCTTAATTAAAAAACGATATCATTACAGAAGCACATGGCAGGAAGCAACACAGACAGAGCTAAGAGCTAAATAAAATGTTCAGTGACTGATGGTGATTGATAGAGTATTAGAATGGACAATAATAGAAATGCACTAAAATACCAGTTATAGTGCCATTTGGTTACAGTGCCTTCAATAGGATATATACTGTAGCTTTATAATGGAGAATATAACAATAATCTGACTGACTGAGTCATCTCTACCAAACGGGTTGAGGTATGTTGTGCTAAAACAAATGCACTAGATGTTGCTTAGTATGGGTTAAATAGTATGAGTTTTCAGTGAGAATTGAAAAAAAATGTAGATGATAATGATAATGAATTTTATTCTATTTATATAGCACTTTTAACAATGGTACTCGCTGTAAAGCAGCTTTAAAGAATCAACAAAGTATGGGTTCAAAAACTGTGAGGAGATATGTATAACTTATTATATCATATAATTTTATAATTATCAGTTTATCCCTGAGCATTTATGCTGTCGCATCACCACACACAAATATATTTTTTCTGTTTTTTGGGGGGTATTTGTAAAAATATTGATAAATTTATCATGTTGAGCCATCTCAACCGTTTGGAAGAGGAGTTATAGGAGACGATACTGAGTTCCCCTTATACTGTGGTCTGTTAAATAATCTAGTAATTAATTAAAGTAATTAGTAAATTAATAAAAAATATTTTTTTTCTTATTGAGGATGTTAAAGGGTTAAAGATAGTCTTTGCTACTGAATGTCCTCGCTTGATATGTAATCGCTTGATATGACATGGTATACGCTCAGAACATGACAAATGTCGAATGCGACAAGGTGTGGTACCTGATTTGTCGATGATGGCGTCGATCTCCTCCACCACATCGAAGTAAGCCTCGTTGTTGGTGTATTTGACTCCTGTGCGTCGCCATGGCACCACCGAGAGCTGACCTGTGGGGAGCTGCTCTCCAACATTAGTGCTTCCTGTTCAAAACACACAAATAAATAAACATAATCAAGATTTCAACTGTATAGAATTAATGCTGTTTCACATATAAGTGCTGAATTTGGTTGTGATTAGAATTTACTAACAAGTTTTATCCACTTAAAGTTATATATAATGTTGAGTTACGTCCCATTGTCACTGGTGTTATATGACAGTTATAAACTGTCGTTCCTTTACCAGCCTCTCTTTTTTCTTTTGAAGTTTATTATAAATAAAATTAACTACTTAACCAAATTCACATTGTACAAGCTCCTACTACAGAAACATTAAGAATATTAAAATGTGTAAAGCTGTGTAACTGTAAAATCCTCTGTTATAGAAAACTCATCACCACCAATCAGAATTCAGGAGCGTTGCATTGTAAGGGTGTCTACTGGGTCGTGATCCTTACCTGTGATGGTGTTGACGACGGTGCGCAGGATGGTCGGAGGTTTGATCAGCTCTTTCAGGATGTTGGACTCGGTGGCCAGGGGGAAGCCGTTATCCAGCATCTCCTCCAGGAGCTCGTACACCACCACAACATTGTCTTTAATGGCCGCCTCGGTGCAGACGCCGAAATAGTCCTGGGGATCGCGATCATTTATTATTTCTACTCACTCTTTAAGTCATGTCAGGGGAATAAAAGAATTGTACAGTATATGATGCCACAATCTACAGAACCAGTCAAAGGTTATAGCACAGACCCTCTAATTCAGGGTTTTCCTCCTCCTCGTGTTTATTATTTCCTACATTGTAGAACATTCATAATATAAACTAATCCTCCTTGGATAGATGCTAACAGATGAGATTGAGATGTTTCTGTTAGCATGAGCTCTGTGAAGCACTCATGTAGGCGCTAATCTGAGGTTCTGGGTTCTTCATTGGTGATTTCTGAAGCTGTGAACTCTCTAAACCAAATCTGCACCAGATGCAAGTCCTGGACTTCCTGATGCTCCTACTGTACGTTTAAAGCTCTTGCAGTTTCCTGCACAGACTGAGCTTCATATCTTAAAAAATAATGGAGCGCTGTCACTTTTTACTTATCTAATGGTTTATTACATAGGTTTGATGTATTTTTGTACAATGCAAAGAAAAAACAATGAATTAGAACTTTGGACTAAACAGCTAAGGGCTGTGACTAGACAGGGATTGCATTTCAGTGTGACACGGCTGCAACACAGTGATATTCAATGCAACATTCACTTTTGGTGTGAAGTTCCAGGAAACCCCCGAAACTATATTTTTTACGATATCCATTTCGATTCGATTTGTATTGCAATTCTGTAAGTATCATGATTTTATGAATAAATTGTTCAGATTTTGTTGCAATTCTAAACAAACTTGGCAAATAATTCACTCCTACCACACATGCTTGTTGTATGGGGAAAAAAAATCTTTTTGAAAAAAAGATCTGAGGGAAAAAAAACGAGACATGCCACATGGATGGAAAAAAAACAGGACATGGGATGCTAAAAAAACAACCAAAAAAAAAAAAAAAAAACTTCTGAAGAAGAAGAAAGAAAAAAAATCGAACATGGGACCTGAGTCAAGTTTTACGAGATCTGGCACCATCTGGAGGACAATAGAAGAACTGCAACATTTTACTACTTCAAATGCAAACATACATGTATTATGACAAAAGATAAATAAAAATGTAGGATTTTGGAGTCCGTGTGGTGATACATGATCTTATGATTCCATCTCTAGTGTTTTTCACTGAATTAATAAGAACAACAATATATTTATATGTTTTTTCCTAGCATGACTTATTATTATTAATTATTATTATTAATACTTAGCAACCTGAGATCAAAAGAATAATACACATTCATTTACCAAAGGGGTATCAGATAAGAAATTTCATCCAGCATGTGTGTTTATGTGACATCTGTAAAAATTATGTTGTCTTTACGTAAATATGTAATACTCACGCTCCAACTGTAGAGTATGTAAATGCCTGATTGGCTGATTACTACATTTGGTACAATGTTAAAAATTGCCCTTAACATTATGTTTTTTAATGTATGTAAGCTGATAGAATGTAATTAAATGAAACACACACCTGAAATGTGTCGACGACACGATGCAGGAACTCAATGACGAACAGAGGAGGAACCTCGCTCTGTATCACGGCCACGAAGTAGATGCGATGTCGGAGCACGTTGATGAGGTAGTGGTGCGGCGTCGGAATCACCGGGGGGACGTTCTCTGGCTCGCTGGCCCGCTCCTGTGCCTCGAAAAAGTAATCGCACACCGAGCGGCTCACCACGCTCTTCCAGTGCTTCTCCAGGAAGATGTCTCCCGTGGAGTTCACCAGAAACAAACTGTGGATCATCTTCGACAACGACGCAACTGTCTGAAAGAACGCAACAGGACAGACCCAGTGATGGGTGGGGGGGAAACAGGGAAACCTTTTAAAGACTTCAAGCATTGTTTGATCTAATGTAGGAATAAATGATTAATTAGAATTATTTTGTCCCACACTTGTTTCTAACAAGGCTCATTTGCATTTAGTGACAAAAACTCCTGCAAAACTCCATATAAGATCGAAGGCCCACAGCTGGGAGAATGAAGTGAGCAATCAAGGTAAAGCCTGTAAGACTTTTAATTATGGCTTGCAGCTTGTACTACATTTACACACAGACACTTAATCATTTACTTTATTTTATTGCATAATTGAATGATTTGTTTAATTTCTTTAAATTATTGTTGGTCGTTCGGGTGCTCCTGTCGAGGGGTCGCCACAGCAGACCGCACACAACTTGGCACAGGTTAGAGTGCACCACCTGCAGGACTGTGGAGGAACTGCAACGTTTTACCACCAAATGCAAACATACTGCATATAATTTTTTTTTAAGGTAAGATTTTGGAGTCAGTGTGGTGATACATGATTTATCACACAAAAGAATCATGATATGTACCTGAATCAAGGGGGTCAGGGGAAGTTCAGTGGTTAAGGTGATGAACTGCTGATCATGAGGTCGCCAGTTGTGTATGAGATTCCAATGTGTTTTTTGTTGTATACACACACACATATACATATATAAACATATATATATATATACACACTCACAGGCAAAGTAAAACTTGAATAAACATTTTAATGCTAAATTTATTGCTATATTATATATATATATATATATATATATATATATATATATATATATATATATATAAAACATACATCATAGTTGATGCTGTACCTCTGTACTGTATATATAAAATAATGATACAAAAGGTACTTTTCCAAGATTGCTCGAGAACAGTGACATTTCACACTTTTTTCGTTTTTTTACACGTTTGTCTTTGTTATTTTTTTATATTATCACATTTCTAAAGATGTGTTAGCGTTTTAGGCTGGATTATCATACATTAAAATTTTATCATACATTCATAGCAATTAGTCCTTAATTTTTAAATACTTTTATTATTATTATTATTATTATTTTAAAATAATAAAATGTGATTTATATCTATAAAGCAAAATGCAAACTTACACATAAATTAACGTTTTGAAAACGCATTCGAATGTCAATAAAAATTAAAGCACGTCCAATTATTGGGTAATGCTAGAAAGAAATTGTTTTTCGCAATAGTTTTGGCACCCCTGATCTATCGGAGGAGCTTGGTGCAGGGCCCGGGTGACACCTGTACTGGAAATCTGATACATCATTTAATATTTAATACTGCCTTAAGTTCTCCTCTACACTCTGCAGAATTATAGATATAGTTGTACATCTCTGCTCCTCTTGACATCACGGGATGGTCTTGTGACCGCCTGCGCCTCTCATCCTCTCACCAGAACACGACATTTCCCTGTTTTACCGCTGTACAACAAACGCAAAGGGATCGTTTTTAAAAAGCGTAAGACTTACAGCAATTCCAGGAGATGTGTTCTGGTTTCCGCCTTACTCTTTTTATCCTGTGCTAAATTGTAAAATAAATAAATATAGTAATAGATAACAAGCGCAGATGGGAAATATCCCTTTCCTTCGC
Organism: Clarias magur; assembly: GCA_013621035.1. Classification (NCBI taxonomy): domain Eukaryota; kingdom Metazoa; phylum Chordata; class Actinopteri; order Siluriformes; family Clariidae; genus Clarias; species Clarias magur. Next base: position 684,749 of record QNUK01000310.1, on the reverse strand, counting down.
CGTTATTCGGGTTTCGGAGGAAACACATGATAGACAGTTCACTTCAACCAATATAAAAGGACGCTGCCAGGTTAACCCCGCCCCTCATCTAACACGATTGGTGCAAATCACGGAAGTAAATTACAATCGCTTTGTGCCGGCCGCGTCTCAACATGGCTGCCCGACTCCTACACAAAGTGTGTGATGTCAGTGTCTGGTGCTCCCTAAGCAGTGCACTTGATCTCGAAAAAGGAGTATATTTGGATTAAACCTCCTGGATTGTGTCAAACTCAGAACGTCGACGTCAAAAATGGCGACAGAGATTTAATTACGAAATAAGAAAAACACCACAGTACATTTACTTCATGTGTTACACATCCTGTAAAAAAAAAAGTAAAAAAAGTGAATAAAGTGCATTGTATAAGACAATTGTATTCTTCAATTTCAAGATTCAAGATTCAAAGAACTTTATTAATCCCCAAAGGGAAATGGCTTATTCCCGGTTACAGTTGCTCAACCTTGCTATCAAGTAAAATAAAGTAAAGTACAAAAAACAGTTGTTTTTTTTGTACTTTACATTATATATATATATAATCCTGTATTATGATATGTAATATTGTATTACATAATTTATTTTGATATGATAGTATGTGTAGTATATGATACTCCCATTGTCATATAATTAATACAGGTAAGTATTATTGTTCTATTATGCTACTGTCCCTGACAGTGAACACCCACATAGTGTGTAGGTTACACAGAAGAGTTATAAAATTTTATTGCTGTTGGGAGGCAAGATCTCCTGTGACGCTCTGTGGTACACTTGATGGTGATCAGTCTCTGGCTGAAATTGCTCCTCTGTTCAGCAAAAACACTGTATAGCGGGTGAGAAGGATTGTTCAAAATGGATTGTACTTTGGCTCTTCACTACTACATCCACAGAGTCGAGTTCCATGCATAGCACAGATCCAGCCTTTTTAATAACCTTGTCCATTCTGTTCCTGTCCGATACCTTTACATTACCGCCCCAACAGACCACTGCGTAAAAGATGACACTCGCCACAACAGTTTCATAAAACATCCGTAGAATGGTGTTACAGACGTTGAAAGACCTGAGCCTTCGAAAAAAGTACAATCGGGTCTGTCCTTTCTTGTAGAGTGCTGTTGTGTTGAGTGACCAGTCAAGTTTGTTATCCAGATGAACTCCCAGATATTTGTATTCCGAGACCATGTCCACTGTCTCCCCCTTGACAGATATAGGAGTCACAGGGGTCTTGCTTCTCTTAAAGTCAACCACCATCTCCTTTGTTTTCTTGATGTTGAGTTGTAGGTGATTATGCTCACACCAGGAAATGAAGTCGTCTACTACAGACAGGTACTCAGAGGTGTCACCATCCTTTATACATCAATCACAGAATCGTCAGAGAACTTCTTTAGGTGGCATAACTCTGAGTTATACCTAAAGTCAGACGTATAGACGGTGAAAAGAAACGGAGACAGTACAGTCCCCTGGGGAGCTCCAGCGTTGCAGATCACAGTCTCGGACAAACAGTACTTGAACAGTACTTTAAATACAGGAATGCATCCTTTAATGACTGGTTCAACAATGAAAGGCATTAAAAAGCAATAAATACCATTTTATTATTATTATATATTTTTAAAAACTAAAACAATGCCTGAAGTCACACATCTTCTACTCGTGTGGTATGAGTGCACTGCTTCTAGTACCTCAGCATATGAACTCGCAAACTTTTGCCTTAGGACCTGCAATTTTGCATTCAGCATAAGAAGAATTTTCGGGTTAATGGATAATACTGGTAATATTTTTGGGTGGCTGGAATGGATTATCTCCATGTACATTATTTCCAGCTTAACTTAGACTGAAGAAGCTACCTGGATGAGCAGTGAAACATATCAACCTAACAAAAAAGTCGTCCAGTTGACATGACTCGGCTTCCAGAGAATCTCACCTGGATGGCTGAGAAACTTCGCAGACATTGTTTTCTATGAGAAAATGCGTTTCGCAATACGAAATCACCTTAAGAACTGGCCTCCAGAACAGATTAAATCCGTATGTCACAGCAGTGCCTCACACTCCATTCGCAGTTAATGGCAGCGCACAGGCATTACGATCTGCATGCGGGTGTAACCACAAATACCCTCTAGTTACTTACAACTTTTCAAGACAAAACGTCAGTAAACGTTTCTAAGCATTTCACTGCATATCGTAATGTGTATGACTGTATGTGACAAATAAAATTTTAATTTTAATTAAAGGAGATCTAATTGTTCGTTCATTCATTGTCTTCAGTGATCTTGTTGTCCTGGACACTGTGGCGGTGAATCTGGATTCTATTCTAATAACACTGGATGGAATGCCAATATCCATCAATTGCACGGCCCAGACTGGGAGAAAAAGCTGTTAAACCCTATATGGATGCAGGAAAAACATGTAAACCTCTATGTAACCCCAAGGTCAGGACCAAATCTAAGAGACTAGGTTTATACCCTATTTATTATTAGCATCACTCAGTAGTCAAAAAGGAAATAAAAAGGTACACACTTTCCTACTTACACAAGTAAAAGAACGGATTCTCTTGAAGACCACATCCTTGAATGTTCACATTTTTTATTTGATTTCAGCAGCAAAGATCAGGATCAGCCACAAATAAAGATATTATAGTCGGACAGTCATGGTTTATTGGTCAAAGCTCTACGTATTGATCAAAAGGTTGAGGGTTCAATCTTCAGCATTACTAAGCGCTCACGGTCTTACATATACAGTACATCTGCCCTAGGGGTGCTGTATTATGGGTGACCCTGCACTCTGACCCCCCAAGACCTCCGAAACAAGCCGGGATGTGTAAAGGAAGTAACCTCGCTGTGCTGTAATGTATGTGTGACCGACGATACTTAAATTAAACCTATCTAGACCTCAACTTGCAGAAAGTTAAATAAAAGTTAGGATGCAAATTTTAGGATTGCTTTTATATAGTAGCTCCAGGATTTTCCTTTAACTTTCATTGAGAGTTGAATCAAACTCCTGCATCATTACACGGTGACAGAAGCAATAGCGACGCAGAAACTAGTAAAACGGCTCAACATAATTTATTTTTGTTTCATGTTAAAATGTACAGAGTTCTTTGAAAGTACTTGCTAAGAAAGAAAAAATAAGAAACAAATAAATGGAAATACATACAAGGAGGAAACAGAGAGGAGAGAGAAGGAGGCGGGCACGCTGTCGCTCGCGGTCTCTCTCTCCGTCTACCGCGCTCTCTCTCTTAGCTTACAACTCACCATGTACAATTACAAAGGATACAAAAAAAGGGGAAGCAATATAAACAGACAAACATACGGAGCTCATTTTTACATGCCTCTTAAATGGAAGTCGTTCTATACACACATGGGGAAAAAATTGAGTGGGAGGAGGAAAAAAAGAAAAAGGAAAAAAAAAAACGGCTAAATGACCTTTAGATATTCGTCATCTCCTTTTGTTTTAAAATATCATTAATATACTACACAAAGATAGAAAACTCTAGAGATGAGATGGAATGGAAAGGTTAAAGGCATCGTATTCACTAGAAGTGAGCTGCAATTTTTTAGTTTTGAATTTCTTAATAATATTACCCCAAGTTGAGCTACAAAATATGTAGGATTTTTTTTTTCCTGAAACAGAAGTGAAAAATGACAGTACCAATGTCCATGTCAATCTTTTTGTTTTATATTATAGAAAAAACATTTTCTCTACAATAAGTTTACTAAAGTCAAAAAGAGTCAGCTTGTGTCATAAAAGAAAGCTGCCCAGTCTGATAAAATTCAGAAAAAACAAACAAAAACAAAAGAACATTAACAAAAAAAGAAACCCACACAAATAATATATGAAAACATCAGATCTTTTAAGAATCCCCATATTGACACTGAATACTGGACATACAAAGGAATACAAAGGAATTCATCCGCCCCTTGTCCTATACTGGTATCTGTCCCTGTACGACATGCACTTTAACCAAGATGTTAGCACGTGTCTTGGTCTGTGTATCGTGTGCACGAGCACACTGCTGTGAATTACTGTCCACCTTTCCTACATCGCTAAAAGCTAACAGCGCTGTATTACCAGCTGAAGCTTTGAGGGTCCGTGATTGGTCATGTGTCAGTAGGCGTCAACGTGTATACACAGAGTGCCACTGGTATTAGTGTGGCTTTTTATAAAAAAAATTATTAATAAAAAAAAAATAAAAAAAAGAAAAACCCATCCACTCTTGTGGTACACTGTGCAGTTTGAAGAACCAATAAACAAACAAAAACAAAAAAAACAAAGAAAAGAAGAAGAAAAAAAATCTCGTTCAATTTGAGTGCCCTCTAGTGGACAGAGTGGAGTGTGTGTTTGTGATGGGGAGGGGTGATGACTCGCTTTGAAGATAGGGAGTCTGTGCTGTGTATCAGGAAGTACCAGAATATTTACATCTAGAAGGTTCAGAGGAGCGCTACTGGTACTTTCTTGCTACTTCCGGACATCTACGTACAGTCTTCGTCATCCATCTGAATCTTAATACATGCGGTCCTATACTGAAAACCAGGAAGACACGGATTACTAGATACGTCTCGTGGTGTCTCCTTAGTAGCTCTGTGTCTCGCACACGCAGAAGTGCCTCCACCTTGACTCTCAAGTGGCTATTGAAATGCGCGTGGGAGTGTGTATGCGTCTGATTGTGTGCATGTGAATGTTCGTAAGAGCAATGATGTGTGGATCACTCCCTAACCCCCCCCCCCACCCCCCTGTATAGCTGCACGCACACACACCCACACACACATACATTTATATATTTAAACTAAGCATGAGGCTAGACTGAAACACAGGCATTTTAACGCTCATCCAAAAAAAGAGAACATTTAAAAATAAAAATGTGGTGGTGGTAATAATAATAATAATAATAATAATAATATAATAATAATAAGAGCCAAGTTCGACTACAACTGTTTGTTTTTTTTTCATAAGGCTTCCTATGTCAATTCCAAAGACTGTGCATGAGCCAGGTTGTGTCCATTAAGAACTTCAGTTTGTTTCTCCGTTCATTTGTTTTTTTATCCTGCAGCTGCTTTGTTTCTTCTTCAACCCTGTGCTAAGCAGTGAACACCAGGGGAAGGAAAGGAGTGCCCGGTTTTTGCATGATGTGGACAGATTTGTTCCCACCACACATCGTTTACCCTGGTCAGCTTGATTACAGCTGCACAGCTTCGGTAGAGCGAAACCGAGTGAAAACATCTCCACCATAATGTACGAGTAAAGACGTGTAAAGTAAAACCTCTCCAGTCGCCGCAGTCCTGTTCCTCCACATTGCCAACACTGTTCTCCAGGTCTTGGGGGAAAGCAGGTGCCCTCTGGTAACAACACAGAGTATTGCGGGAGTGTTTCTGGAAGGGGTGAAATGTCTTTGTCTTTACTCTCCTGTTTGTCTCTGCATATGTACTCCTTTGCTCATCTGCTCATGTAAGGCGACTGTTTGGGGACACCGGCATAGCTGTGGTGTGAGGGACCAGCATACATCATGTTGCCATGGTGATTCGGCTGCATAGGCTGCTGCGGATATGCCTGACCTCCCATCATGCCCATCTGCATTTGCATGGGATACTGGGCAGGCTGGTTCATGTAGTTGCTGTGGTACCCACTGTTCATCATGGGCTGAGTCATTCGATAACCAGCTGACATGGCTGCGTTCAGTGGGTTCATGTTCATGGAGTTGTAAGCCGGAGTGGGCATGAGGTTGGTCATCATGCCTCTTTGCACTGCCAGGGCTCTAGGGGAACCTTGCATTGAGCTTCGACCATAGATCTGCTGCTGGTGTGGGGAACCGGCCGGGATTTGGGAAGCCTTGGAGCGAATAGAGATGTGGCCTTTTACAGTGGCCATCTGACCCTGAAGCCGCTGGGTATGGGGTGGAGGTAGGCCAATGTTGGCTCCTGGCATGTTGCACTGGATTAAGGGTGTGCCAAGGTTCATGGAGCTAGAGCTGAGATTGGGAGGTGGCGTCATGGTGGCCTGAGCCTGAGGCAAAGGAGGATGTGGGGAGGAAGCAAGCTGCGCCAAACTGGGATTGGGCAAAGTGGCGCTTGTGGCATAAGATGTGACAGCAGCTGAGTGCGAGTAAGTCATGGCATGAGGGTCCATGATGGTGTTAGTAAGCTGCTGGAGTTTGGCTAAGCTGAAAGTGGCTGATGGTTGAGCATAGCCGCCTGCACCAAAGTCCTGGCCCATTCGGTCGTAAATGCTCCGACCACTTCCACCGCTTCCTGCACTCTCGGGAATCTCCATGATCATGGGTGTGGAAGCAAAGCTATTTCCCATACTGCACTGAGAAAGTGCCTGTTGCTGAGGAGGGGGAGGTGGTGGTGCTGAGGGTGCAGCCTGGGTTTGAGGATTTGGCTGTTGCTGAGGAACCTTCTTTTGTTGTTGCTGCTGACTTGCACTTGGTGGTCGTTCAATTACACAGCTTTGGGGGGACTTGATGCCACAGCTTGGTGTGTTAGCTGAAGGTGGAGGAGGTGGAGGCGGAGGCTGAGGGACAGTATTCCCACCATTCGACCCAGGACCACCATTCGGACCAGGACCAGCCTGCTGAATCAAGCTGCAGCTGCCCATAGCAATTTGAGATCCCACAGAAACACTGGAAGACGACATGCCAGGAGTGGACACAAACGAACAGCTATTGCCTTGTGAGGAAGAGGAGGATGGAGTAGATGACGAAGAAGATGCAGATGAGACAGCTGCTACCGTAACAGACATGCTGCTTCCGCTGCCACTGTTCCCACCACTGCCACCTCCTCCACCCATAGTGGAGTCATAACTACTGGGGTTATCATAGTTCTCTGTAGTACTCTCGATGCTGCCTAAGTCACTAAAACCGCTGTCCACGACCTGCTGAGAATGATCAGACACGGATGGCACATCCATCATGGGTGACGTTTCCATGTTCTGCAACGATGGTGCTGAAAGTGAGCTAGGGTGCTCTGGAGTTATTTGAGTGTAGCCTCCACCAGTTCCACCTGCTGAACCAGACACACCTGGTCCACTTTCAAGAGGTCCTGGAGTCATACCGGGGCTGTTGACTGAGCGTGCAGACTGACTGGCTAAAGGGGGCATGGGAGGGTTGGGCATAGGGCTGCTATGTTGGGAGGCACCACAATCTTCCACCATGGCAAGAGATTCCTCCTCTCCCTCCCCATGGCTATAGTTCTGCAGGGTTCGACAGGCAGCTAGTGTCTCCTCACAGTCCTGGTAAGCACCATGCGGCTCAGGTTCCTCGTCCTGGGCCTCTCCTTGCGTGAGGGACTGGACAGCCTGGACTGTCTCAAGATCTAGTTCACTGCTGTGGTGGTGGTCATGCGAATGTTGGGTCAACTCATCCTTGAACTCAGAATTTGCATGAGGGTGTTCTGTCTCCATCAGCATGTCAGATTTGCTATCTATTGATTGTATATGTGGGGGATCAGAAGGAATTGCAATGGAAGTTACGGTCTCCACAGCAGCAGCTGCAGCTGCAGACTCCTCCTGTTCCCGTCGCCGCCTTTCATCCTGTGAGTCAATGGAGCGGGTCTTTACCTCTTGGACCTCATCTTCCTCATCCTCATCTTCCACCTCTTCCTGCTTGTGGATATACTCCCGTGACCCACTCTCCTGCATGTCTAAAAAACCTTCCCCACTCTGCGGTTCTTCTTTAACAAGTGGTGATCGAGGAGGAGATGACGGTTCCTCCTCTTCCTCCTCTTCTATCTCTTCATCGTCATCCTCAGAGTCCTGTTTTTTTCTCAGTTTGTCAGCATCACTTTTCTCCTCCAGTCGACCATCTCCTTCATCGTCTGCATCATGATCGTCGCTTCGCCGGCTTCCTGAGCTTGGCATAGTGCCTGTTCTCCTGTTGCCCGAACTATGATCCTCATCCTCTTTTTCCTCATCCTCCTCTTGGTTTGCCATGTCATCATCTTTGTTTTGGGTGACACGGGAACCAGAGGCCTGGGATACGGTGCAAGAAGGTGAGCGGCTTGGTTTCTCTTCAGACCATGCTTGATCCTCCTCCTCTTCCTCCTCTGGCTCAGAGACGGGTGCTGGTTTGGAAACAGGAGGTTCAAGGTTTGGTTTTTTTGGTGGCCGACCTCGTCTCCTAGGCTTAGGCTGTTCTCTCATTTGCTGAGGAAAAGCGCCTTCCTCATCAGAGTCCTTGCGCTTTTCGCAATCGAGATCAGATGTCGGAAGTCTCCGCTTAAAAGTTCGGTCCTCTGGCTTTCCTGAATGTAATTGAGACATGTGGCTTCTGTCCAGCTCTTCTCGGGCACCCACACCCTGAGCCTGTTGGGGGTAATGATTCCTACGTTTCCTGCCAGGTTTGCTCTGGACACTTCGTCTCGGAGGCTGCTCTGAGGACTGGGCTGTAAAACTGTTATCAGCATTCTGGTTTCCAGACCCACTTCCTGGCTTCCTACCAGGGACTGTTGTCCAGTTCTGGGGCTTACGGCTCTTTCCCTTAGGCCAGCCTTTCTTCTTTTTTAAGGGGACCACTGGTGTCAGGGTAGAGGGCTGCACTCTTTCTAATGACACTGTCTCATCCGGCCTTCTCAGGCCACTGACTGGTTTCAGCACAGGAGTGTGATCTGGTTGAGAGGGGAAAAAATGCCATTAATTACAGAACAGTGAGGAAAAAAAAGAACAAAACATGAAGAAACCAGGATACTACTAACCATCATCATCAGACTCTGAGAGGTTGGTAGGGCAAACCGTTTTAAGTGCAACGTCCAAATGTTTACGGGCAGGTGGGTAACAGCGGAGGCTATGACCAAACGGTGTCTCCTCCTCTAACCGGGGCATGGGTCTCTCAGAATCAGAGTCTACAAAAGGCTCATCGAGAACTTCGGTGGTTTCCGAAATGGTTTCTGTCACCACACTGCTGTGCGGGTGGCTACGCTGACGTATGCGCCTTTTACGGGGGAGCTTCTGGGAAAAAAAAAAGAAGGTGGAATTTATTAAAAAACGCAATACACGTGTGGTACACCAAGGAATTCCGTTACTTTCATCATGTTATACGAATCCTGGGATAGTTTTAACTAAATTAAAAACCTCTCTTCTACCTAATTTGCACCTTACCTTGCTTTTAAGCCCTAATGTTGGCTTGGTTAGTACAGGAGGAGAGCAGGCGCCCATGTCTTCATTGTACACAGCATCATCCTCACTGGTTTCACTCGAGCAGGAACGAGGGACCGGAGACTCGCTCAGTCTAGCCGCCATGGTTAACGAGGGCACATCATCTCCTGACTCCTCGCTCAGCCTTCGCTTGGGACCTCCCCTTTTCCGTGCAGGGCGCCCTCTGTTGCGTGGCTGAGGAAGTGAAGAGTGCCTTGAGTCCCCCATCAGTCGTTCAGTGCAGCTCGATTCCTTCTCAGAGGTAAAGACAGAAGATGGAGACATGGATACTGGCGTCATTTTGTTTGGAGATTGATAGTCGTCATCATCGTCGTCTTTCGGCCTGGTTTTCCGTGGTCGCCCTGGACCGGGACGAGGTTGATCTTTGACTTTGCCCCACGGCCAATTTTTAGGAGGCCGCCCACGACCCCGGCGCTCCCCGTTAGCTTGAAGGGGCGTGGCTTCAGGGCTCGGCAGAGTGTGGCGTATTGGGGTTAAGGGTGGAGAACTTTGATTCTTGGGGAATGTTGGGAAGCACTTTTTTTCTTCATTGTCCTCCTTGTCTACTTTTGCATTCCATGGCAGCGGGGAACTTTTGCGATTTGATTTCACCTGCAGCAAACAAAGTAAATATTTTAAAATCAGCTTCGGACATGTTAAAATAAAAGTGACTGATACGCAATCACATGATTACAGTTGGTACTCACATCTTTGTTATTTTCCTTCTCTCCATCCTCCTCTTCATCCTCATCGTCATCTTCCCCATCTTCATCAGACAACACAGGGTTGGCAACAATGACAGGTGTCCACCGTAGGCAGTCTGGGTCGACTTCCAGGAGCCGAGGTCGGGCTCGAAGACGGGCCATGTGAGACGACACCAGCTTTTCCCTGCGAACCAGAACCAGCCTGGAGAGACGAGATGAGGGGAGGGAGTTGAAGCAGCTGTACTTTTTAAACTCCGTTTATCAATCAATAGCTAGCTGTATTTTTCTGTACATCTTTCTACCATACCCAGGACTAAAAGTTAAGAAAATGTGTCCAGTTTTACTACTTTCCTAACGATGGATTAAAAAGCGTTCATAAAATTACAGTGTTTCTTAGCTTCCACTACTGAGACTGATACTGCAGCTTAAAAAATGTGCGCGCGCTGTCTCTCTCTCTCTCTCTCCAACTCTTACCGGTCCCCTCTGTGCTCAAGCATGGTTAGACTCTGCAACGTGGCCGTGATGTCCTGAGGGCAGATGCCGGTGATCTTGCTGAGGCGACGGATGGTGAGCTTTCGGTCTCGCACCTCGTGCAGGCACTCGAGCACAACGCTCCGCCAGTAAGCCATGTAGGAGAGGCGGCCCAGATCGGACAGAGGCTTCTCTGGAGACCCGGGCTGGCCTTCCCGCTTAGACAGCAGGTAACCTAGAGAAAGACAGAACGACAGACACAGAGTGTTATTCTCAGGGAATGGATTGGTGGAAGGAGTCATGGAAGAAAGAATGAAAAAAGTAAAAACAATCACGTTGGAAAGGGAGTAGATGGACAGATTTAACAATGTGATGGTGAAGAAAAAGAATATTGGGTTGATAAATTGATGGCAATATGGTAGATGACATGGATGAAAGGAAAGGAAACCGGACAGAAGATTAGATGAGTGTGAGACTGAAGAGAATAGTATAACTCAAACTGGATAGACTTTGGTGAGAACCATAAGTTCACTTCATCACAGAGCTCCACATTTACTCAAACAAAAAAATAAAAACTTTCTCCACTCCAACACGTTCAGAAAAACGAAATGAGACCTACTGAAGTCGATGAGGAAGCGTCCATAGCCCTTGCGCTGGTACTGTGGAAGAATCATGATGCAGGACACGTTGTACTTTTGCTGGCAATGTTTCTCCTGTGAAGAAGAGAAAAAGGACAGCGGGGGTTAAGTAAGAAGAAACACGACTAGACTACACTAACCAACTTTTTTTTTTTTTTTTTTTAAGAGAACAGAAAATCAATTCTCACCTTGGAGAAGTATCCAACCAGATGACATCCTTTGGAGTCGTTCTGCGTGAGCACGTAAAAAAGGAACGGTTCCACATCGTAGTACAGAGTCTTGTGGTCCAGAAAGAGCTTGGCGAGAAGACAGAGGTTCTGACAGTATATTGTGCTGACGTTCCCATCGACCTGAACAAAAAACAAAATTCGCAATTTTACACGACTCGGATATTTTTCACTTCATACAATTTTCCTTCTCGTTGCATTTTTTTCTCTATGTAATTAATTTTAGTGTCTGCTATGGATTTATCTAGTTCTGCTGTCAAATAATTTTCTGACATGCTGAGAACATTTCTTTTTAAGTCTAAATTTTATCCTGTTTTTGTTTTTTTGTGGTTGTTTTTTTTTTTTTTTAACCAAATTTTGCCCAGTCAGCTATACAACAGTTTACATCTATGGACAACAGAATTTCTTTTTTTAAATTCAGCACCCCCTTCTGGTGCTGACGAACAGTACAAAATACAAGTACTATTGTTCTGTACAAACTGCTTTAAATAACCAAAACACAGTATGTATGTACACATACTGTTTTTTTTTTAAGGAAACTCCAACATTAAACACTCATATATACAGATTTAAATCAGCATTGTTAGTCCTGGATTTAAATGTTCTACCAATGGGAAAACACTGATTTTGCTACCATCACATCATAAAGCTCTAGCATTTTATTTAGTGTTTATTATCGTAATCCTGGATGTACTCAATATCTGCATTTCTCTGATAGTAGTGCAGGTTTGATCCAATGTGGCTTAATCTATTACATTATCGTTTCCATGGTAACAGCTCATTCACATGGGAGATGGTGATGTAATGTTCTAGTTTCCAAAAATGTTCCCTAACGTGTGTGTTTTCTGCATTTACACTACAGTAGACTGCCAGTTTGATTCGATTCAGTAGAACTAGTATTTGTCTTCATGCGTACTTCCCGGTAACACGTAAAAAATGTTTTTTTTATGCGCTTACAAGTGTGCAATTAAATTGCATGCAAATGAAGTCACAGGCACCACTAGTATTTGATAAAAAAATAATAATAAAAATTCTGTACAACTTTTGTTGTCGGATGTTGAAATATATGTCAAAGAAAAATAAATAAATAACCTTCCAGTACAGTAGGTGGCGGCGCTAACCATTAACTCAAAATGAGAAGCAGTGCAAGCAGAAAGAAGAGCTTGGTTGGTATTCTCTGCAAAAGATGTAAGGAATCCATCTAATAATTGGACCATTTAACATTTGGAAGGTTAATTACTATTAAATAGTAATAATAATAATAATAAATAAAACAACAGTTAATCTATTAATCTATATTCATTGAACACTTGCTGATCGATCTTATGATTCATACTGACCAAATTAACTGCATCATCAGTTTAATCATAAGACTGTAAAGTACACGTGCACGTGTGTGTGAGAGAGAGAGATCAAGCATAAATTATTAGTGCTGTTGTGCACTGTGGAAAAAAAACACGTAAAAAACAGTGTTTCTGAAAGATGGAGGGATGCACGGGAGAAAAGAGAGAAAAAGAGGGAAAAAAAATTTAAAAACTAAACAGGCAGACCTGTTAACACTGCTGAGTCAGAAATTGAAACCTGAGCTTCTTGAAACCAGCCTGGCAAGTGTGTGTGTGTCTACACACACATTCAAGGCAGATGGCTGCCAGGAAAAGGAGGAACCACAATTTAAAAATAAACAATACCAGGAGCAGGTCCCAGCAGCCGGACTGACTTTCTAACAACACTAATAGAGAGAGTGCAATCCACTGGGAGGTTTACTTCTCCTCCAAAGCTACTTCTGTGTGCTTCAGTTCTACAGTGATGATTACAGATGACACTTTTAAAATAAATAAATATATTACATCCTCTCTCTCTCTCTCTCTCTATCTATCTATATATTTATTTATTTATCCCAATACCGTTTCACCCTGTGACGCGTCATTACAGCAGCTCTAAAGAACAGGATATGGGCGTAGGCCGCAGACAGGGCCCTTTGTGTGTGTGTGGTTTGTGGCTGGGAGGAGTTCCCGGAGCCGCACCTCGAACACGGAGACATCGTCCTTCCTGTAGATCTCGTTGGCGGGCGGGTGAAACCACGTGCACTTGCGCATGTGCTGGTACAGGATGCTGCGGCTCTTCATGTAGCGCAGACAGAACTCGCATAGGTAGAGCTTAGGAAGTCTGGGAGGAAACACACACACGCGCACACAGGTGTTTTTACTAGAAGTACATATTACAACACACCAAAACAGGAAACATTCTTTGATGTACCAAAGCGAGTTCCAAAAGCAATAAAGTGAAGTAATAAAGAACAATAATAATAAAAAAGGAAGACTTATGAGCACAACTCCTTGTTTGCTTTCTTGCAACCTGAATGCTCTGCATTTATAAAAAAATAGACACGGCGTGTGTAGGCGTTACCTGCTGTACTCCTGAGGGTACGGTGACGAGTACCACGTCTGGATCTCGTACTTCCCGAACTCGATGACGGACGGACAGCGCATCTGCGGATCAGGAGGCCCCGTCACACCAACTTTCTGCAAAGGTAGAGAGACAAAGAAAAAGGTGAAAAAGAGAGAGAGAAAAAAAACAAAACGAAAAAAAAAAAAAAACACTCTCGCACAGAGTCTCATGCTTATAGGATTAGTAGTAGGACTAGTATTAGTATTGGTAATATTAACAGGAGTATTAATATATGAAGTATTAGTGATAGAAATATTAGTTATAATAGTAATAGAACTACTAGAATTAGAAGTTTATAATTAGAAGTAATGATAAGTATAATAGTACTGGTCGTAATAGGAGTAGCATTAGCAGTAAAAGTTTTAAAAGATCTGCTATGAAAAGTAGTAAACAAAGCAGTTGTAGTACTAAATGTGTTGGCAATATTTGAAGTATTAAGTACAGTGGGACCTCAGATTGCGAGTAACTCGGTTTACAAGTGTTCCGCAAGACAAGCAAAGATTTTTAATAAATTTTGACTTGAAAAACGAGCATGTCTTGGTTTACGTTTGACACCAACACACACACACACACCGACACACACGCACACACACTCTCGCCTTTACACCCCGCTTCCTCGGCTTCACACAGACACACACTCTGCTCTACACAGAAACTCTGGTGCTGGTATCAATTATTTTTCTGTATTTATTTTTTGGGCTGTGGAACGAATCATTTTTCATTATTTCTTATGGGAAGATTTGATTTGGTTTACGAGTATTTTGGAATACGAGCCTGCTTCCGGAACGAAGCTTGTAATCCAAGGTTCCACTGTATTTGATAGTACTAGCAATAAGTATGATTGTAGTAGCAGTAGTAAGATTTGAATTAGAAGTTTTACTAATATTAGAAATATAATGAAAATAATACTAGCAGAAAAAGTAGCAGCATAGTAACAAATAGTGGTAAAAGTAACACGATCAGTAAAATATACAGTAATACCAGAAGTAGTAGCAGTAAACGGAGCAGTTGTAGTAATAATTAGAATTACAAGTATTATAATTATTACTAGTAAGACTTTTTAGAATTTTACTAGCAGATAATAGTAGTAGTAAAGCAACAGATGTAGTAGCACTAGCAGTAAACGATGTAGTTATAGCATCGTTAGAATGTACCAGCAGGAAATGTGGTTGCATTAACAATAGTAACAATAAAGAAGTATCAGTAATAATAGTATTAGATATTTAACAGTAGTAATAGTGTTAAAAGTATTAGTATTAGAAGTATTAATACTATCACTAGCAGAAAAAGACTTAGAAGTATTAGCAGTTAATATTAAAAGTAGGTGTAGTAACAGTTGTAGTGTTTGCATTAGTTGTACTAACGACAGATGTAGTAGTAGCAGCTGAAGTATTCGTAATAATTAGTATTAGACTTTTAGTACTAGCATGAAAATAGTAGTAAAGTACTAGACGCATTAGTGACTGCAGTAGTGCTAGCAATGATAGTACTAGAAGACAGAAGTGGGTAAACATTCGAATCTAGAAAGCGAAGTGGGAAGGCGTGGCCTGACGACTGAAGGCGTGTCTGTACATTAGCGGCGATTCAGGTGATCCCCCCCCTGCAATCTGATATCCAAATTTATTCATCAATACATTACAATACAAAACTTCCTATTTTATGAAACCTTAAGACAAAATGCACCTCAGTTGATATTCCCCACATTACCCACAATGCCGTTCGACAACCGGCTGATAGCGGTGTGGTGCAGTGTGATTTAGGATACAAGGGTCACGTCAGTTCGCTCAAGAGCGGAATGTTTCGATATAAACATATTTATGCTTTATAATATTTATGATGAGCGAGATTTCTTTGTTCTTTGATTGAACTGTTGCACGTTATGGAGCTCGTTATCAGAGCAGCGGCAATGTTGTAAATATCATTTACGCAGAGTTCTATTGTGTTACTGGAGTAGAGCCGTGCTGTCTGTCTGCCAGCTGCTGTTGAAACGAACCTTTACAAAAGGCCTGTGTGTGTGTGTGTGTGTGTGTGTGTGTGTGTGTGTGTATATGATGTTTTCTCCATGGAAGACCAAAAGCCTCAGGCAAATTCACAGGCCATTCCTGCGACTTCACACACACCATAAAAACTCAGCTTTGCATAACGTGAACCTCGGCTTGGAGGCAGAAAAGATCAATCAGGTAGACTTTGACTTTAAAAAACTTTTAAAAAATAAAAATAAAAGTTTTAAACTTGTCTCAGGGGGCAGGGCTATCTACAACTTTGTGATGTCATAAAATAGAAACAAGCAAGCTAGCAATGAGATTACATTAGTGACAAAAAAAAAAGGTTATGGCAACGCAGTTGCAGATCTCCTCCTTGTCCGTTT
This sequence comes from Clarias magur, assembly GCA_013621035.1. Taxonomy (NCBI): domain Eukaryota; kingdom Metazoa; phylum Chordata; class Actinopteri; order Siluriformes; family Clariidae; genus Clarias; species Clarias magur. The sequence continues at coordinate 668,745 of QNUK01000310.1, read as the reverse complement.
CTTTATCCCTCCATTGTTTTTTTGTTTGTTTGTTCTTTTCCTCCGTACCTGTAGTGCCAGCTCCTGGATGTGTCTGAAAAGCTCCACGTCCTTCTCCGTCAGGTTCTCGTGTCCAGGCAGCTTCTCCTCGTCCTCCTTCCAGTCATCGCTGCAATCTTGATTGTCTGTGGGTTCAAACACAGTGTTAATTGAGAAAAGCAGCACTAAAGAAACTTCTGTTCACACCTGACGCCAACACGCCGCACCCTCTTTATGATGCTGTTATAGGAAATTAAGCACCACTATATAATTAATCACCACTTCCTGTTGTGCAATATCTGGAATACTAAATAATAAAAACGAGCATGTTTACGTGTAATCCTACAGTGTTAAACATGTTGTTGGTGTTGGTGCTCACCCCCTGTGCGCTGGTGCGGGTCCGATTTCCGCCCGCTCTTCTTGCGGATGCGGTGCTGCTGTGCGTAGTCGAGCGACTCGGCGCGGGATTTGCGTCCGTCCGGCGACGGCGTGAAGAACTTGCTCAGGGCGTCGATAAGCCCTTTGGTCTTCCTGTTGAAGCGAGCCGAGCCCTGAGACTCGTCCTCCTCGTCCCGCCGCGAGAACAGGAGCCGGTCGTCGCCCGGGTAACCGTCGCCCATGTAGCCGTCGCACGACGAACTCGAGGACGAGTGAGGGGAGGCGGAGCCGCGCGAGAGACTCGGCCCCATGCCTCGCCGCCGCCGGCTATGCCCACTCCCTCGGAGTTTCTTGAAGGGGCGACCCGGCCTACAGGTTCACACAAATACAAAAAATATATTTAAAAATATTTCCATGCATTCTAAACAAATAATCTTATCAATCTTTATTATAATTTACATAAATAAAAGAAAATGCAACAGGACTCAAACCATTAAAACAATATATAAACTAATAAAAGATTAAAAATAAAAATAAAAAAAACTCTTAATTTTGTAGTTCTTAGTCTTCTTATTTGAGAATATAAATAGATAATGTTTGATTAATTGATAAAGCATTAGAAAAAAAAATATTCTAAAGGTACAGAGACAAATGACTTGCCTCAATACAAAAGAAAATATCCAAAGCAATTCATATTTGTAAAATTTTTTTCATTAAATCAATAAGAAATGTAAATATTAATTAATATTAAACACCTGTAACTCTGCACACTGTTCTGCTCATGACTGGATATCGCTTTTCCATTTCAATTCATCATCACTTGTACATGATGTAAACTTCACAGCTGAACGTTTTCTATATTTTTAAATCATCTTTATTACATTCTTATTTCATAATTTATATTCTTTTATTTACTAAATGAAACTCAGTTTAAAACCGAAGCAATAAAACATGAGATGAGGAGAGAGCGGACAGAGAGCGTAGCGTGACGTTACCTGCCCTTCTGTCGACTCAGGGGGGCGTTGTACCGCCGCTTGATTTGTGCTGCTTTCTCGTGCAAGACGTTCCGTCCCTTTTTCCTCGGCCGACATATCTGACAGATCCACATACCTGAGGAGGAGGAGAAGAATGAAGAAGGAGGAGTCTCTGTATGAGGAGGAGACGATTAAGCTCAGGGACGAGTCAGCACGACAGACCAACACGTCAAAATAAAACGTTCATGTACAGAAAAGACGGGGACCTGGAGTGTGTGAGAAAAAGAGGGAGCGTGTGTGCGAGTACCTTTTGGCATCCGTGTCAGGGGGGGGTCGCAACACTCCATGTGGAAACCTCGATCGCAGGAGTCACACAGCAACAGATTTTCCTGCACACACACTTTCTTCAGTTTCTATTCATAACTTAAAAAAAATAAATGTTTAAAGTTTATCATCCGAAATCCACAAAACACATTCATACACACTCTTGCGCGTACACACACTCCTACGCTGCTGCCTCATGACCCCTAAACGCACATCTTTCGACAGAGAGAATCATTTCAAGGCTAAAACCACGATCACAGCAAAACTCAGAAGTGGGCGGCGCTTCCAAAAACCTCCATATGACTGTCAATCATTCTGGATTCATTTGTCGATTGGCTCATCTGCTGTTTTGGAGAATAGACGTCTCGAGGGCCGTGACTCTGGTGTTAAAGGCGAGTCCAGTAAGGTTAGTATGATTTTTCCCCCCCTCCTTCTAAAGATTTTAACACTTAATCGATTCCTAATAACGATCACAGAGCTCCGCCCACCTTGAGCTAAACTAGTGTGTCTCCAATGATTGACGAAAGTTGCGTCCAATCAGGTTTCCATGACAACATAATACACTACTTTAATTTGACACTGTAAAAATCAGTGAGTAAATATATTATATGTTATTATTTTGATTTCTTTTTACCGCGTTTTTGCCCTGGTCCTGACAGCTGCTGCAGGTTTTACACTCGATGCACTGCCACCACAGAGCTTTCACTCGGGCCGTCAGCTCCGGGGAGAACTTCAGACAGGACGGGTGACCTGAGGAGAGGAAAACGCCACCATCACACACACATACAGTCAGATCATCATCACCAGGAAGTCCACACCTCTACAACATGCTACATACTCTGGGTTCGGGTCAAACCGGGATTTGAGTTGTACAGAAGAACAGAACTGAGAGTTAAACCTCCCTTTATTTCTCTCTATAATCCTCTGCTACACTAACGCACTTATCCCAGAGTTTAGTGCACTAGAGCTTGGACATCATTAAGGTAGAACATTTTCCGATTGGACCGTCCGTCCGCTTCACGTTCGAGACAGACGCGCCTCTTTCTTTCGTGTCTCGTTCTTTAAAACGCTCGCACCGTTCAGACTCTTAGCGCGGTGAAACATCTGATCATCGTACTGCGCTTGAAGTCTTCTGTAAATGTCGACCGGGGAGTCACTTCACTCTGAACTTTTTTGCACATTGTCTTGCTAATGACTGGACATGCGTTTCTACATCCCAATTCCATTTCTATTCCAATTTATTCTATTATGTTTACATACGTACATTTGTTACAGCTAAAAGCGTTCTATATTTTTCTATACCTATACAATTTCTCTTTTATTTGAAAAAAAAAAAAAAAAGATTCTTTATTTGAAAATTTACGGGAAAATTCCATCGTGAGTCCCGGTTTGACTTGAACGCCTGTGAGCGCTGATCAGTTTCTTAAACATTATAATAGTTAACAACTAATTACATACATATTCCATAACGTCAAATAAAGAAACAATCATAATCTGTTGACAAATGGTGTTTATGGAGCTGTTGTATAAAAGCAGTATCAACACTCAAGGCAGTGCTGCGACGCCTATGACTGCCGTGCTATATCCAGCCGTATAGCACAGCCTCACGTGTGATGTTATTTCACGAAACATTTCGAGACGTGCTTATAAAGCGAAAACAGGCCGATACGAGTCGTTTTATTTCTTGAGATGTTGAAGGATTTGCATTTTACTCACCGCTGTTTCCGCAGTCGGCGCAGGAGATGAGCTCCTCCGGCTCTTTGACCCGATTCTGCTCCTTGGTCCCCAAACAGAAGCTGCAGATGGGGATGGGCTCGGCCACGGGCTGAGAGAGAGAGAGAGACGTTACATCACCGTTCCTTTAAAACCCGACAGTTTTTCAGCTAAACGAGTTAAAAGCAATAAAAATTCACAATCATTAATCCAACCCGATATGATTCGACCGACACCCAATATGACTCCGGTTCTGGGTGGGCAGAGCTTACTCTCTCTCGCCTGTCAATCACGATGACCCTAGCCGATCAGCTGACTCACGGATGTAGAAGGGGGTGGATAGCGTTTTCTGAAAACGCCGCACTGTGACAGAAAGAGAATCGAGTCCAAGGTCAAAGCACCTACGCTGCGATGATGTTTAGGCCACGCCTCCATCCTGAACATGGTACACAGAGCCGCCACTCCAACTCGGCGCCGGACCCGAAAGTGCGAACGTCAGACTTGTGACACGTTCACAGATAGACGAGCGGAGAGCGTCTATTTATAGCTCCTGGAAACGAGACGGTGCATTTAGATGGGAGACCAGAGCGATGCGCTAAAGCTCAGTGTTTGCACGTTCGCATCGTTCAGAATGGGGACGCATGCACACGCACACACCTAAAAGTGTCTAAAAGTGATCTGTCTTTGAGACATCATTCCCGCCAATCTATAAAATCTGTTCCTGACGGTTCACATCACATTAATGAGGAAAAAAAAAAAAATACAGAAAATATTCAATTAGGGAAAAGAAGAAGAGAATAAAAACACAATAAAAAAATTATAAAATAGAAATGAAAAGGACAAAAATAATAGGAAAAAAAAGGACAGACAGACTCTTCTACCAGGAACATTTACACAGTATTACAGCACTTCAGATAATAATGTGTGTCTACTGCAGTGTGTGTGTGTGTGTGTGTGTGGGGTAAGTAACAGAGGCTGCATGTGGTGAAGACAGCATGCTATTTTTAGTTCACTGCAACAGGAAGTAGTGATGTGTGTGTGTGTGTGTGTGTGTGTGTGTGTGTGTGTGTGTGTGTGTGTGTGTGTGTGGTAGCGTGCAGCAGCCAATCAGATCCTCTCTCCGGTCCGTTTCCAGCCTCAGATTCTGTTCTTCCTCACAGTGCTGATGTTTTATCACACTGATGATTTTATCACCCGAGAGGAAACCTCAACCATCACCTGTACTCCTCACAGGGCTTCAATAAACACTGTGTGTGTGTGTGTGTGTGTGTGTGTGTGTGTGTCAGAGACAAAATAACGTCTGGACTCAATGCTTCCTGTCTGAAGGTGAATATTTTCCTGCACAGCACATAATGAGTTTTAATTCAGGAGGCGTGGCCCCGCCAGACAGTAGATGGGTGAAAAAGGAGGCGTGGCCCTATCTGACCGTCACAAGGAAAGGGACGTGGCCTCGTCTGACCATCATGGAGAAAAGGGCGCGGCCTGTCTGACCATCACAAAGAAGGGGGCGTGTCCCCGTCTAACAATCACGAAGAATAGGGCGTGGCCCCATTTAACAGTTACGGAGAAGGAGGCGTGGCCTGTAAAATACAGTGAAAGGGACTGTCCTTGGCCAATCCAACAAAGTGAAAGTGGGGCATGGCCTGTCCAATAGTGCAAAGAGGGCGTGGTCTGCACAGTGGTCACATAAAAGGAGGCCTGGCCTGTCTAACAGCCAGTAGGAGGTGTGGCCTGTCTTACAGCCTGCATGAAGGGGGCGTGGCCTGCCCGTCATAGCAGCATGGTTGCGTGGTTCACACCTCCTTTACTATCAGTCCTTATGAAGGAGGTGTGGCCTTAATCTGCATATCTTCATAACACTGAGGTGCATTTGAGCCATCACTGTGTGTGTGTGTGTGTGTGTGTGTGTGTGTGTGTGTGTGTGTGTGTGTGCGCGTGTGTACATTGTGAATAGCGAGCAGGTCTGGACATGAAAAGACAAAAGAGAGGTTGCGTGTATGAGTCAGGTCGTTGGACAAAGGAGGAGGAGAGGGTGTGTGTGTGTGTGTGTGTGTGTGTGTGTGTGTGTGTGAGAGAGAGAGGGAGAGAACACCAGGTGTGTGTTGAACAGGTCTAGGCAGCAAAGAGACGGGCCACAGAAAGTGATTTATTGGGTTAATTTCTCTCTGAGTCAAACACACACACAGCTTATATAAAGGAAGATGGAGGAAAAAGAGAGGAGGACACAGACAGAATCGTCCTTGGCTTGTCTCCAGTCAAGGTCTCTCATTAACATGTAAAGCTCATCACCTCACTCTTCTCCTCCATCTCTATCTCTCCATTCTCACCCGTCTGTCTTTAACACACAATCGTTTAATCAACATGGCCTTCACACACATTAGACATTTTCCCCTTTGATCACTCGCTGCTATAAACACTACTACACCATTTACACGACATCGCTCACACACTTGACACTGCAGCGCTTCTTGTGGTGGAGTGTGTCTGTTACACACCAGTTTGTGACAAAATTCTATCAACAGTGCTTGCGTGTGTGTGAGAGAGAGAGAGAAAGATAAGTGTGACACGCTGCATTACACATTAGTGCAATTTGTTGAGGATTTGGTGTTACGGAGTCGGTTAGATGTTCATCCGCTTTCACACTACAGACCGCAACTTACACGGCTATCAAGAGGTAATGAACCTCAGAGAGAAAACGAGCGAGAGAGACAGACAGAGAGCGCGTGTATGTGTGTGTGCTGTGAGAGTGAGAGTCAGATCATGCGTTCAGCTGCCGTCCTCGTATACATCATAGTGGGTTCACACAGAGGTCTGAGCAGAGTGAGGACGAGTCACAGGCTGGGTATCGACAACACTGGAGCCATGAACAGGGGTGCCAATACTAATGACGCACATGATCCATCTTTATCGTCGCTCTCCTTCGTCTCCATCTCTGTCTCTCCATCTCTCCCTCCCTCCTTCATCCGCCTCTCATCTGATCCTCATCCTCCATCACGTCTTCCTCTCTCTCTACATCATCATCTCTTCTCGATCTCTTCTCTCACTCCTTCATTACACCTCCGTTTTCATTTCTTTCCCTCTCTCAGGTCTCCCTCTCTCTCTCTCTCTGAAACACACCGATGGTAAGCGTGATCCAGTTTGAGATTAGATTTATTAACGAGTTATAGATCAGGAGGCTCTGAGCGGCGATGGTGCTGACGATGAAGCCGCGGCGGTGTTACGTAATGCGGCGGTAATTTATAGTCAGGACTTTCTCACGTCCGGAGATTGACCCGGACGCCGGCAGCTGTGAGGGGTGAACCTGAGGTTACAGACGCTCAGCACTGATGACTATTACTGCCAGCTCCACGCTCTTAACATCTCACTCACACACACAACAAAATGCTATGAGATTTTCTATGTGCATCCATGACCTCCATTTGACTCGCCGCCCCCTCCCTCTGCCCTGGCAATGACCCTCTTATAGAGACTGTGTGTGTGTGTGTGTGTGTGTGTGTGTGTGAGAGAGTGGGGAATCAGAATTGAATAGAGGGGTATAATGGAATAATTCAGAGCTGAGTACACAAATCCCACGACACTCAGGGACAGAGCGGTGTTTATCCATTTATTCAGTGGGTACAGTGTTTGTGTGGTGTTTATCTAGAGAACCACACATCATACTGTATACTTTCCCATCCTATAGAAAATAAAACATCTGTTCACTTTAATTTTTAAGTGAAACCAAAATCTAACTGAATCACATCAGTGCTGAAGTTAATCGTATTGGACCCGAACTGAGTCATATCGGTGCTGAAGTGAATCAGAATCTGTTTTGAACTGAATCATTTAACACCTGAAGCATCAGATCAAAGCAGGAACTAAATGACATTCAACCTGAATCGAGTCGCATCACCGCAGAAGTAAATCATATTAGAGTTTAATCTAATCTAACGCCATCAGACCAGATCTGAATCTAACTAAACCTGAACTGAATCATATTCAACCTGACGTGGACAGAAGCCCTGTTGAACTGAATCATATGGGACCTGAAGCGATTCATAGTGGTGCTGAAATGAATCATATTGGACCTGATTCCAGTTCATATTTGAAGAGCAATGAAGCAAATTGAACAAGCAAGAGGCTGAACTGAATCATAAAGGGATTCAATATAAATATGAATCAATTCAGGTCAAACATGAATCAATTCAGCTCCAATATGAATCAATTTAGCAGGAATTAAATTCCGTTCAGGTTGAATACAATTCAGTGCTGTTCAACTAAATCTAATCCCTACTAAATTGATTCATACTGGACCTGACATCAGTTCTATTTAACTCACACTGGAGACGTGAACAAAATCGAATTATCTTCAGACTGATTAAGAGTCAGAGTAATAACCATGATGACCCGAACCACACTGGACCCGTTTAAGATGACATAGAAGAACGCCAGCATATTAAAACCTACATCTAATCTAATCTTATCACCACATATCGGAACTGAATCATATTAGCAGAGTCAAATTATAGAATCAAATTTAAGATTTAACTGAATCATAACGGGCCTGATTACTGTCATATCGGGGTAGCACTGAATCATATTCAACCTGAACTGAATCAAATCCCTGTTAAAGTGAATCATATCGGTGCTGAAATCAATCGATTCAGTTACGATACGATTCATACTTGGTGCTGAAATGAATCGAACCGCATCAATTTGGACCCGATGAAGGTAACTTTAGAACAGCACTGAATCAACTTAAATATAAATCAAATACTACAATCTTGGGTTTTGAACTGAATTATAATGAAAGTGAATCATATGAAATAAAAAACTAAAACACGTTAAAAGCAAATAGAGTCATGTGAAACTCATCATTAAAAGACATCAGCAATGGCGTAAGTAAAAACAGATGGAGTTTATTTTAAGAACGTGCCGGGTTTCCCTACCGGTGGAACACATTTGCATGTTGGAGCTCCCCTAATGAGAACGATCTTACGAATGAACAGAAAATGAAAACGAGATGCAAACAGAGGCGAGACGTACACACATGAACCGAACTGAATGAGCGCTCAGGCACGGGGGCTTTGAACTCATAATAGGCTGAGTGTTACAACCGAAAGTAAAACTCTGGGAGTGTAAACAGGTAAACAAAAATAATAATAATATAAAAACCAAACAATACACATGGTGATGCGGTTTACGGCACCTTTAATTTTCATCTAAACTTAACAACTAAACTCGTCGACAGACTTCAGACCGCACCTTTAATCTGATTGAAACTGTCTGTAAAGCAGGAAGTGAACATTCACTGCAGCATGCATGAAACGAAACAAAAAGCCTCTGTGTGTAGGTGTGTGCACGTAAAATGATTCAAGGTGTGTGCGCGCGTGTGGGAGTTGAACACTACCCTACGGACGTCTCTGGCGCTCTCGTGGTTTTGGCGGCATCGCCGTTTCCACCACGAGAAACCTCCCTAACGTTCTGTAGAGACAATTATTGACGTTTAAAGGAGAGTGCAAATTATTTCGGGAACGCTCTCGCTAAATTTGCATGCGGGTAACGTTAAAACTCCAACTACATGGATCGTCCATGATTCAGACTCAGAGCTGAGCTTACGGCTGACAAAAATACAGAGCGCTTCGATTTAACACCTGAAAGAATTTTGCAACACGACTGGATTTGAAATCTGGATTCACCAGATCAGTGTGTAGTATCAATTACGAAACACACACGGCATTAACGGTGTAACGAGTCACAGAAATGTCGCTAAACTGAATCATCAACCAGTTAGGCTTTAAAACCAAATCTTTACAAAAATCCATCCTGAACCAGATCATATTGAGTCTGAAATGGAAATTATTATGAAACACAATGGCCTCGAACCAAATAGGTGATGAATCAAAAATGATATCTCTACTGAATCGAATCAAATCGGGCCTGAAATGAGTGGGCTTAAACCTCAACTAGGCTTTAACCAAATCTTGACCAAAGCCTGAACTAAATCAAGTTAGTGCTGAACCAAAACATACTGGGCTTGAATCAAGATCAGAAACCCAAGCGAATCATATCGGACGTCCCTGCACATCCCTGATGGATCAAATTGGGCATTGAACCGAATCAAATCAAATATTAACCATCTAATCAAATATCTAAACCTTCCTATACAAACTGAAAACGTATGCTGTGTAAATTTCTCCCCGTTAGCACTAAACGTTTTGGCACACACAGTACAAATGAAATCAGAAACCCGCCACTCCGCAAGCTATGCGTTTATCTCGCGCTCTTACCCGATCTTTCTCGTGAGGCAGCGGACGAACAGGAGGCAAAGACTCCAGAGCCACGCGCCCGTCACCGCCGTCGCTTCCATCGCTGCCGTTGGCGAGTCTGAACAGAGGGCCGTGTTTCAGGACACGCCCGTGCCCGACGGCCCGCTTCAGCGCCAACCTGAGCTGCTGGTGGAAGATCCTGGGCGCGGCCGTGCCCGTCAGCTGGCTCGCCACGTCCGCCTGACACTTGAGAAAGCGTTCGATGCTTCTGAGGGACGAGCCCCCGGACTCGTGCAGCCCCTCAAGGGCACGCCGGATCAGCTTGTTCCAGTCCAGCGCAGCCTTCTTGGACGCCCCGCTCCCGCCTCCTCCCGGACCGACTCCGCCCTTGGGCTTGGGCGGTACCAGGCGCCCGGGGTTGTCGGGGTCCTTGTAGGAGTTGAGGCCCTTGTTGGAGACTTTGAGGACGGTGCCATCCTGAACACTGAGCTCCAGCTGTTCGAGGACGGTCTGCCGGTCAAGGCCGTGTGACGTGGACACGGCGTTGCAGATGCGCTCTTCCGACGGACGCTGCTTCTGCTTCTTCACCTTCTTGATGGCCTCCAGGATCCAGGCCGTGTACAGCGGGTTTGCCAGCTTTACCATGGCTGTATTTGGGCCTGGCACACACTTAAAGACACACACACAAACAAACAAACACTCGCACACACTCTCAGAGGCCTCAGCAGCCCTGGAGCTGCCTCTTCCTCCTTCTCCTCTCTCAGTTTATTATCCTTTGTCCCGTGTGGTGAATCCCTCAAAGCAGCGGCGCAAAGAATCAGAAAGGAGGCTGATCACCATAGCATAAACTCCCCCTGATACCCCCCCACCCCGAAGAAATGGATCCCAAAAATCCCAGAATGCCCCTCGTTCCACGTCGAGACTCCCAGGAAAAAAAATAATAATTGAAAAAAAAGAATCAGAAAACCCGTGAAAACTCCACACCAGGTCCAGAACAGTCGTTTAATCTCTCCAGAATCAGGTTTGTAGTGTTATCATCCCAAAAACGTCTTCAGTTCCGATGTAGTGTTAAAAAAAAGAAAAGAAAAAGGAGAAGAAAAAAAAGACGACGAAAGAAAAAAAAAAGTTTAAATCCAGCAGTTCCTGCTTTCGGTGAAGGATTTAAAAGGTCCAGAACGGAGCTCTCGGTCCCGGGTGCGACTATGAATGACCACCTTTATGGCAAACGCATCTCGGCTGCTCTTGAACCCTGAAAAACATGACATAAGTTTTTTTTTTTTTTTTTCTCTACAAGCAAGAAAGTAACAGTAACATCTCAGTCTTTTCATTCGTTTTAATTAACATGAAACCACATTTTTAAAAAGTTCAGTGAGAGAAGAACCAACGTAGGAGACATTGAAGCGTGTGACTGAAACGGTTCACAAACACGCTGAGCCTCCTCCAGCCTGGAATTCGTCTGTACAACCACGTATACACCTGGACGCCCCTCCACGTCCCCGCCTTAGATCCCTATGTACACCTGGACATCCACAGACTCCTCAGGACATACTTGGACATCTATGTATCTAAAAGGACATCCCTTTATAAACCTGTACAACCTCATAGATCCCGTTATTCACCTTTATCTGCCGGTACAACCTCATATCCCTGTAGAAACCTGGACAAACTTGTTTCATTCTGTGTGTCCTAGCGTGTCCCTGTATGCCTCATTGTATGGCTCTCGGTCATGTTAAGAGACAGAGGGCAAGCAAGTGAGAGAGAGAGCAGACTGAAGATCATTTAAACATTTAAGAACACTTGATCCATCCTGATGGACAGGGGGAAAAATAAAAAACTGAATGAGCTTGAAAACTCCATGAAGTTTGAGACATAAATACCTGCTCGACTCGTCTCACTCGTACATCGCGCTCGGACTCTTTCCAAGGAATAACTACAACACCTGAATTACATCCGTGTGCAGCTTCAGCTTTAACATTCAGAAATAAACGGCATCTGTTCACATCCATAACACGCTTCAGTTAACACGGCTGATCAGAGAACGAATACAGAATATCCGCACCTCCATCCTGAAGATATCCGAAAACATAAACGCATGGTTCAACCGCTGACACTGGAGACTCCTTACATAAACATTAACGAAACACAAACGATTAAGAGAGAAGCAACAATTATACATCGTCGGAAGTAAACGACAATCACGATATTAAGTCACACTTTGCCAGGATGAACTTATGAAAGGATGAGTGTCTTAATGAGAATTAAAAATCCTAAGCTTAATCAGTCATCAAAAAAGCAAAAATTTTGATCAAAGTCCTGAAGTATGAGGCTATTTTTGCCTTCAGATCACAGAGGTACTTCCTGTAGCATGGACTCTACTACTACTAAACAACAACAACAATCAGGAACACACACACACTTTACACCCAATTAAACAGCCTTAATACCAATCATTATTGAATGAGATGATAGTGAATGTCTTGAAACTGAATTCCGTCACTTTGTTTAGGTGTAACTACATCATTACGTGCAAACCCAAAAACATGAGGATATCTTGTAGTTAAAACATGATTAAATCAGAAACAAGTACAAAATCTGTGTGAAAAAAATGTAAACTTCAGAACTGAATCGTAAACAATTTATACATTTAGCTATAGCATTAAAAAAACGATCATACACGCTTAAATACCTCGTTTTATAAACATGTACGAAAGCATCGTTTACACCTTAGAAAGGAAGAATATTGAGTTACAAGTTGATATAGTTTACGTACAACTTTTTCCGCGCTAGCTAACGCTGCCTGTTTTGCTAGCAATCTGTTTACATCCGCGTGCCTTCCAGAAACAACACAAAAACAATTCGTATGACTAAATATTGCTTTAAAACAATAAGTTAAATGAATAAAAGCGCGATTTAATACCATTGACTCCTCTGTACGTGTGTTTTTATGCCTTTATTCCAGCCGTGTATTTGTCGCGATGCTAAGCTAACACATACACACACTGAGCTAAGATCTCCCACTGAGAAACCCGAGGCCTGGGGAAAAGCAAGATAATACAAATACAAAAGCAACGCGCAAACCTGAAGAAAATTATATATATAATATTTTTCCTGTTTGTATGACTTACGCTTTATGAATACGCACACGTCGCTTGGGTTTTAAACAAACACAAACAGGCGAATCGCGCAGTCGTGTGAGGCGGGGACAGCATTGTGCAGACTTGACGCAAAGCGCGGCCGCATCCTCGCGTTTTCCTACTTCCTTCCCCCGCTTTCCCCCTCCCTCCCTCCCGCAGAGCGCCCGTCGATGGCGCGGTAGTGGCGGGGAAACGCTGAATGGTCTCGTTTTGCCACATTCCTGAGGAATTTATTTATTCATTCATACATTTTCTCACATTAAAAGTAGGTGCTAGTGCAATTTCTCGTTCATTGTTATATTTTTGTGTCCTTGTTGTCCTGTGCGTGTTTGTGTTTTTTTACGTCACTGTTATCTAGAAATGCGTACGAAATCTTCTAACGATTTACCATAGAAATAATAATAAACAATTAAAAGTTATATTAATCATTAGCATCATCATTACACCCCAGCTGAGGGCCTTCTCCTCTTCTCTGCCCATAGCAGTCCCTATTTATACCCTCCTCCCGACAACGGCGCGCTCTCCATCCATCCATCCATCCATCCCACCGCTCGCTCTCTCGCGCACGCACGAGCACACTTTCCTGAAAGACAGGGCGCGCGTGTTTGTGCGCATGCGCGGTCCAGTTGGCTTCTTATATATATATATATATAAAACTCGGACTGGAATGGAGCCCCCCTCCTCCTTCTCCTCCTCCTCCTCCTCCTCGTGTCTCACACGCACGCGCATACACACATACATATACACATACACACACACACCTTCCGCCATTAAACACCAAAACAGCGTTTTCCAAAAAAACAAAACCCACCCCACACACACAGCAGAAACCCCGCGCGTTAACCCGACGCAACTCACCGGAATCCGGGGCCGAGCCGCCGGGCAGGACGTGGCGGGGAGCACGGGAGACGCGCGCGACGACAACGACGAGACCGAAAGCGCAGGCGGAGAGAGCGGAGGCTCGCGAGCTGCCGCCATCTTTGAGTGAAACAGGAGCGCTTGTGCTCGCGCGCGAGGGGGAGGGGCGGAGACTCGGGGACCGTCTGCATGTTCCCGCCCCCTGACCGCAGCGCACAGACTCACATACAGACAGAGAAATGGAGCGCGCGCGCGATTGCAGGGATCAGCTCGGTCACATCAAACACACATACAATATGTGGAGAGGAAAAAATAAATAAATAAAATAGAGTATTCGAGAATGAAAAATGGATAGAGTGCTGAAATGGACACCAAAATTCAGTGTGTGCGCGGTTTGAACCCTAGCGAAGCGTGTGCAATGCCAGTGGAGCAGTATTTAGGGATCGTCGCGATTTTCCGAACTTCTACTGTTAACGTAAAATAATGACGCAAAATAATGACTATAATAGACACTCATTGAGACTTAGGGCACAAGGTGAAGATAAACCAGACTAACTGGAGGAAACCCAGCAAGCATGGAGAGAACATGCAAACTCCACACACAGACCAGGGGTGGGAATTGAACCCAGACCTTGGGGTTTAGCTCTGTCACCTTGCACGTCCAGGGTTTGATTCCCGTCTCAGACTCTGTATGCACTGAGTTTGCATGTTCTCCCCGTGCTTGGTGGGTTTCCTCCGGGTTCTCTGGTTTCCTCGCACAATCCCAAGATATGCAAATTAGGTGTCTAATTGGTGTTCCCATATTGCCCTTAGTGTGTGAGTGTTGAACGGACAATCACATCAAACACCAATATTTGATGAAGTAAAAAATGTATAGATTTTACTAAGTTTTAATTTCATGTGTGTGTGGTTTGAACCCTAGTAAATGTAAATGTCATACAAGTGTAGCTGTATTTTATATTTAGGGACTGTGGCAATTTTCCAAGTTTTCATCTTAAAAAATATGAAAAATAATGACTATTATATAAACCACTTCTATTAACACGTATACGGCGTTTCAGAGGACAGACGCGTCTACATTAGAGTCAGATAAAAGTCACTTGGGATTATGAATATGAAAGGTCAAGAACTGCAAATCCAATCTGACAAAAAAAAAACAAACAAAAAAAAAAACCGGAAAACGAAGCACTATTATGTAGTCAAAAACACAACTGGAAATCTGAAAGTTGAGTCATGTCATCTTTTTCTATCTAACAAGAAAGAAGTCCAGTCGACATGACTCAACTTCCACGTACCCTCACCTCGCTCAGTTCTCCAGCTCCTGACCCCCTCAACTGTAATGTTAGATTTTGTTGTCCTATAGGGGCGCTAAACTAGAGAGTGCTCAGTTGTGATTCTTACAACTTTGTGACGTCAGTTTGAGGAAGAGGGTGTGACAGTCAGGGGTCCGCATACTTTTGGGTATATACTGTAGAAAATTATGAGACCAAACTGAAAATCAAAGTTAAACTTTCAGTTAAAACTGAATAGAGTTTTACGCTGTATATGACTTTCTTTACGTTTCACAAAAATGTATAATCAGTCAACAGTCAAGTGAATATATCTGTATGTCTATGTTGATATGTGTGACGTATTTAAATGTAAAATGTGCATCTCATTTCAATTCACTGATGATGCCGGGAGGTTGCTGAACTTGGAGGTGAGAACACTGTCCAGAGTTCTTGAGTAGGAATTTCAAGTTGAGGGAGTAAGCAAAAGTGGGACATACCAAATGCAGATAATACTGTATATAACATGTAATGACAAATAATGCATTTTTAAAAAATCCTTTGGACATAATGTCTGTTTTGAAGATATTCTCATTATTAGCTTTAAAGCAGCATTAAGTTCTTCACCATGAAGTGCTTGTTTGTGAAGCATCTGGAAAAGATGGTGGAGTTTATTGCTTTTTTTTTATCATTACGATCACTGTAGTATAAGGTTATGATGATGTTGTTTTATTATCTCTGGTGTAAGTCTTATTCAATTGTCACTTGAAATGTTTTTTTTTTAACTTTACCAGTCAAAGGTTTGGACACAACTTCTAACTCCTGATGTTTATTTCTTTCTACACTGTAAATGTGTAGAAATTTTCCTGGGAAAGTCTTCATGAGAGACGGTTTCATCATGGAGCTTGATGGGTTTTACAAACACACTCGACACAACACTGTTCCTGTGAGAACTGTAACAGAACAGCTGATTTTTGTGTCTTAAAATCACAGCTAACTGTTATTGTTGTTATTGGTGGTGGTGTTACTTAATTACTGAATGTCATACGTGTTATTTAATAGTTTAGAAAATTTCCAGTATCGTTCCAGAATGTAGAAAATAAATCCAAAGTTCTGTCTGGTACTGTATTCACAAACACTTATAACTAGTGTCCATTTAAATCAATCTGAAATATGAATCCATGAAAACATGGAAGTTATATAATATGATACAATGCCCAGTGTTTCAAAATGTACAAATCTGGATGAGCGTAAAGGTCAGGAGTAAAAAGAGCTGGAATAAATGAAATTTCATGGTACATCTTTATTCTTGAAATGAAAGTAGTCAGATCTGGACAGCATCCCTGGCTGCAACAAAAGTTTAAAAACCGCTGCACTTGAAAACCAACACCAGGTCTCAGTGGGCAAATTACTTGTGTGCCAAAACTTTCGCAAGCTGAAAACAAGTTCTTATTTAGCCCGTAAGCCATTGCTGAGTTTGTTTAGATTCACTGTGAGTTTCTGTGGAATCTAAAGCTTTTGGCTGATGTGGAAGTCACTCAAGGTCTTATATAAGACACGCTCTCTCTCCCTGACTTCCTTTTTCAAAAGGAAATTCATCAACACACAGAATTAAACTGTGGCTCTCGAGATGCTGCACGGTGACTCGAAACGTTCGAGGATATTTAAAGATCAGAGACGAGTCGTGTTGTGCGTTATTCATGCTTTTTTCCACAGGATGCATCGATAGAGCGTGGTGGTTTTCTTTAAAAAAAAAAAAAAAAGAAAGTAATAAAGAAAAAAGAAACACACACACACACACACACACAGTACATTCAGTACAGCTGCAGGGTCAAAGATTTTATTAGCCAACAATAAACCAGTCCATAAACAATCATGAGTCTTTTAACTACTACATCCAAGCCACAGAAATAGATCCACTCGAGCGTTTGTGAATCATTTTCCCCGGCACAGGATAACTGATTAACTAATCACTCGCTAATCCGTTTATTACCCAATAAACCACAGTAACACTGAGCCATAACGTAAACCACTCACACCGCTCGCAGGCTACGATTATTAATCTTTTAATGCTAATAATTAATGGCTCAGGTTGAGACGGCCAATTTTACAGCTACTAATTTATATTCTTTAAAAACAATAAACACCAGAACAATTTCATAATTATCTTCATAACTAATCCGACTTTAATTAGATTATGATTTTAGTTTGCAGAAGTCTTGTTTAAACACTGTGAGTATGTGATCAGGTTTTATTGCTATACTTTAAACACCCGTAATTAAATTCAATTGCTTATGTACAGTACATACACACACACACAAACAGGCTGGTTCCTATTCCTAATAACGCTGCATTCTTATGAAGGTTATGATCTCATCGTACATTGGAGTTTTTTTTTGTCCAATAAAATCCTCCGTGTCGTTCTGCCTGAGACAGATTTCCTATAACTTCATGATGGTGACTTGTTTTATTCTTCTTATACCACAGCTGATTAAGAAATCATATATTTTTTTTGTAATTAAAGGTCCCGTATGGTACTATTTTTTTAACAAGTTAACACAGAGCTCAGAGCTCCGTCAAAACGCCTCTGTTAATGCCTGGGCAGAAATACACCTCAGATAATGTATTCGCCATTCTCTAAATTCCATCTGTTAATATAAATGAGTTACTGCTGAGCCACGCCCATCCAGAGAACATTATGGCTGAGAAACAAGCCAGGGGAAGGGCTAAAAAAAACGATTATAATAATACATTTTATTTATAAGCGCCTTTCAAGCACCCAAGGACAATTTAAATTGTAATATAAATGGTAAAAAAAAAAAAAAAGCTAAAAACAGTATTCTAATAAAGAATTGAGAATGAAATAAATAAAAAATGAAATAGTAGACAATTAAGATCCACAATATTAAATATAATATAAAATGAGATAAGATAAAATAAAATAATATAAGTCAATCATTAATATGTAGAAGTCAATAAACAAACAAATAAATAAATAAAATGAAACTAATCAGTGTTAGACGTTCAAGAGCGTTGGCGCCGCCCTAGAGAACGCTCTAGCATCCACTGTTTCCAGGTACACTGGAGCAATCTTTTGTGAAGCTTAAAAAGCTTAAAATGAACACAATAAGATACTGGAAGCTGAATTAAAAAGCATGTAATATGTTCTGATGTTCTTCATCTAAATGTTCCATACACACACACACACACACACAAAACAAAGGTTTGTACATACACATACATACTAGAGACCTATCGGAATGTCTGAACTTGCCTAAAATTTGAATTTTGTGGAACATGTGCCCTTTATTAAATGACGTCATACTCCCCCGCCCCGATTCCCTTCCTAATTTTGCCATGTCCAAATAGCAGCCATATTATTAGCACACTCCCTGATTAGCGACAGCTAACAACCAGTGATTGTAACGCAGACTGACTTGCTTCCTATGAGTCAACAAATGCATCTTTTTGAAATGCAGCAATTGCGTCATTAGGGGGCGCCGTATGACACACTTGGTGGCAGGTGCTATCCTCCCACTTCTGCTTGCGAGAGCTTGGAGATACACCTTGGAGATACGCTATCATCAACTCTGATTGAGGTATATTGAGGTATTTCTGAGTCAGGTATACCACCCCTCCCTCCTGACAGGGCGAATGCATTTCTGTTGGCACCCCTATGATGTCATACGTTTTTACATATATAATTACAATTAACATGAAATGTGAAACTTTAAAGTTAACGTTAACTTTCATCAGAAAACTGAAAGAAAGTGACTGTTAAAAAGCGCTGACAGTGGAGACTCCTTCTGTAAACATCATGGAAATGTTTCCGTACAGAAAACACTCATCACACACCAACTCCTTATGAACGAACTGTTGTTATCGAAACTATATCGGATTAGAAAGAGCGAATTCATATAAACCTGTGTTTGTGTTGTACAAGTTATTAGAAGGAAAACGCTCGGATCCTCAGGTCAGGATTTTGGTCATTTTTCATCCAAATGTAAATATTGTGGCCAGAGGTAGAACTCAGTCGCAGGTCACGGCCAGAGACGAAAATCCTCGTTTGATGGATTGAATTATCTGAAGCTGCGAGCGGGTCTAATCTGATTAGCAGCTCAGTCCTCTGAGAGAGATCGGCCAAACCGGCGGCGTTAAGTGATTACCATCATTACGCTGTTCCCATGGCGTTGCACATTATACAAACAATGAAAACACAACCAACCACGTGATTGGTGCAAAGTGTGAGAGTTTTATCCAAAGCACAACAAACTGACAATGGAATTAAAATACGCCACCTTAATACACACTCATATCATAATATCGTCAGAAATTTTTTTTGTCTTCTATTGCAGTTACACACGTGGACAAAATTGTTGGTACCCTTCGGTCAATGAAAGAAAAACTCACAATGGTCACAGAAATAACTTTAATCTGACAAAAGTAATAATAAATAAGAACTCTATGAATGTTAACCAATTAAAGTCAGACATTGCTTTTCAACCATGCTTCAACGGAATTATAAAAATAAAATTAACTCATTGAACAGGCCTGGACAAAAATGATGGTACCCCTAACTTAATAGTTTGTTGCACAACCTTTTGAGGAAATCACTGCAATCAAACGATTCATGTAACTGTCAATGAGACTTCTGCACCTCTCTGCAGGTATTTTGGCCCACTCCTCATGAGCAAGCTGCTCCAGTTGTTTCCGGTTTGAAGGGTGCCTTTTCTAGACAGCATGTTTCAGCTCCTTCCAAAGATGCTCAATAGGATTGAGGTCAGGGCTCATAGAAGGTCACTTTAGAATAGTCCAATGTTTTCCTCTTAGCCATTCTTGGGTGTTTTTAGCTGTGTTTTGGGTCATTGTCCTGTTGCAAGACCCATGACCTGTGACTGAGACCCAGCTTTCTGACACTGGCCAGCACATTTCTCTCTAGAATCCCTTGATAGTCTTGAGATTTCATTGTACCCTGCACAGATTGAAGACACCCTGTGCCAGATGCAGCAAAGCAGCCCCAGAACATAACAGAGCCCCCTCCATGTTTCACTGTAGGGACTGTGTTCTTTTCTTGATGTGCATCATTTTTCCATCTGTGAACATAGAGCTGATGTGCCTTGGCAAAAAGGTCCATTTTTGTCTCATCTGTCCATAGGACATTCTCCCAGAAGCTTTGTGGCTTGTCAACATGTAGTTTGACATATTCCAGTCTGGCTTTTTTCTGAGGTTGGCTACAGTCCCATGGATCTTAAATTTCTGAATAATATGTGCAACTGTAGTCACAGGAACCTATAGCTGCTTGGAAATGGTCTTATAGCCTTTACCTTTAACATGCTTGTCTATAATTTTCTTTCGAATCTCCTGAGACAACTCTTTCCTTCGCTTCCTCTGGTCCATGTTGAGTGTGGTACATACCATGTCACCAAACAACACAGTGACTACCTGGAGCCCTATATATAGGCCCACTGACTGATTACAAGATTGTAGACACCGGTGATGCTAATTAGTGGACACACCTTGAATTAACATGTCGCTTTGGTCACATTATTTTCAGTATTTTCTAAGGGTACTATCATTTTTGTCCAGGCCTGTTTCATGAGTTTATTTTTTTAAATAATTCTGTTGAAGCATGGTTGAAACGCAATGTCTGACTTTCATTGGTTAACATTCATAGAATTTTTTTTTATTATTACTTTTGTCAGATTAAAGTTATTTCTGTGACCATTGTGAGTTTTTCTTTCATTGACCGAAGGGTACCAACAATTTTGTCCACGTGTGTATATTGCTCATATAAGCAGGAAACTGAGAATTAATGTTAAAAAATATATACAGTAGGTTTAAAAACATATATATTATAAAAAGACATTGATTTATATAATAATCCTGAATGTGAGTAAAATGTCTATAGTAATCAATTGCTCAGATGAAATGGATGTACCTTACAAGAGTGGCTCAGACATAACAAACACACATTAATTATACACAAAGACTGTAAACATCCACATCAGGGACAATTTGCAAACATTTACAGAAATGTAGAGAAAAATACAATTAAACAATGCTATTTTATTGCAGTTTAATGTAATACATGTTCCCAGGGAACTGGCTAATACCTGTTCTACAGTACATACATTAGCAAACATGCTAACCTACAGCATGGCATTACAGGTTACACTGCTGATTACACTTTTTATTCTTTTGAAATTGTATTTATTCTTTCCGAATACAAAAACTCATATCCTGCACACTCTGGAATCCTGGAATATGGGACGAGAAACTCCTGGTGATTCAGTACATTCAGGTGGTCATGTGACTTCATTTTATCTTCACATAATGTCACAGATCATAACACTGTCTCCAGAGGCTTGTAAGGTGGACACTATGCATGATGGGTGCATCACTTCATGAGCTTCCCTTCTCACCCTCACACGCCCATCACTCTGGAATAGACTGAATCTGGACTCATCAGGTCACATGACCTTCCAGTCTTTATGCTTTCTCACAATACAATTTTTTCCACTTGTGAGTTTCACAAGTGGTTTTCTTATGAACACACAGCTGTTTAGTCCCAATCCTGTGAGTTCTCATCACACTGCGTGTGTGTGCATGCGTGTGTGTGCATGCGTGTGTGTGTGCGTGTGTGTTTGGGAATGCTCTGACTTTCACTATTCAACATAGCTCTGATTCACATTCTACATTTTTTACTATGCAACTTCACCAAGTGTTTAAGTGAAACACTTCCCCATCACGCTCATTCAGAATGTTTCTTCTGTGAAGTCCAGTCCAGGATTTAATAATGTGTTTTTTAACCCATTTGAAGTAATTTCACATCTCCTTAGTTGTTTTCTTTGCTTGATTCAGGGCCTAAGTTGACCTTTCTGAAACATTTTTAGCTAAGCAAAGCATTTATCTAAAGATCAATTTAGAAAATAAAGAAATAAAACAGTTAAGAAAGAAATGAAGGAAGAAACAAACAATAGTTAATGATAAAAACAACTTTATAACTTTGTCACTTTCAGTATATATTTATACTCTCACAATTCAGGGAAAGTCTGTTGAACATCAGCTAAAAGAGACAATTTATAATGAGTGTTTTAATGTGACTCATTCAACCACACACACATACACACACTCACACACAGGAATGTGTGTAGTGTTGAGCAACATGAGGGAACTTGACTCATATAGCATGAAGAATGTGTGTGTGTGTATCTGTGTGTGTGTGTGTGTGTGTGTGTGTGTGTATGTGTGTATGTGTGTGTTATGAGTTACATAAAATAGAGACAGTAAAGCCAAACCATGACAGAAATAATAAAATATTAGTAATTATTATTAGTAAATATAAGTAATATAACATAGAGTTGTACATATTTGGATACTGGCACGTTTTTGCCTCGGCACGGCAGCGCAGTGAATTTGTAATGAAGCAATCAGGATGTGACTGAAGTGTTAAAGGGTTTAATTAAATTCAATTCAATTTTAGCACTTTTAACATTGGTCACTGTCGGAAAGCAGCTTCACATAAATGAAAAGAAAATTACTGAAATGTGTATCAGATGTGAGAAAAATGTGTATGAATCATAATGATCAGATTGTCCATGATGAGCAAGATGAGGACGACAGCGATAAGGAAAAACTCCCTGAGATGGAAATAGGAAGAAACCGTGAGAGGAACCAGACTCAACAGGGAACCCATCCTCATCTGGTTTATAAGACATATTGCATAAAATTCCTCCAGGATCAAACATTAGAGGACAACTGATTGATCCCAGACATCCAGTAACAATGAGGACAGCAACACAAAGACTTGTAGATTTGTAGATGTGATTGCACACTATAGAGGTTACAGAGCAAAATTTCTTGTGCAAAGCATATAATCGTTTATGATTTGTCGTAAATGAATGAGCATAAAATAAGTGAAATGCAGTGCAGCCTTGATGTTCAATTGTATTCATGAGACAGTAAGAACCATGCAAATACGAGGTTGTATCAAAAAGTTGTGAGACTAGTCTGGTAACACACCAACAGAGACCAGCACAAGGCTGAACGAACAGTCACAGGGAGCACCGAGCTTCATAAGTCAGTGTGCCAAAAGACATCGTGCTGTGTACATCGGGAGCTGTGCAGTGGGTGATACTCTGACCATTTGCGTTAACACGTCTGCCATTTCATCAGGTAGAATTAACGTTTTAAATTCTATTAAATTATTAAAATTTTGTCTGAAACTGGGCAGATTTGCCACAGAAATGTTTGACATGATTCAGCATGTTTATGGTAATGCTTCAACGAGACATTCAAGGTGTTTTAAGTGGTATGCACGCTTCATGAGCAGAAGAACATCACTAGAAGATGACGAGAGATCAGCAAGATCATCAAAAGCTCAACCCCTTGAAAATGTCAAACCCGCTCAGCAACTTGTGCATGATGATCGTCAGAGAACAATCCACAACATTGCTGCTGTTGTCTATGTGTCTTACAGAACACTCAAGGTGATCCTCATGTGTGATTTGAACAAGACCATCACAGACCATGATCTCTACGAATGAAAACGGGGAGCCGGGTCTGCAGCTCGTCCCCGTGCATGCTCATGTCATGCCTTTTTTGACATTTGCGGCATTGTTCAGAATGGGATCAGACCATTAAAAGCGAATTCTACTAAATCCTGAAGCTTTTTGATATGTTTTGATGATAATTGTGCAAAGAATAGCATGTAAGTGACAAGTGAAAATGTCTAAGGTTTGTTTGTCATAATCCTGAGAGTAAGTGAGAAGACCCTGAAGCTGAAAGATGAAAGTGGTTATGTGGGTAGCAGATTGAAGACAAGAAGTGCGAAGGCCGGTTTCTAAGCTATTTTTTGACAAATGAAGGCTGGGTGTGTGTCCATCACCTGGGGAAGAGATGGCATCAGGATGAACTATGGGAAAAAGGCGAGCTGGTGGAGGCAGTGTGATGCTCTGCTCAATGTTCTGTTGGGCAACCTCGAGTCCTGCTGTTCACATGGATGTTACATTCACATATACCACCTACCTACACAAGTTACACCCCTTCATGTTGGCGGTGTTCCCTGATGGAAATGTCCTCTGTCAGCAGGATAATCCGCCCTGACACACCGCAAAAATGGATCAAGAATGATTTGAGGAACATGTCCAAAAAGAGTTCAAGGTATTTACTCTGCCTCTAAATTTCCCAGATCTCTAAAGGATCTGCTGCTAACATCTTGGTAGCAGATGCCAGAGCAGACCTTCAGAGGTTGTGTGCCTCAGTGGCTCAGAGCTTATTTGAGGACACAAGCACGACCTACGCAATATTTAAAAAATGTATGATGTAAACATCTCCAAAACTGACACATACCGACATGTTGTGTCCAGGCACTAGGACTTGCCGAAGGATACTCCACGGTGAGAGACTGTCAGAAACCATCGGACCATTAATGAGGCTAAAAGACTACAAAGATAAACATAATAGGCAGAGTGATAGCTAGCTGAGTGCTAATATAAATTTCTGGTAAATGATGGTCAATATACTGTAGCTCGATGCTGTATGTGCAGGGTTGGAAATTGTGCTGGTGTCTGTGTGCCAACTTGGCTAAATAACCTTACTGCTTTATGAATTTTATACTCTAATGCTACTATAGAAATTTGTGACAGTGGGATGGAGACAGATGGATAGAAGGAGGTTCTGCTGGGAAAGGAATGCTATCTAGTACTCACAGCAGCTTGTTTACAGAATGTGAACTAGTTCATTTTAGGGTGTGTGAACCGAACACTGATCAGACACTGATCAGGTAGTGTGAACTCGCTGAATGGCCACTTACATGTACTCTACATGTGTGTGATATAGCTGGAATAAATGGATTTAAGGAAAAGCATGTATAAAGGAATTTAAGAGTTTCTGATCCTGCTTATTCATGTACATCACTCGTTCATCAAACATGAAGACGAGACATTGGCCACAGAGAGTCATTTCCCAAAAAACCTGTCTACATATATCAATAAATAAACATATATCAATTACACATTAAGTACTTACAAAGAATTACTGCTATAATATGAGGAGTTGGAGTTGGGATTATTATTGTTATGGTATTCAAAGTACATAGTAATATACATGGTTTTTATTATAGAAAATCTTTGTTAGTATTGTTATTATTAATAATAATAATAATAATAATAACTCCTGATGTTATTTATCATGTAAACATGTAATTGTAGTACTTATTATTTGACCTTAGTTTGTCAATGAATAAGAGAAAGTAAGAAAGAAATGGAAAAAGAAAAAAGAAATGGACAGTGAAAAGGAGAAAGAAAGACAGAACAGGTCAAAAAGAAAGGGAAGCAAAAAAAGAAAGAAAAAAACTAAGAAAAAAGATAGATAGAAGGAAAGAAAAACAAAAATTCAAAAAAGAAAAAGGAAAATGGGGGGAACAGGAGAAAGAAAGAGAAATAACAGGAAAAGGCAGAAGTACAAGTAGGAAGAAGAGAGGGTGGGCAAAATGCAAAGGAGAGAATTAGAGAAAGAGAAAGGATGGAAGAAGGGAAAGACAAAGAGAAATTGTGTTTTGAGGGAGGAGTTACATCCCAGCCGTTGTGTCCACCAGGGACGTCCATAAAACTGGCCATTACTGCTTTTGTCCATGTGAACTAGAGAGCATCCTGCTGGGGCTGGCACTCAGCCAAAGACCCGGACCCAACCCTGAACACATACACACACACACGCACACACTCCTTTCCTGGAACAGGCTGAGGCTTACAACGGAAATTTCCAGAATGCCGAGCCCCCCCACCCTGATCACCCACCTGTGTCTCTGTGTCCACACCGGGGAGGTTTGGCCCTGTGGGGACACCGTAGGCTAGTCTTCTGCTGTCTGTTCACACATCAACCCAAAGACTTCAAACACATCTCAAACTGAATTCCACTTTAAGGAATTTGCCTCACGAGCTCCTGCATCAGTCCTGGTCAAATACAAAAGACACAAAACTGAGGAACAGAAGATTTTAGCACAAAACAGTTATCTGATGGGTTTGACTGCAAAATTAGATAAATCCATTCTATAAGTTTCAAGAAAAGCAAGTTCCTACAAAAAAAAACGCAGAATTAATATAGAATGCAAAATTGTTTAGATTATATCAGTGAGATTTTTGGATGATTTTGCAAAGTGCTATAAATCCACCTCATACAGTTTTGTCATAATGAATAAAGCACTTTAAAATAAAATCATTCTAGCAATCTCAAGCTCATGTGTTTTTGTAGCAAGTCACTGGCAGCAAACTGGAATCAAAAGGTGTTAAGTTTTTTGCGCCCTTAAATTACATGAAGATCATAAGAAGCATTATACACAAAACAAAACTAAGTTTATAGCATCATCAGCCTCATCCTCCACCGGTTTCAGTTTCACTTCAGGAGTTGATGAAAGCGTCTCATTTCAGAAGTTCATGACTGCAGGGGAAACTGTAATGCCACTGACAGACAGTAAATCTCCTTTTTCTCTGCTTCATCATTCTCCACAAAGGTGACTGAATGCATTTAGTTACTTCACAGCAGCTCTATTTTGCTGCTAGTTTCGGTTTACTGGTCATGGGACAAGAAGAAGCGATGCGAGTGGATGTTGTGTTTTGATATGTGGTAGATATATATACGTACCAACATTTCAAAACCTTTCATTAATTAGGTTATAGATAACTTTGTGCACCTGAGAAAACTAATTTGTCAAATTAAGTGAAATTGCATTTAAATTGAAATGGATTTATCTCATTTTGCAGTGAAAGCCATCAAATACATTCCAAACTTTGGATTAACTTGGTTTTACAAAGAAAAAGAGAAAGTCTATACACACCTGCCAAAAGTAGGTGGGTAAGGAAGGAAAGAAAAAGTGAAACAGAAGGAAGGAAGGAATGAATAATGAAGGAAAACAGAAGGAAAAATGAATATATGAATAAACGAGAATAGATCAACTTTTGGTTTCTAAACTTGGTTCATTCATCATCAGTGAAGTGATTCTGATTAATAAGCGGATTCAGCAGAAGTTTCTTTTCACCTTCTTTGTTTTGTCCAACTGCTGAGCCAAAGAGCTGAGAAAGCCAGTACAGTATCTTACTGTCTAAACAGTAAATATTAGATATCCCCTGGGACACTGCGAAGGCCATGGTCATCAAGCGGATAAAACAGATCACCAGGGTGATGTTACCAAGAACAGGACGTCCCTCCAAAACTGACACCAGGACACAAAGTAAACAAAGTAGGGATGCTGGAACGTTCCAGTCTTTCCCTTATCACCAGTCAATCACTTCTTATCACTTCTCCATCAGGGACTGGGGCGCTAGTCACTGTAGGGGGACCTGATATTCTAATTAGTGTAGTGCATTTATGCTATAACTATGTTATAATTATAAATTATAATTGTAATTATACAATTCATACCCTCAAGGAGCCATTTATATACAACTTTCCATAAAGTTAATCTGTTAATACAAGCTATTGCTAACTGTTGTCTAGAACAATACTACAAGTAAAGCTACACTTTCTGGAGGACAAGGTGAGATAGAAAACCATTAAGGTCAGGAACCTTGTTTTTTTGCACGTACAACTATCCAGGAACCTACTCAACTAGCTAAGCTATGTAGTTCTAACTTAATTTTCTTACTTCAACAGTTACAACTGCACTTTAGGACTAAAAGCTTTGGTGCTTATTATAAAAAAAAACTGTATTCTTGTCAGAGAAGTACTTGAAGAAAGCCAAGAACTCTTGACCACCCAAAGAACCCTTGAGAAACTCTTCTTTTCTATAGTGCTCTTCATATTCGACCCTCAGATTCACACTGCAGGTTCAACTTTCAGAAAAAAAGTCAAACAAGGCTCACAGTCAAAGTCCAAAATGTTCTGCAGACAACAATGAAAGCCACAACCTCTCGCATTCCTCCAGAGTTTGTTGGCGGGTTTTTTCTCCTTTGAGTCTATAGTAGACATTATCTACCCCCTCTGCTCTGTCTACCTCCCACTCTCTCTGTCTTTCTCCAACACCCCCTTCCTTCTTTCCTTCATTCCCTCACTCTAGCTCCAAGACTCAGATATTCCCCTCCCCCATTCTCTCTATATCACACTCTAGCAGTTCAGACCCCTTCACCTAGGCCTCCAGGAGCTGTGCTCCAGTTGTGGTTCCTTCTCGGTTCTCCTGTCGCTTTCTAGAGATGGATGGCTGCACGGGTTGGCTTGCATGATCACGTTGCCATATGCACTTTCCACAACAGTCGAGTTGAAAGCTTCAAACCACTTTTTCATGTACACAATAAAAGATTTATTTCAGATCCCATTCAAAAACGTTAATCAGTTTGATTGTAAGTCCATTCGTACTCTTGAAGCAAATCCAAAAATAACCCTGAACCAGCAATTATTTAAAGAAAACGACTTTTGGAGATAAACAAGAGAACTACTCACTGCAACACACACTGTAGGAAATTTGAAAACAAGTAAAATCCCCAGTACCTCACAATAAATCAGTACAAAATCACCTGCAAGTAAATGTCATGGCAGTTCCAATAAAAAAAAGAAGAATAAGATCACTAATGAAAGCTGTCTCCTATGAGTTATGACCACTAATCAGATGACGTACAGTCTCTCTGTGGTTTCTGCAACCTGTGGTCCTGGCCCTCAAAGAAAACAAGCAATTATTGCCGTAGCTCACATAGTTTGAACTTTTAGACTGACTACAGGGCTCCTGAATTTCACTGGTTGGACTTCTAATAATAAAAGTCAAATATGGGGACAGCACTTTCAGGGCTTGGCCCTCTTATAAAGGTGAGAAGAGTACATACTGTACTATAGGTCTCCTGCCCCACTGACAAGTGAACCCTAATAAAAATCCCTACATTCAATTCAGGCATTTCCAATTAACCTACCAATTCAACAACAAATTACCTACAATTAACTCTGTGATTAAATCAACAAGTAACATACAAATGAACCCATCAATTATCCCACCATTTAACCCCAATTAAATCATAAACTAGGTCACAAGCTCACCTACAAGTTAATTTACCAATTAACCCACCAATTAAATCACACATTAACACTCAAATGTAATCAACAATTAACCCAACAATCATCCAACCAAGTAACTCTTCACCTAACCCACAAATTAACCCACCACTTAACTCTAAATATAACACACTAATGAACCCACCAATTAAATTATCAATTAACCCACACCTTTAATCACAAATTAACCAACTGATTAACTTACCAATTACCCCAACAATTAACTAACTTAACATTTAAGCCACAAATTAACCCATCAATTAATTCTCCATATACTGTAACTCATCAATTAAAGAAAAAACAACAAAATCATCAATTAACTTACCAGTGAACTCAACTCTGCCCCCACAAGCAGAAGGCAATCAGTGACCAGGTGGTACGATGTGGCACATCTCCAAAACAACAGTCATGACCACACTTTGTCTTCACGTTACTTAGCACAACCTTAGAGCTTGATACAGAGAAACCACAAAATGTGAAATTTACCCTTCTTTGACAAAGCACTGAAACAGGAGACTCCTTCCATATACTCATTCCATATACTCATTCCATATAGTATGTTCACCTTCTTGCTTCTTCATTACAGGTTTTACATCATTCTAGAATTAGACTTTGACAGACAGACGGATAGATAATCTTAGTCTCTGAATGAGTGTATAAATATAAACATATCACCACTGACAAAAATAATCCAAAATCCCCTAAAAATCCTATAATGTTTCTCTTGGGACTTGTGACTTCAGTCGTTCGATAGCTCAGGACTGCAATTTTCCTACAGTCTACCTGAGCCTCCAGGAAAAAACTGGACTCCATTTAATTTAAACACATCTCCTGTTATACTGAACTTCCAGTCTTACACAGTATGAGTACAGATCAATCCCTGCTATCCGTTATCACCCAGTTGAGGATGGGTTCCCTGCTGAGTTTGGTTCTCCTCAAGGTTTCTTCCTATTACCATCTCAGGGAGTTTGTCCCTCAGCACCGTCGCCCTCGGCTTGCTCATCAGTGACAATATTATCTTTTTGATTCATACACATTCACATTTCATACAAACTTACTTCTTTTGATTGTGTAAAGCTGCTTTGCGACAATGTCAATTGTTAAAAGCACTATACAAATAAAATTGAATTGAATATAAATGTCTAGAATTACCTTTACAGGGAGGATTATAAATTTTACACACATACAGTACTTGAATATTAATATTCCTGCACAGATCTTATGTTGTGTTTTAAATGTAATATAAATGAAGTTTATACCTGTTAGTTCAGATTTTGTGAAAGAAAGAAGAAAATGTGGCCTGGGTTGGATAACCCATCTAGATATAGTCTGATTTCTTTTGAAATGTTCTCTAAACACTGGTGTTTCAGTACTTAGAGCTTCAGTGGAAGCATTGATGATGATGATGATGATGATGATGATAATGATGGTTTCACTGTGACTCAGACGGATTGTTTTACTCTACTCCAGACTTGTACACACAGTTAACATTTTTGTGGTTTTCTGTCCACTAGAAACGCCAAAACCTCCACAATAAAATGTTGCAGAATTTTGAGAATATTATGAATCATTATTCAAAGTATTATTTAATTCATATTATGAAGCATTTTTAAAATATTTTTTTATTTACGTAGTTGTCACAGTCTGCCTGGTCACCTGAGAAGGACACAATAAAAGCAGCTATAAAACACACAGAGAGAACATAATGCACGCTCAGCATTTTGCTGTGGCAAGCAAAAATTAAACAAATAAATAAATAATAGGAACAAACGGTGTAAAAATAGAAATATATAATGTTACTATGCAGCAGAGAGGCACAAGGGAAGATGTGACAATCATCTTTCTTAAGCCGAATCACTGATACGATAAGTACAAATTAGACCGAACGACACAGATAAGGACAATTTTTCTTTGGCTACACACTTAAAAATAAAATGAATTGACAAATATTTTAACCGAGTTTGTGCTGAAAAAAAAAACCCCGCTGGTCTTGCCTTTGGTATAGAGCCAAAGAAAATGATGTATATTTAAAAAAAATAGCAATTGATTTACATAAAAAGATTGTTGCTGGGTTATTTTTAGCTAAATTCACCTCACAGTTTCACCACTAACCTAAAGATGGAAACGTCTTGTGGAAAAGTAAAGGGAAAATTTAACAACTGAGGAAAACTGAATTTCTTTGCAAATCCTTCCATTTAAGGACTGAGCTAACAGTTCTGCTCTTGTAAACTCAGTGTGTGATGAGTGCGTGCGTGTATGTGTGTAGAACTTTGTATTCTCATTACCGCACTTGCTAATCAGCACGAGTCCTCTGAGGATCCGCCGTCACTCTGATGAAGACTAATTACTCAGAAACTGAAGTTAAAACACACCGAGATGCATCTTTAATTTAATTGCTCCAATTATCAAAACGATCGGGTCCTGACACGAATGTCTGAAACGTTAGCATCGACGTGATGCTTTTCTTAAAAACAATTGATTTTTTTTTTAATGAAACAAAGAGGCTGTGGTTTTAAAAACATTGCTCCTGTAGCTCAGATATGTTACATAATCAACACAGAGCTAATTAGAGAACTCGGTAATTACGGTGACGTAGAGCAGGGCTGGGATGATAACCACGTCGGCGTAGCAGACTTTGTTTTGAAAGCTTATCGTTAAGTCTCTTTCTCACAGAGACAACCAAGCCTGAGGCACAATGACCTTTGGTCTCTGCAAATAACAAACCCAAAGAGTTGCTTTTCCTTACACTATCTGTCTGTGAGATAAATCCATTTCTACGACGGAAATCGTGCTATGATAACCATCCAACATGATATTGTTAACAGCTATAAAAATGGTCACTGTGCTCACAAGAGTTTTTTAAACAACATTAACTTATGAGCTAAGTTCAAGTTATACTTTTAGCAGAACATGCTAATTTACCAACACATCTGAGGTAAATATTAATGTGTTTTGATTTTAATTATACAAATAAATGACTTAACTGTTATATAGTAGGTAGGTAAAGCATTTTAAAATACTTTGCCAACTTAGAAACATTTTGATATTCTGTATGTTTTTTTTCTCACATCTTGACCTTCAATATATCTAGACTTTGTCCATATAAATAATTTATGAGTTACATCCTGGATAGCCATCAATGCTAAGTTTAAGCAAAGTATAATTAAAGTTGTATAAATCCTTTTCCTAGCAATAAGACCAACCCATATGAGGTAAATGTTGATAATTTTGTCACATCTTAACCATCAATGAAAATTTTACTTTGCCCATATAAAGACTTACAGTAAGAGCCAAGTCCTTGCTATCACATGTAAGTTATAGTTATAATAGTAACCAGCCTTTTTCTGGTAATTTACCAACACTCCTGAGGTACATCTTGATATTACAGATGATTTTGTTATATCTTGACCATCATTGTGCCTTAACATTGTCCATATTTAGACTTATGAGCTAAGTCCTAGCAACCCATCATTGCTAAGTTGAAGTAAGTTATAATTATAATAGTAACCAGCCTTTTCCTGGTAATATACCACCACATCTGAGGTAAATGTTGATGGATTTTGACTAATTTCCACAGTCAATATAATTTAAAACTTCCATATAAAAGACAAAACTGCTGTGTAGTAGCTTTTTAAAGTACATTGCCAACATACCTGAGGAAACTTTTATATTCTGGATGATGTTTTCCACATCTCAGTCATCAGCGGATCTTGACTTTCTCCATCTAAATAATTTATGAGCTACATCCTAGATATCAATCAATACTAAGTTCAAGTAAGGTTCAATAATTCTAGCCATATAAAGCCTTTTCCTAGCAATTAAATCAAATTAATATTTCTGATCATTTTGTCATATCTTAACCATCAAAGAATATTTACTTTGCCCATATAAAGACGGCTGAGCCAAGTCCTACAAATCAATGCAAAATTCAAGTACTGAGGTAGTAACTAGCCTTTTCCTGATAATTTACCAACACATCTGAGGTACATCAACATTCACCTCAGATGCGTTGGTAAATTATCAGGAAGGCATTTTATTCAGTAATTTAACATATTTTTGGATTTTGTAACTATTATGATTTTTGGGTCATAATCCAAAATGTTTAAAAATGTTGAAATTGCTGATGGGTTTTGTTCCATTTCAAGCGTTACACAGCTTTTATATCATCATTAAAAAAATAAAATTTGTGAAATAATAGCTAGCCATCAGTGCTAAGTTTAAGTCTAAATGTAATAGGGCAGAGTCTTGTCCTTGTATGTTACCAACATTGCTGAGTTTAATGTTGACATTCCCAGCATTTTTGTCATATTTTCACCACCATTGTTCCTTCATCCTGCCCGTATAAAACTCTTACTAGCTGGTGATTGATGCTAAGTGCAATAACCGTGTCATTTCAATGTGCAGAGCCTTTTCCTAGTTATTAATCAACATGTCTGAGGGAAAGGTTGATGGATTTGTTATGACTCGGTCTCATTTCACTTGTTACAGTACCTTTAATTATCTATACAAAGGACTTATTGGTTACATAGTAACCATTTATGGCTTTCCTATAATAATTTATACTTCCTTCTATCATTTGTAAATGCATACTTTATACAATGATCATTGCTCATTTTTAGGAAGGAGGCTAATCGTTTTTGAGGGCACTATAAAGTGAGCATTGAGGTTGATCTCAATTTCAGACACAACACGTAGCACACTTTAGTGCGTTTCTACTGTGATAGACCTGATTGGTCTCATAAAGCTTCGATCACCGAAAAAAAATCTTTCAGCGACCAGACAAGATACCCTAGAAACGTTTGAAACTGTTAGCAGTAAAGCATTTGACTGTCTCATGTTGCGTCAATCCTGTTATTGGAGGCTTGCCTTCTCCGTTCCCCTCGAGAGATCTCTACTTCCATCTTAAGGATCTGCTCAATTCTTTATCAGCTCAAGTTAAGTTTGTTAAATGAGCCCTTGGAGGATTGAGCCCTGGGGCAGTTATTAAATTAACATCAGGGTCTTTAGAAGAAAGGAAGCTTAAAGGAATAACTTGTCTCCGGATTAAATGCACAAAGTGGCCATGAAATTAAAATTAGTATTTACGAGTTGTTTGCACTTACCCCTTGGTGTTACAGGCACCACATGATATAGTATGTACACACATGGACAAAATTGTTGGTACCCTTCAGTCAATGAAAGAAAAACTCACAATGGTCACAGAAATAACTTTAATCTGACAAAAGTAATAATAAATAAGAATTCTATGAATGTTAACCAATGAAAGTCAAACATTGCTTTTCAACCATGCTTCAACAAAATTATTTTAAAGAATGAACTCATGGAACAGGCCTGGACAAAAATGATGGTACCCCTAACTTAATAGTTTGTTGCACAACCTTTTGAGGCAATCACTGCAATCAAACGATTCCTGTAACTGTCAAAGAGACTTCTGCACCTCTCTGCGGGTATTTTGGCCCACTCCTCATGAGCAAGCTGCTCCAGTTGTTTCCGGTTTGAAGGGTGCCTTTTCCAGACAGCATGTTTCAGCTCCTTCCAAAGATGCTCAATAGGATTGAGGTCAGGGCTCATAGAAGGCCACTTTAGAATAGTCCAATGTTTTCCTCTTAGCCATTCTTGGGTGTTTGTAGCTGTGTGTTTTGACCCATGACCTGCGACTGAGACCCAGCTTTCTGACACTGGCCAGCACATTTCTCTTTAGAATCCCGTGATAGTCTTGAGATTTCATTGTACCCTGCACAGATTCAAGACACCCTGTGCCAGATGCAGCAAAGCAGCCCCAGAACATAACAGAGCCTCCTCCATGTTTCACAGTAGGGACAGTGTTCTTTTCTTGATATGCTTCATTTTTCCATCTGTGAACATAGAGCTGATGTGCCTTGGCAAAAAGTTCCATTTTTGTCTCATCTGTCCATAGGATATTCTCCCAGAAGCTTTGTGGCTTGTCAACATGTAGTTTGGCATATTTTTATGATTTGTTTTCAACAATGGTGTCCTCCTCGGTCGTCTCCCATGTAGTCCACTTTGGCTCAAACAACGACGGATGGTGCAATCTGACACTGATATTCCTTGAGCATGAAGTTGACCTTGGATCTCTTTAGAAGTCTTTCTGGGCTCTTTTGTTACCATTCAGATTATCCGTCTTTGATTTGTCATGAATTTTCCTCGTGCGGCCACGTCCAGGGAGGTTTGCTACAGTCCCATGGATCTTAAATTTCTGAATAATATGTGCAACTGTAATCACAGGAACATCTAACTGCTTGGAAATGGTCTTATAGCCTTTACCTTTAACATGCTTGCCTATAATTTTCTTTCGAATCTCCTGAGACAACTCTTTCCTTCGCTTCCTCTGGTCCATGTTGAGTGTGGTACATACCATGTCACCAAACAACACAGTGACTACGTGGAGCCCTATATATAGGCCCACTGACTGATTACAAGATTGTAGACACCGGTGATGCTAATTAGTGGACACACCTTGAATTAACATGTCCCTTTGGTACCATCATTTTTGTCCAGGCCTGTTCCATGAGTTTATTTTTTAAAATAATTCTGTTGAAGCATGGTTGAAAAGCAATGTCTGACTTTCATTGGTTAACATTCATAGAATTTTTTTAAATTATTACTTTTGTCAGATTAAAGTTATTTATGTGACCATTGTGAGTTTTTCTTTCATTGACCGAAGCGTACCAACAATTTTGTCCACGTGTGTATATCCACCAAAAAAAATTTTTGAAGCTGTTTTAATATGTCATGAGTTCTGGGGAAATGTTCGATGACTCATACCTGTACTAATCATCTGTTCATCCAATGAAATGCTCTCTAAGTGCTATAGCAATTAAGGGATTCTGTTCTCTTTTCCAACCCTCGCTTACTAAAAAAAATGGATATAGTTTAGACAAACATTGAACAAAAACAACTTCTCACACTGCCAGAAATTTGACGCTCTAAGTTCAACCGGTGCTTCGAACGTCACATGATGAGTTTTAAGACTGGTGATCTCGTCTGTCTTAGACGTGTTTTTTTTTTTACGATGCATGGCTTTTGTCCCGGGGTGAAAATCACGTAAATGTACTTTAAATCTCATGTCAGAACGTCTGCGAGAACTACATGTGGTCCAGATACGTAAAGAATAAAATTTGGGTGAGAGACTTTCATGATCTTTCTCTTAGTCACTCCTTCGATAAGCAGATGAGACGAATCAGGTGTCTCTTTCTAAGGCTGGGGGGTGGGGGGGAGGCCATGAGACAGAACAAAGTGGCGGACGCTCCTTGTGAAAGCGACTCCATTTTTGTCTCCTTCTCCAGCTGTCAGCTAGCACGCCATCCCAGGAGGGGGGTCGAGGGGTGGGACGGTGCTTGTTGCCACGGTGACAGGAGGCCACATGTCTTGAGGGCTTCTCCCCGGTCAAAAGGGCTCATTGTTCTGGTGCTAAGCTGCCTTCTCCCTCCCTCACGCCCTCCTTCCCTCCCTCTGTCCGTCCATCCCACTCTGGATGGGAACAAACAGTTAGTACAACCATTAGGACTCCAATGGTGAGACACACACACACACACACAGGCTCATCTACAGACGTCTCCTCAGAGGGCACGTGAGGCCAGACGTCTCAGGGAAAATCCCACTGTGAACAAAAGAAAATGAATATTTTATGAATTTATTAAACATCAATGAGAATAAAGGACATTTAATATAACAATCATTTGCATAATTATAATCTACAAGTTTAAAGAACATTTTAAAACCCTATAAAACCTAACTTTATACACACTGTATTTGACTGTAGTTTATATCCTATCGCAAGGTGATAAGTTCAAGTCCCAGAGAGCCTTGAGGATCTTTCAGTCCACTAGATGGCGCTCTTCACCAACCACAAATGAAAATATTGATTTGCCCAAACAATTCTTCAAATAAAAGTTTTATCCATCCACCAGATGGCAATCTTACTCTGTCTCAAAAGTGAGAACTGAATCTTGCCGTTCGTTCGAAACGTCTGTCTGATTTAATCCCATTGTCCTTCAAAGCACTGCAGTAGGTTATGGGCAACAGAGCAGTCATTACGATGATGCTCAGGGTTTAAAGTTATACATGGGTGGTCAGAAGGTCGTGAGGACGCCCAGAGAGCGCTGGGTTGGTTCCTCCGGTTAAACCTTCTCAGCTTCTCTCAGCTCATTTATGAATCTTTGCATAGAAAAACATCTAGCTGATGATTAAGGACTTTCCAACTACAAAAAGTAAATCTTTAAAACAGCTGTATTGCGAGAAGGGGCGGGGGTGTCCTCAAAAAGACCTAAAGTCAGAAGAAAATAATAATAAAAAAAGACACTACAGTCACAGTGGTTGTTTAGTGTTTTAACTGAATCAAACACCTTACGTTTGTATATACTGTAGCAGGGCTTGTGTCTAAAGTCTGGTCTCATATTCGTGAGTAGCTACTAACATCAATATAAGATTTATTATGCCATAGTTAGTTCGGACCAAGTAACCTGATTGGATGAGAGACGTTCCACGAGTGGTGGTAATAAACAAAAACAGCTCTGGGACGTTTAACTACATATAGCCATTAATAGACGCTAACTGTGTGTCTCAGCGTGGGTGAGAGTAAGTCTGTACGGTCCACAGTACTAAGGAGAGCAGATGCCGGACAAAACACACATTCACACCAAGTCACAGAAGCACTTTCAGCAACAACACACATCTGATAACGTTACGTCAACACACTGTATCCTTTATGTTTTATTAATAAGCCGTTCAAAATGGCCTCCATGATTATTTATTTCCGCCTATGCCAAACTACAAAGCTGACTATCGTCTAACACAAGGCTGAATCACAAATCCCTCTCTAACCCCTGATCAAGGGCACTACTAGCACACTAACTTTCCATTTAACGCTATTTGGAATTCAACCCCGGAACCTCAGAAGCTAATGGAGCTGATGTTCTAAAGCAGAATATTTTGAAATATAAAGTCAATCTGGTGAGTTTCTCAGGACTGTCCACCACCTCCATGGTTTATTCTCCTCACCTTCTTAATTAATGTACAGTAGCTATTTAATATTGACATTACCGTTTGACATACTGGAAATGATGAAGCTTATAACTCACATATGAATATACTATACGATTCAAGAACTCAACATCGACGTACTTTGGGTTCTTGAGTGGCGCAACAGAAACACTTTTCTCTCCGCATCCAGAGAACGCAAGATCAAATACCCATGATGCAAAAGGCACTTGGGAGACTTGAGGGCAGATGTGATCGTGCTCTCAGGGGAGGGGCGACATAACACTTCCCCCTCATTCATAGCTGATAGCATAACTAATCACGGGTGTCTGAGCGTTCTTGCAGTCGGAAGTGGACGGATAGCGCTTTTCTCGGAGTGTGTTACGCCGCCCCCTATTGGTGCAAAAATATTTGGGTAGCTTGTAAAAAATGGTTTTTTTTTATTTTTTTTTTTTAAAGTTGGTGAGTTGCTACAGTGACCCCTAGGGACGAAGCACAAGCATTACAGGAATGCGTGGCAAATACAAAAACACATAAGCAACAACTATGATGCTAATATTAAAATCAACTTTGTCCTGTTTTCATAATAATAAACAATGCAAAGGTTTGTATAACTTTCAACCAGAGTAAACACAGATTGATGTCTTGTCCATTGGTATTTTCTCATCTGTGTAGCCTGCAGGTCAAATCATGCTCATTACTCCTCCCTACTGTCCCGGAGCACTTCCTGTATAACAAATCTCTTCTCTATCCGCACGTGCTTTGGATTCCGTATGCATTTTTTCATTTGCAGCACGTTTCCCTAATGTTTGTGCTTTCACTTTTGTATGCACATTGCATACCTTAGGGGTCACAGTAAATTGAAAAATTGAAAAACTGAAATGAAAAGCCATGACTAAACTAAATCAAGGGAACAAAAAAGAAAAAAGAAATATGTGCCTTCGAATTAAATCTGATACAAGTGTGGTACAATCCCCAGACTGTTCTAGACAATAAATGTTGGCTGCATTGTACCTTCAAATGTTTTTTTCCCCCTTCCTTTTTTCATGAAGACGTGACAATAGATCAGACTTGACAAACAACCCAAAACTTCATAATTACGAGTCTGTGCAGGGAAAAGATACTTCCTTTAGACACTTTCTCCTTAGCAGAACTATTAAAGAATGAAATATCACTGTGAGGATGACCCGACTGAAATGGTTTACAGAAACTTTGATAGCATTATGTCCTTAAGGAAAAACACTCTGCAGACAAAAACCATAGCGAGATCAATTCAGCCTCCTATTCAGGCAGAAAATATTTTTTCATGTTTTTTTTGTCAAACGGAATTGCGCTTTAAGTGGCGAGCTGTGACAATTGCAGTGTGAAAAATTACTGACAGCAGTAAGCAGCGGCAGGGGTATGTGTGTGTTAAAGTCCTTGAAGTGCGACATAACTAGAATACAAAACCGAATTCAATTACAGGCCGCTTTCAAACACAATTACGCTCGAACACCAGGAAGCGGTTTGTCGTCTTGATGCTCAGGGCTTCACTAATCACACAGTGTTTACTTAAGTAATGATTTGTACAGAAACATAAACGTACCTAACTTTAGACTACACTGGGTTTAAAAGGTAATGGTTTAAAGTTAATAGATGTTTTTTTTTTTTTTAAAATAAGAAAAACTTTTGCAAAGCGTTCCATTATCAGGACGACGGACACACTCCTCCAAGTGGCATCTGAAATGCGCTTAACAGGTTTATAAGGAAACGAGCGGCTTCTTTTTACTGAACATCCCGTAGAACCAGGTACACTGTCCTTTTGGGGACTTTTCTTTTCTGTCACGCAGCCGTTTTTTCCCCCCCGTGTCTGAAAAGTGCTTTTATATAATATGCTGCTTTCTTTTCTGGATTATAGATATTTCCCTGTAAGATTAATTTCTTTATTTTTTCTGAAATACTAAGGTTTGGAAATCAGAAATGTTTAAAAAAATATATTTCAATATTACCCAGAAAACACACATGATAAAGTTGTCTACTAGACTAGACTTTTGCACAGTACTGTATATATATAGGATTGAGTTCTGTCGTTATTATTGAATAACGTTTAGCCAGAGTTTTTTACATTTTTTAAAATTAATTTTATTATTTTTTTAGAGTCCGATTTTTACACTTATGTGGTCAGTAAAATTTCACTATTAAATCTTTTTTCAAACGGTTCACGAGGCGACATCTACATCATAAATCAAGCTACGTTATTTTACTGAGAAATCAAAATTTTGCTGATTGTTATAATGATCGTTTTCGCCAGTTGAACTAAACAGCTACAGATAGTGATAGGATAGAGGTTTGCTCACAATGATGTCGTATCGTTTTCACAGGTTTTAAACATTTATGTTTGTTCTCACACAATCATTTTTCTTGTGGACCTCGCTAGAATAAACGCCACTAATCACCCAAACACACACACACACACACACACACACAGTGGTTTTTAAGGATGGACACAAACACACAAAACATGACAGTAACTACTTCTACATTTTAAGGTCCAGATCGCCCTCTGCTGGCCAGAGCACAAAGTTACACAGGAATGAACAGGAAATAAGAGGGAAAATAGATAAAAGAAAATAAAAAGGCAAAGAATGTGAGAGCAAAAAAGAAAGAAAAAAAAAACAAAAGGCAAAGAATAAACAATTGCAAGCTGTGTTAAAAATATTTAGAAATGTAAAAAAGAAATGAAATTTTAAGAAAAACAGACAATACAGGAGGTTGCTGTTTTAATCAATAAACAGAACAACATTTATAACAAAAAACAATAAAATAAAATAAGCATTTAAAAACTGGATAAAAAACAGAACAAAAAAGGATTTTTAAGATAGATTTAATTTTAATTATCAACTACTTTTTGTTTTTTTTTTCAATTTTTATTAACAATACTTAAAAATATTTTTTATTCATTAACTTTATTAATTAATAGAACAGCTAATTAATTGTTCTTCCTTTCAGTTCTTTCCAATCTTAGAATGGAAATAATAAATAATTATAATCTCATAATTAAAAAAAAATAAGGAGGAAGAAATAAAAATAATAAATGAGAGGAAAAACGCGAAAAACGTTTTGAGTTTGAAGCTTAAAACCCTGAGCGTGTTGATCTCGAACTTTTATCTGCAAACTAATCGCTTATTAACAAAAACGAAACTTTTTAGACTTTTTTTTCAGATTTGTTTAATCTGTTTGATGTAGTTGTACATACTATATAACTATTATGTAAGAACAATAAAGAATATAAAATTTTAAAAAACGTATGAAGATACACAACGATTGAAACAAGTGATGGATGTATGATTCTTCTACAGAGCAATCAGAGCAAGCGTGTGGGAAAAAAACAAATGGATGAAGTGCGCATTC
The DNA here is from genome assembly GCA_013621035.1 of Clarias magur. NCBI lineage: Eukaryota > Metazoa > Chordata > Actinopteri > Siluriformes > Clariidae > Clarias > Clarias magur. The sequence goes on along the minus strand of QNUK01000310.1, from coordinate 627,409 downwards.
TGAGAACAACAAATTAACAAACCAGATTTAAAATCTAATTAAAATTCATGTTAAAAGAAAAGGGGGAAAAACAAAAAAAACAGAAAACATCAGAGTTCAGTCTCGTGCTGGAGTCACTGGTCGCTCAGCACTTCCTCAGAGTCGGGAAACGGAGGAGGCTGAGAGACGGCGCTCAGTCTGCCACGCGTTCTCCTCCTCTGGGTTACAGCGATCATCTGCGGGGATGTGTGCTCCACCCAGGCGAGACCTTTGGCCAGGATGTCCATGCTCCTGCGGTTTCTCAGGCTGCGTCTCACTGAGCCTCGGCTCTTCGCTACGGGCTTCAGGACGTCTTCGATGCAGAAGTCAGGCTGCTGCCACGGCTCGAGGACTTCCGGTGGCGGATCCCAGACTGCGTTGTTCTTCTTCTCCCCTCCTTCGTGTCCTGAAGCTTCTCTCACGTTCTCCTTTACATCAGGTCCTGAAGCTTCCTTCACGCTCTCGTCTTTCTTCTCCACTTCCTCTCTCTCACTTCCGGAAGACTCCAAAATGTTCTCACACATCATCTGTAATCCTCTTCCTTCTTCTACCTCGCCCTCTTCCTCCACCACAGAACTAGTATTTATTCTGGAGCTCCTCCTTCCTCTCTGCCGTCCTCCGCTCGGAGCCATCGGCTCTGATTTCCTTTCCGAGTGCTGATTCAATCGCTCTACCTGTTCTTCAACCTCCGGGTTCAATCCTGATGTATGGAGCTCAGTTTTCTGCTCTCTGAGCTGAGGCTCATCCTTGGCGCTGCTCCAGCTCTGGCGTCGGCTTGCCGAGTTTCGTCTCGTTTTCTTAACGGCAGGCACGACTGACGACTCTGCGGAGGCTTCTGATTGGACGGGAGCGTCCGTATGGACATCACCCTTGTCGGTCAGGTTCCTGTCCGAGTCGCTGTCTTTGCCCTGGCGCAGGAAGCGACGGCGCCACAGAGCGGCCGCGGCCACCAGGTCTGCCACGGCCTCGGTTGGTGATGATTTATTCTGTTTAGTGCTGCAAGCTGGAGCAAGACTAGAGTCAGGATTCTCATCTGGGAAAGACGACAGAGTAACAGTTACTTCCTGCGTAATCAATACTACAGCTATTAAAACTTTTAAAAATGCATTATGTTTTCAAATCACATTGGAAGGCAAAAAAAGATCTTGACAATTTTGTCTCAATTAGAATAATTTGGCAACTCTTAACTGTCCCTGTTTGCCACGCCTTCTTAATAGATCAAAGATGAGGCAAGGGAAAAAAAAAATGTTGCACCACTAGTTGCAATTCTCATTTTGACCAATAGGGGCAAAAATACTACATGTCGTCCCCGACTTACGAATGAGTTCGTTCCAGAAAGACGTTCCTATGTCTGATTTGTTCTTAAGTCTGACAAAGGCGAGTCTTGTACGCCTTTGACATGAATATACAATGTAACCAATGCCCTTGAGTAAATCTGTCTCGTTTCTCCAAACAAAAACTGTAACTGCGCCAAAGGAAGCAGTTTTTCACTGTTTTCCACTGTATTGAACTGTGAACTCTGTTTTGTTCAGGATTTTCTAATATTCTAATCCAATCCCAAATCCACCCCCCCCTCCCCCAACCTACTGAACAAGGAATTGTACACTGTACATCCTACACACACTAATCTTTCCATTTAACGCTATTTGGGATTCGACCCTCTGACAATTAGTTTGCTAATAGTTAGAAAGCTTGAAATGACAGTATTAACAGTTAACCCATTGAAGCGTGAAGCACAGCGTAATCCATAGCATGAGCTAACAAACGCAACCAAATCCAGGAGAAGAGGCGCATTTGTACACCGTTACTTTGGTGAACTAATATCCTGATTACCTTCTTCACCCATTTTCACACACTTGAATAAGTTACTAAATTCACCATAACATGAAAATAACCAGCAGAACAGAAGCCATCAAGTGAAAGGCTACTTTTTTTTGCGTTGTGACTAAAGCATCAAGTAATCTGGAAGGTCATCCTGTGATCATCAGGTAACATTTCTGTTATTTTTGTGTTATTTTGAAACGCAATTCAGGTAACGGTACGCGAGACTGACGTCATGGTGGTCACGTGTTTTATTTAAAAGGTCAATGGATCACGGTGGCCACGGAGTATTTTTAAAACTGTGAATGATTTTAGCGCTTGTTGTACAGTAGTTCCCATTTTGTAATTAGAACTCTATGGAACCGAGTTAAAGACCAAAATCAGTTTATATCTGTCAAATAAAGTTGTGACGTATAAAAAACTGTGAGGATTAATATTTGTTGAAAGGTTGTATCCACCCATTGTGAAGGCTCGGCACTTGCTGGCCCTAAAGTCAATCCACTGCTGCAAACAACTTCCTTTAAAACAACATTCAAACTCTCATATGTCTGTAAACATGATTCTGACCTGGTGAAGTCCTCTCCATGTAATAAAATAATAAATCATAACCCATTGTCATCTATATGGGAAAAAAACAAAAAACAAAAAACTATTCCTCATGCACACCGCAATCACACTTAAACATCCACCGTTTGTAACGTCTATTCAGCACCAGGACGCAAAAGCAGCAAAGTTTTTTCTGTCGGTATACAGAACGTTTTCCGCTGTCGCTTCTGTAGTTTTTTTTAACATTTTTTTTTTTAAACAGTGTTCCTTTGAGCTCGGGACATGACGGAGCAGACGCTCGGCTGACGGCGTGTGTGACGGCTCTGACTGCGCCGCACAGGAGCAATTATAATAGAAGATGTGAATAATACAAAAAAAAAAAAAAAACCTTACGGAAGACAATAATTGAAGTTCAGGTCTGCTGATTTTAATTTGAACAGAGACCCGGAGTAACACGAACGTACATGAGGCATCTGTTGAACGAAGTTGAGACTGGGAGACTGGGGGAAAAAAAAAATAAAAAATAATAATAATAAAAAATCTGGCATGTTTCTCCAGCATACGGAGAGGTGATGAGGAAGCGGCTGTGGAGAAGTACACGATGGAGGCTACTGAATTCTGCAGTCTTAATACGCTCGCTGTAAACGTAGCTCATATGCACGGAAACATGCGTTAACTTTTATTTTGTCTTTTACAAATAGTATTTTCCTTCTTCGGCGCCACACTCCAGTCCAGTAGGTGGCAGTGTTGCACCAACCGCTCAAAATTTTATAGCTGAAGACTAAAATTGTATTTGTGGCAGATGGAAGCAGTTTATATTTTCTGCAAAAACTGTGGTATATTTTTTAAGAATTCATCATTTTAAGAGCGTAAATTTTTGGTACATTTGAATTTTTGGTACATTTATTTAACATTTTAAATAAAATTGAAAAAGTGTGGCTAGATTCAGAATTAAAAAACAGACCAAAAACTGCTTAAACGATTAAACTGCACAGCTCTACTCGGATGACTAACACAACAAACTCCTTTTTTCCTCGAGAACAGTTCATAGCTACGATAACTTTACCGATAACTTCTTCGTTTGTTTATATATTTTAAAAAATGGAGCTGTGGTGTAAGGTAATAAAAGATCTGTTGTTGATTATTTTCCTACAATAGCATAACAAGTGTGGTACCATACTGAAGCTTAACATACAACCAGAATATCTCTTTTGTTTTATTTTAACTAGCTAACTCGCTTGCTTAATCCCAGCTAGCTAACATATTAGCAAGAAACACAAACGAGTTCTACTCCGGGAGCTTGTTCATAAGTCGGATTTGTTTTCAAGTCCAACAAAGTCTTACACGTCTTTGACACGACTATATATTTTAAAGCATACCAATCCACTTCAAATCTGTCCCCACCCTGCCATCATGTGGCCAAAAACCGGAAACGTGCCTAAGGTAATGAATCTCACAGTGAACTGTAACGCTGTTGTCTCTACGCATTTAAATCACGAGGGGAATCCCAAACGCCATTTTGTCTTGGAGTTGTTTTCCACTGTATTGGACTGTGAACTCATTAAGGATTTTCCGAAATTAGGATTATTCACCATTAGGACAGATTTACAGGGCAGACAGTTTCCATCATCGTTCCTGACTCATTGAAACCAGTCTCATTTCTCCTCTCACACACTCACACACACACTCACACACACACTCACACACACACTCACACACACACTCACACACACACACACACTCACACACACACTCACACACACACTCACACACACACTCACACACTCACTCACACTCACTCACACTCACTCACACACACACACACTCACACACACACACACACACACACACACACACACACTCACACACACACACACACACACACACACACACACACACACACACACACACACACACACACACACACACACACACACACAATATACCGGACTTTAGACATTTTATACATTCAATTACATGATGAAAATATTGCACGGTTTGTATCTGCGAAAATTCGCAACTCGAATGTTTGTTAGTCGGGGACTACCTGTAAAAGTTTTATCCTGCGTCGTAGAAACCACCAAATAAATGACTTTCTGAGGTTGTAAGTGTTACCTGTAGCGGGTGTGATCTTGCCTGTGTGCTGTACTGGGGTGCTGTTCAGGCTGGAGCGGGCTGCCTCGATGATGGGGCTGAGGAGAGGGTTTTTCGAAGCGTAGTCTCTCTTGCCGTAGAGCGAGCGGTCCACCTCCTTGCTCCCGAAACGCTTCTTCACTGATGAGGTCTTTACAGAAAACAAGACTCTCGAATTAGCATAAAGGTTTAGCGAAGTGTTTTCAGAAACAAAACCACAATCGTTTTTTCCCCCCTCATAATATCGAGGTCATTTTCCTGATTGCTGCAGCTCTTCTTACACATCTGCAGAGCTAAAGAGGTTTTTCAGAGATCAAAAAAAAAAAAAGAAGTACAAAAAAATATGGAAATGACAACAACAAAAAAAAAATCTGCAGATTTACAAAATCACATTTAATGCTTGTATGAAAACAAGGTAATTAAATTAACACCTGACTGAAAATAATTAATAAATAAAGGTTTTAATGTGAATCTACTGGCCAAAAAAAACTGAAAATAGCAAATGCTAATATTCACTGTTATTTTTTATTTTACTTTATTTTATTTTTTAAACAGAGGTATCTCTATATTTTGGTTTAATTTACCAATTAATTTAGTGAATTTCGAGAATTTTATGATGAAATATTATTTTCTGAACTAGCATCCTGTTATTTCTGTTAACAGTTTGTCATGAGGGTGCACAAACTTGTGCATTCAACTAGATATTTTTGTAGATTGTCTGAAAGAGCTTGCATGCTATCTGTCTACGCAGCGATGCAGCTACAGTATCTGTACAATAGAAAGTAGTGACGGGAATCAGCGTCCCGATACGATATCATCACGATACCCGTGCCGGTTCGATTTATATTGAGATTCTGTAAGTATCACTATAAGGAAATGGTGACGTACCTTCATCTTTCCCTTGGCGGACTCAGCGGCCGAGCGAGAACTCCTTCTGGTGTCCGTCACCTCGGCCTCCGCTGGTTGCTGAAACACAGACGGGCAGGGCGATAAACCTTATATAGTCCGTTTAACCTTTATAGCTGTTTATTTAAAGATTTTGCATCTGTGTAGTGATGCTAACAGGACACACTGTTCCTAAGCAGCCTCAAATCACACGAGCTGGACGTGACGGGGACAAGAAAAAACTCCCAGAAAGAGAGAAAGAAAGAAAAAGCGTCTGTGCTTTTCTTGGTGACGGCGTGGAGCGCGATCAAAATGATTAAGCTTAAAAGTAACAAAGCTGAGAGGCTCAAATGTTTTAAGGACAAGCGATACGGAAAAAATAAAAATCATACCACGATTCTAAATGTAGAGTTACAGGTTTACTCATAAAACTGTTCGCAATACAGCAGTGTTGTGTTAAAAAATATGAAAACCAATAATAATAATAATATTAATAATAATAATAATCTGGAGTAATAATACTTAAAAAACAGTATTTATTTCATTTTTTTTATTTGAATATTATTTTTTTTAGATAATTGTATCAGCTGCATCAAGTAATACAGTCGTGTTGTGTATAAAAGAAAATAATTCCATGATAAAATATTTTGCTTCATTGTAATTAATTACAAATACTCAAAATGTACTTTTTATACAAATTTCTTGCTTTAAAAAACATGAAAAATTAAAAGAAATTACAGACTGAGTGAAAGCATTTAATATTCTAGAAATGTTTTTACTTAATTATTTAGTTATTTATTAATTAACTATTTTGTGTTTTTATTTAAGCAAAAAAAATTTAATCTACTTTTTAAACATAATACACAATACAGTATTTTTGCTTAAAAAACTGTGAAATAGTAATTTTTTTTGTACGTAATTATTTAAAATACTATCACATTAACTGCTTTCAGTCAGGCTATGATTATAGATATATATATATATATATATATATATTTTAATTGTGTTTTTTTAAGGAAACAAAATTGTAGTGTAATTAAAAAAAAGCTATGGAATGAAACATTTCATAATCTTTATATTTCCATATTCTAAAATATTCTATGTTGATATTATTCTAAATATCCTGAAATGCTTTGAGAGTAGTTACTGTTTTATTTTTTTCCCAACTGTATGTCAATTTATAGCTGTATTTCTCTCTCTTTTTTTTTTTTTTACTTCAAAAATTAACTCTGCTGGAGTTACAGTAAACTTTATAAATACAGGTGGTCTATCATAAATCAGGACACACCTGCGATGTTCATATATACAGTAGGTTTATTTATTTTAACGGTGGCATATATAAAGGAACATCAGGTGCAGGTCCGTGTACATCGAGCTCATAAATGAACTTAATAGAGAGGACACTGCTAAAACACCGACTCGAGCAAATACCAACAACCTTCACCTTGGTAGAAAGGTTTTCAATAATATAAATATAACATAAAATACAATAAATCACACACAGTCCAGATATCAAACACACACACAAAATTTTTTTTAATCAACCTGGAAGTTTACGTTATCACTTCTGTGCTCAAAACTCAGAACATCCTTTTTTTTAAAAGCATAAATCTAAGCATAATGTTGATAAAAAATGTACTTCACATGATTAAAATATTCTTTACAATTTGGCTATTTTTAAAAAGGTAATAATGATCCATATTAATATTCTCAGACTCTGCTTTCATGTTAGGCATGACTGATTCACACCCTCCGTGCTCACATCAATATTGTCCTTTAACTGAACACACACACACACAAACACACACACACACTCCTGACACGGTGTGAAATTCCTGAGCAGTGAGTGTGAGGTGACTCGTACCTTCCTCTTTCTCCCACGAGGGCGTGGAGCTCCAGCGGAGGACTCTGGAGTCTTCAGGGGCTCAATCTGGTCTTCTTGTTCAGTTTTCAGCTCTGGTTCTTCTGCAAGTAACACATCCCACTTAAGCCTGTTTTACGATGCGAGTTGAGAGATAATCAGAGCGACTAGTATGTGCAGAACTCGGACCTGGAGGAACCTTCTCCACCAACCAGAATGCATTATTTCTGTTTCAGCTTCGCTAACGTAGGTGTAGCCACGTAGTCTTTCCATCCCATAATCCTATTGGTGGATATTTGTGAAAATTTCTCTAACCTTCGACAATCTCAGGTATCTCAAAATGGCACTAAATTTCAGCTTGTAACTATAGGACTGTTTTACAACGTTCACTTATTTTCTCTACAACTTCTCCTCAAACCCTGCAGAACATCACGACATCGTTAAGAACCTGATAAAAGGGAATCTTGTATGTGCGTTAAACCTGAATCTTTCCCTCGACGTCTGCATCTCATTCAGAGGCTTGATGGCTTCAAGTAGGGGAAGACAATAATGTGTGCAATCTCACAACATCTCATTTCATCCGTGCCAGAGAGAGAGAAAAGCGGCGATGGGTAAAGCGGGTCGAGTGTTTCTGCTTCTTGTGCGTACTGACAATTATCATCAACCCGAGAGACCAAAATAAATAAATAATAAATAAATCCTCAAGTGATGAAAATCAATTCTTGGATTAATGAGTTTGGGGGGAAAAAGTGCTGTGAGAGAATGTTCTTAAAAACAGAGAACGAAAACAAAAAGGCAATTTATTCCCTCAATCTGAGATGGTGAAGAAGAAAAGGCCACTACATCGTTACCTCAGTATACGAGTTTAATCCGCTCCGGCGGCGAGTTCTCAAGGTAGGATTTTGTATTGTGAAATGCATCTCCCCAAGGGAAGTACAGTCGCCCCCTGCGAAGCTGTGGTTCAAAAATTTGCAGTCTCAGACGTTCGCAGATTTTTCCTTAGAACTTAACTAATAATTATAATTGTTTGGGGAAAAAAACACTAATAGCCTCAACAATTTTTTACATTTCTTTTTCCGTGGCAATGTATAGTTTTTCATGCGTTTTACTGTACAATATACGGGTTTACCTTTACATTCTTTTATTAAATTTTTTTAAGGGTAATGTATTAAGCTGTGTTTGTAATGAAGTAAAAGTGTTTTGGGAAAAATGAGTTTGGTTCGGCTCATTCGCTCGTACGTCGAAAATGCTTCAAATTCTGAGGTAAATCTCGTTGGACCTCCTTTAAGCCCTGCGTATGGCACAAACTTCCAGTAACAACTTTTTCTGCTCAAGTGAACTTACTTCCTTACTTAAAAATCTATACAAAAAAAGCACAAACTCTCCACTTATCTCCCCACGCTCAAAAGGATTTCTTTACTAGATAAACTCTTATGTAGAATTTCTTGCTGAGAACGTTCTGGAACATTATCACGGACAATAAAGTAATAATAGAATGAAACATTTTGACGGTCACCTGTCGGATGATCAGGAACAGCAGTAATAGAAAGCTGTGCTTCTTCATCTCCCTGGGAGGCGGAGTCTGTGGTTTTGGGGTCTTTAGCAAGCGGCTTGTGACATGCTGCGAGTTCGCCCATTTCAGCCGAAGCTTTTGAGACATCCGAGAAGAAGGGGTGGGAACAATGAAACAAAACGCATATCAGGACAATAAGATGCAGGATAAGCTTCAAATAAACACAAAAATGAACAAATTCTGAAAACTACAAGCAACATTTTTGATTGTGCAAAGTAACATGTTTATTTCTTTATATAATCCCCTGCTACACTAATCCCAGTGTTTCACTGGCGCTTGGACACCATCAAGGTAGAAAGTTTTTTCAGTACGCCAGAGCCACTATTAAAACTTCTAATCAGTGCTATAAAAAGTAACAAAAAAAAAAAATCACAATACCTCAGAAAAATGTACATAATACCTATTGTGACAATGTATCACAGTATTGATATTCCAGGTTGCCGAGCTTTACCGCGGCTTACACACCACTGAAGTAATTACCTGTAGTGTCCTTCGGGGGGTCGTCGTACTCCTCATCCATGATGTGGAAGGAGATCTAAAAGCGTACAGAACGGCAGATCAAGCACTTACTCATCAGTGTTAAAGATCGACACACACCACACATTTGACTTAAATAAAGTAAAATGTAGCAAATATAATGTGTTGTATAAATACTGAAATAGCTGAACACGGACGAGGTTGATCCTGTGTACACGCCTATCTATGGCAGATGATAATGAATATTCATGAGTGGCTGGATTGATTTTCTTGGCGAATGCTGTAAAAAACCTTTTTCCTTTTTTTTTTTTTTGCGAGTCAGTTCTGTTTTGGCCGTGATGGTTGTTTCGAAGAAAATTATATTGAGGTGTCTGGTCATGTGATCTCAGAGCCACGGAAGGGAGGTCGGCGCTAATTAGCATACTAAAAGTACAGGATGCACAAAACAAATGTTAAAAATTATTGTTCTATAGATAGATGTGCAAGGCCAAAACAATAATGGAATCTTCATTCCAATCTAATAGTCTTCATTTTTATAAATGTTCTTCTAATTTATTGTTGACTTTGTAGTCTGAATCAATCTTTAAATCAGAACTCGTTATTTTATATATACAGTACATGACATGTGCCTGCGACTTAATTGCACTCATAAGTGCGTATTAAAAAATGTACAGCGCCATCTGTTAAATTTTGAGATGAACTAAGAATTTTTTCAAAGCAGATTTTTTTTTTATGGTGTAAGGCTGTTTTTCATTTCAAAAATTAAGTAGCATATCTTCTCTTCTCGTGGGCCGGTTGCGTTGAAACAGAGTCTAAATGTTACCTCAAGCTCGGCCAAATGCCTGTGGGAAAACCCCATTAAAATCCGTCCAGTAGTTTTTACGTGATGCGTGCACAAGCAAACAAACAAACAAAAAAAAAAATCCAAAAACCATCTTGATGTGTTCTAATACTCATCTTACATCCCCTTAAATATTTGCAAATATCTTCAATGTACAGACAAACCCACTACACAAGGCACATCCTGCAATTTTCTGCCATTTATTTAAAAAAAAAAAAACTTTAGCTATGTTTACAGTTATTATGATCATACCATCCCATTAGCTACGTTCACATACGAACCCCAATATTCCAGGAACAACAATCATGAAAACCTGTCAGAATAAAAATTAATCTGGTTAATACGCATGTACACAGCTGATCAGAGCGTTTCTCTCTTGCTGGAATTAATATATTCTTTCTGCACGTTTGCTCCACTTGAGTAATCATATGGTAGGATGAGTGCCGTGATCAATCACGCTAGCGTATTTCACCAATGATGGATGACGTAACCAGTGAGGTGCAGTCACTAATGACGAATGTTCAGAGCGACGACATGAAATGATTTTAAATCGATTTAAAGCGATTTGTAGTAAAATTTGTGAAAGAAAAAAAACATTGGGAACTGGGGCTTAAAATAAACAGCCGGGTGGCGCAGCGGTAACGGGGATGGTAACGGATGGCACTCTGGAGCTCTCACATCAGTTAGGCTGCTTGACAAATCATGTCAGCTCACGCAAGCGGACGGAGTGTATAGCGCTGTACACAGAGTGTGTTACACCGATCCCTGCGGTGTGTGAGCAAACAGAAGCTGGTGATGGCCTTCGCCTTCCCCGTTTGGTGGCCCTAATGACATGTGGGAACGCGTGTGAAGGGGTGTGGCTTAGCAGTAACTCATTTACATAAAACATGGACAACATGGACATTTTGTTTTTGACGTCACTTCAGTAGCAGGAACGGACTCGTAGTCATGGAGACCGCTCCGAGGTCAAGAGTTTAAAAGTAACCTGTTAATAAAGGAACTGCTCATAAAAGGTCAAACCTTTTGGTTGCGTAGAAACACCTCGTCCTCGTCGCCATCCACCGCTGCGTCCCCGTGGGTGACCGGAGACGCCCCGTTTCTTTCGGGACTGCCGAAATCTGGCTGAGGCAGAGGTGACTCGAACCGCTGTGGCGTCTTCAGGAGGGAGTGTTTGCGCCCGGTGGATGAGGGCAAGCAGGCGGGCGTGGCACCTTTCTGAAGCGGGGTACTCGGGGGCAGATTTTTATCGAAGAACTCAGGGGAGAGGGGCGCGCCGAAGCGTACGCGCTTCTTTTTGGACGCGCACGAGACCTCCACGTCGCCTGATGGCACAGATATGAGGAGGGAAAGAAAAAAGGAAAGTTTGATAACAGTTTGCTGAAACGTGTTTGCTCTTGTATGTTTAAAAGAATAAGGGGAAAAAAACACTATTGAAATGAAACTTTGTTAGTTTGTAGCTGTAAAAAAAAAAAAAGAGGGTGTTTCTTCACTCATGTCTATCGTACCCATTTTCATCAGCTCGGGTTTGGACAGCATGGGTAGAGACATGAGCTGAGACTGAGAGTCCAAACCCAAACTTGGCGCCATCCCCGGGCTTTTAAACTCCACCTAAATATATCAAGGGAAAAAAAAGAAAAACACACACAACACTCTTAGATATTAATGAATTTCCTTCCTTCTGTTTCAGCCTTGCTCTACTTTGTGTGCGCTAGCTCAGCCCATCTGCGCCGTATGCTCGACTCCACCGAGGCCAGCGCCGGGTAAAGACACATAAATCATCGTCACATGACGCGACGCGTCCTGAAAGAAAACATCCACACAATCTGTGTACCGGATTGTCCTTTCATTGGGGGGGGGTTAATAAATAAATAAATAATAAATAAAAATAATAGATTTTTTTAATTAGCAGGATTTAATTACTCTGAAATATTTTTCTTTCATATAAAAACATGAGGGGAGAAATCAGGGGACAAAAAAAAGAGAACATTTTAGAAAAAACTGACAAATGTTTTTTTTTCTCCCCATCTTCCAAGCAAATTAGACGTGAACAATCCGGACCGGCGCTTAGCGTGATCAGGATCCTGTTTTTTTTTTTCGTGAATATGTGAATATCTCCTTTCAGCAAATTACACATGAAACCTCTAACGCAACTCCCCATGTGTAATGGTGTCCCTGATGTCTCTCTGCTCTAACTTTGCTTCTAATGAGGCAGCGAGGACGCCGCGTTCTTCTGACGCCGTTTTAAACCAAGATGATTATAGAGGGAATAAAAATGAGAGAGAGTGAGAGAGAAATTACATGGCTGGAGTTGAAGCTTGTAAGAAAAAGGGTTGCGCAGAAACACAATAAGCTAATACTCCTAGCGTGTGAGGTCTAAAATAGAACTAGCGCAGCGGAAATTTCCAAAATGCTTTTTTTTTTTCTCCTTTAAACGAGAGTGAAGGAAACTACAGGAAGCCCGTACAGCTTCTTTCAGCTTTAAAACCACTGAACTGCTGCATTGTAGAACACTGTGACACTTTTTCGTCCTGGCTTCTGGTTAATCGATCAATTAATTAATAAATTTACTCTTTAAATTAACAACCTCGTCTATGACAGGTCATCATTTCTATAGTAACAACCTGATTTGATTTCTGGTCATAGAGATTTTTTATTCGATTCGATACCGTTATTGATTTTTGTCTGATTCGTTTCATGAAGCGATATTTCTTATATGTATTAAAGTAATTAAAACTACTAAATGAATATATTATTGAAATGCTGTGTATCTTATGCTGTTGATTACAGCCAGTCCCCGACTTACAAACGGGTTCCGTTCCGAAAGCATGTTTGTAAATTGGATTTGTTTGTAAGGCAGTCATTTTGACGCAAATATACAACGTAAAGCATAATTTTTTTTTTAAACCACCAGTCATAGTGTTTTGATTCTGAATTATACTCTCACGAGACTGCGCCTCCAAATTGTGAGGGGAATTCCGGTGACGCAGCTGGGTGAGCGGACCTTGTTTAATTAAAGGCAGCCCCGGGAAAATGTCAGGACGAGGACAACGGTGTAATGTTGTTTACTGTCCGCTTAAACAGACGCCATTTTGTCTCGGAGCAGTTTCCCACTGTATTGGACTGTGAACTGTTTTGTTGAGGATTTTCCAAAATTAGGATTATTCAACATCAGGACAGCTTTACAGGACAGACATTTTCTATCCTCGTGCTCCCGGACTGATTCACTGAAACCGACTCATTTCTCCTGCAACACTTTGAATTCAAACAAATAAAAAAACATGATTTGCAATCAGTGCATCAGAGATGCATCAACTCTTGAGTATACCGACCTGTGGCTCGTGGTTTGGAGTGTGCGTGAGAGCCTCCTCCTTGATAGGCTCCTCCCACATGCTCCGGTGAGAAGTTCCCCTGCGGCGTCTCTTAGATAGAGGAGGGGTTACAGGAGCGAGCCGGTTCTCTCTCTCCTCAGAACTGCCATCGACGTCTGCATGCAGAAAAAGTTCGACACTTGTTAATGAAGGTGGTGAGCCACTCGAGACACAGGAAGGCGTGTGGATGAGAATCTTTTTTGATATGTTAGAAGGAGAGAGAGAGACACGTACAGGAAAAGACTTTCTCATGCATTCCAGTGCAGTTGTACAATTTCCTCTCCTCTGACATTCAGTGAGTGTTTTTATATAAAAATTACTCACCACAATTTCACATCACATCAGAGTTACTGTACTGACAAGGTGCACTAAACTATAAGACAGTACAGACGATCCCTGACAGACTTTTTCAAATTTCTGACTGTATGACTGTGCGAAGGTTAAGCGTTGAATTGTCATCTTTTTCCCTGACTAGGAATATCGTGGTGTGATACTAGGTGGCGCCAGTGAGCTGAAGCTCTCAGTGATCCATGCCATGGCAAGGCTAAACAATGAAAAGCAGAAACAAGCCAATGTTCAGAAAGGTTATGTTATTTATAAGGTTATTTATAAGGACGTAACTCCATCAGAAATCTGAATTATTTTTTATCTGCTTAAAGTGATTAATAGACATTCACAAAACCGTATGAAGTCTATGTCGTTCTGCTGAACTTTTCGGTAGTGCGTGTGTGTATATTTAAATAAATGTGTAATTATGAAGTACTGAAGTAAAAACACATCAATAAAATTGGAAATATGCAGCTTTATGTTATTAAAAAGCTCTAATGAAATGAATTAACTAACTAAAATGAATTAAATGTATAAAAAGTGTAAAGTCTATTATGCAGTGAAGTCATTAAAAATGCTAACTTGTGTATATACACCACCAGAAAAAAACAGCATGTGACTTTTACCTGTTTTTTTTTTAAATGTAAAATATATTTATTCATTTTACTATTATACAATATACACATGTGGGCAAAATTGTTGGTACCCTGCGGTCAATGAAAGAAAAACCCAATGGTCACAGAAATAACTTTAATCTGACAAAAGTAATAATAAATAAGAATTCTATGAATGTTAACCAATTAAAGTCAGACATTGCTTTTCAACCATGCTTCAACAGAATTACAAAAAAAAATAATAAACTCATGGAACAGGCCTGGACAAAAATAATGGTACCCCTAACTTAATAGTTTGTTGCACAACCTTTTGAGGCAATCACTGCAATCAAACAATTCCTGTAACTGTCAACGAGTCTTCTGCACCTCTCTGCAGGTATTTTGGTCCACTCCTCATGAGCAAGCTGCTCCAGTTGTTTCCGGTTTGAAGGGTGCCTTTTCCAGACAGCATGTTTCAGCTCCTTCCAAAGATGCTCAATAGGATTGAGGTCAGGGCTCATAGAAGGCCACTTTAGAATAGTCCAATGTTTTCCTCTTAGCCATTCTTGGGTGTTTTTAGCTGTGTGTTTTGGGTCATTGTCCTGTTGCAAGACGCATGACCTGCGACTGAGACCCAGCTTTCTGACACTGGCCAGCACATTTCTCTCTAGAATCCCTTGATAGTCTTGAGATTTCATTGTACCCTGCACAGATTCAAGACACCCTGTGCCAGATGCAGCAAAGCAGCCCCAGAACATAACAGAGCCTCCTCCATGTTTCACAGTAGGGACTGTGTTCTTTTCTTGATTTTCTTCACATTTCCGTCTGTGAACATAGAGCTGATGTGCCTTGACAAAAAGTTCCATTTTTGTCTCATCTGTCCATAGGACATTCTCCCAGAAGCTTTGTAGCCTGTCAACATGTAGTTTGGCATATTCCAGTCTGGCTTTTTCATGATTTGTTTTCTACAATGGTGTCCTCCTTGGTCGTCTCCCATGTAGTCCACTTTGGCTCAAAGAACGACGGATGGTGCGATCTGACACTGATGTTCCTTGAGCATGAAGTTGACCTTGGATCTCTTTAGAAGTCTTTCTGGGCTCTTTTGTTACCATTCGGATTATCTGTCTCTTTGATTTGTCATGAATTTTCCTCGTGCGGCCACATCCAGGGAGGTTGGCTACAGTCCCATGGATCTTAAATTTCTGAATAATATGTGCAACTGTAGTCACAGGAACATCTAGCTGCTTGGAAATGGTCTTATAGCCTTAACCTTTAACATGCTTGTCTATAATTGTCTTTCAAATCTCCTGAGACAACTCTTTCCTTCGCTTCCTCTGGTCCATGTTGAGTGTGGTACATACCATGTCACCAAACAACACAGTGACTACCTGGAGCCCTATATATAGGCCCACTGACTGATTACAAGATTGTAGACACCTGTGATGCTAATTAGTGGACACACCTTGAATTAACATGTCCCTTTGGTCACATTATTTTCAGTATTTTCTAGCGGTACCATCATTTTTGTCCAGGCCTGTTCCATGAGTTTATTTTTTTAAAATAATTCTGTTGAAGCATGGTTGAAAATCAATGTCTGACTTTCATTGGTTAACATTCATAGAATTTTTTTAAATTATTACTTTTTATCTTATTTTGTCCACGTGTGTATTAGCTATTTGGAATAACTGCTAAAAATAAAGCTATTATAATTTGTTATTTTAGTAAAGAATATCTATCTATCTATCTATCTATCTATCTATATATACATACACATACACACACAGTGCTCAGCATAAATGAGTACATCCCCTTTAGAAAGTACGAATTTAATCAATAGCTCAATGAACAAAATAATTTCCAAAATTTTCACAAGGCTAAGTTTTATTGAACACTTGTTTAACTCCATAACATGAAATTAAGGTTAATAATATAACTTAGATCACAAAATCTTCAGTTTTACTCAAATTGGTTGAAGCAAAAATGAATACAACCCGCAACAAAAACCTACTACATCTAGTATTTTGTATGACCACCGTAAGGACAGCACCAAGTCTTCTAGGCATGGAATGAACAAGTTGGCGACATATTGCAACATCTATCATTTTCCATTCTTCTTCGATTGGGTTCAGATAAGGAGACATACTTGGCCATTCAATCACCTTCACCCTGTTCTTCTTCAGAAATGCAACATTAGCCTTAGATGTGTGTTTGTCGTGTTGGAAAAGTGCACGACAACGAAGTGCACAGAGTGATGGCAGCATCTTCTCCTTCAGTATAGAGCAGTACATTGTTGAGTTCATGATACCATCAATGAAATGCAGCTTCCCAACACCAGCAGCACTCATGCAGCCCCACAAGGACACTGCCACCACCATGTTTTACTGTAGGCACCATGCAGTTTTCTTTGAAATCCTCACCTTTACGACGCCATACAGTTTTGAAATCATTAGTTCCAAAAACAGTGATCTTTGTCTCGTCACTCCAGAGTATAGAGTCCCAGTAGTCTTCATCTTTTTCAGCATGGGCCCTAGCAAATTCTAGGCATGCTTTTTTGTGCATGGACTTTAGGAGAGGCTTCATCCGTGGATGATACCCATGCATGCCATTCCTCTGCAGTGTGCGCCGTATGGTGTCACAGGAAATTATCACGCCAGTTTGGCTTTCTATTGCTTTAGCTAACTGCAGTGAACTTGCATGGCGATTTTCTTCAACCCTTCTCATCAGAGGACGCTCCTTCTTGTAGCCCTCTTGTAGAAATGATTTCCATTCTCAGATTTTGTGACATTTCTTTCCCATGTGGAGCCATTGCTGACAGCATGGAATGGGAAGGGCTTTTCTTTGTTAAGTAATGCCCCTTTATAGTCACCGTTCTGCTGGACACCTCTTAAATGAATTATTAGACTCACCTGTGGTTGAATGCCTGTTAATTAGAATTTTGTAGTCTTAAGTGTGGCTTTTCTCCCAACACTATAATTGGGGTGTACTCATTTTTGCAACATGGGCTTGAATGAATTTGTTAGGAAAATCACTTTTTTGTGTGTGCAAATTAACAAATCTTGTTTGCAATCAACGGCCCACATTTGTGGGAGTATTTTGTAGTATAGTATCTCATAGTAAATGTTGATTCTGAAAGGAAACTAAAGGTTTACTGACAAATGTAGTGGGGTGTACTCATTTATGCTGAGCACTGTATTATTCGCCCAAGAAAATAAATTATACAATAATAATAAAAAACAATAACATTTTAAAAGATGCAAAGAATTAGGGATTTTCTCAAAAACAATCATTTTCTTAAAAAAAATGTTATAAAACTTTTTTCATTTAAGTCCTGAAAGCTTTCATTTATTTTCCCTGTTTTTCTGTATTAAAAATACTTAAACATAAATATACTATATATTTTATATATCAATTAAGTTTTTAATGAATGACTTCGCTGCATAAATAGACTTCACACTTTTTATACATTTAATTAATTTTAGTTAAATAGTTTATTTTTATTAAATAGTTTTTTTAATATCGTAAAGCTGCATATTTACAAATTCATTGATGTGTTTTTACTTCAGTACTTCATAATTACACATTTATTCGAATACTGCTGTAATGCTGACTTGCACACTTCATCCTCAGCACCGTAAAAAAAAAAAAAATAAATGTGGTGGATTTTTTTTTTTACCGTTACAGTCCTGGAAAGTGTTTAGGGTGAAAAAATAAATAAGAAATTCGCTAAAATAAGCCGAGTAGATCTTTAGAAGGCACTGAACTTTGAGGAGCACATCTGAACCCTAGAGTGACTTCGTTTAAAGTTGAGATCTGACGGTAGAAGAGCTTCCAGGAAAGTCTTGTAACTGTAACATGACCTCCTGATCATCTTCCTCGTCTCTTTTTCACCGTCACTTAGTCATTATTTAAATTGCTAGCTGGATAAAAAAATAAAAATAAAAAACACCCACCACCTGAATTAACGAGATAAACTGACCAGACTGGGCGTGTCCCTCTCCCTCACCCTCCTCCTTCCCCTCCTCCATCAGAGCTTCAGAGCGTTGTGTATTCTCCTCGTCCGTTCCCATCAGACGCTGGAACGCGGCCATCTTCTGCTTTATGGAGTCGCGGCCAGAAAACAGAGGACTCTCCAGCAAGTGCTTCACAAGGACATGCAGAACAAACACACACACATCATCATTAGTAAGACGCGTACACAACTCTGTTGAACAGTCGTAGCGTGCTCAGACAGCCTTGAGTTTTCTTCCCCCCTCAGTCCCTTCTATTTTAGACTAAAAATAAAATCTGAAAATTATCATAAATAAAAGTGTAGAAACAATTTCAGGACATGCTGCTGTAGGGAAAATAATAGTTTTTCATGAACGACACTAACAGGACTTTATTTCTCTCGTTGCGAGGTGAAATTTTCTGTAAATTTTCTTGTGAAAACTTAAAAATAAAAAAGTCCCAGCTTTACTCTTTACTCCTGACTTGCACTGGAGACTCCTTCCTTCTGAACGGTCAATAAAAGTCTGTCTAAAGCAAAACAATTCACCGTGGGAGCGCCTGTGCACGAGGTGTTACTACGGAAACCATAATGGATCGGAACGGAACAGAAATAGAACGGACTCGTAGGTGCAGCGCTGTCAGAGCCGCTGGTCCGGGAAATTAATCAGCACCTACGTCACAGACGGCTCGGATGCTACCGCCGGTGATCTCTCACTTTATTATACAAAAACACAGGGAGAAAAGGGAGAATACAGGGAAAAGGAAGGAATGGGGAAAAGTAGGATAAAAGGATAAAAGAAAGAAGAGGAGGAAGGAAGAAAGAGAAAAATGAAGGAGAGAAGAGGAGGTAAGAAAAAGAATGGACGGAAGTGGGAAAAGAAAGGAAGAGGGGAGATGAGAAGAAAGTGATCGAGGGAGAGAGAAAGGAAGAAAGGAAGGAAAAGGAGGGAAGAAGGGTGAGAGGATAAAGGAGAGAAGTGAGAGAAAAAAAGAATGGAAAAAAGGAAAAACAAAAGAAAGAAAAGTGAAGCAATGACGAAGGGAAAAATGTAAGGAAGGAATGAGGGGGGAAAACAAATGGAAGGATGAGAAAAGGAAGAAAGGAGAGAAAAAAGAAATGAAAGCAAAATAGGAGAAAGGAGAAAGAAGAGAAGACATGAGAAGGGAAAGGAAAAAAGGAAAGAAGGGAATGACGGAAAGAGGTTTTAATTAACGATGAAATGGAATGAAAGGAAGAGGAGGAAAGGAAAGAAGCGAGAGAAGAAATAGATAACGAATAAAGATGTAGAGAAATGAAAATAAATATAAAATTAAATAAAAGTATATATATAAACCCCGCACAAAAAAACTTGTTTCATTTTGTTTTGCAAATTAATATAATGTAAAATAAATTAATATAAAATTTAGTGTAGTATATACACTTGTTTTTTTATACTTAAATACTGTTTAGTTTAGAGACGAGTCAGGGTGAGTGCGGAGGTGACAGAGGTGGAGAAGTGTGTGCGAAGCATGTGAGAAGTGTGTGAGAAGGAAAGTGAGAGTGGTGATAACATACACACCTGAGGGGTGCGAGGAGGCGTCTTCATGGCCTGTCTGGCTCGGTAGCAGATGAGGGAGTTGGTCTCGGGGGATCCTCGGACTCCAATGGTGGATCTCCTCCTGGCCTTCAGCTGGGCCACTCTGGATTTATCTGGGAATGAAAAACAAAAATTCAGGTACGAGACGAAAAGGATAAACCTGAGTACATTCTTGTGTTTGTCTGTTTGTCCACCTTTGTCTTTGGGGAAAGAAGCCGTGAAACTGCTTGTGGTGATGCCGAATTGAGACGGCGTGAGCTTGGAGAAATCCAGAGCGCCTGCGTTCTCGCCGTTCTGGTGCGCGGGAGTGAGCGGGCCCAGCGGCGTCCGGGTCTCCGCGCCTGTCTCTGTGTCCATGCTGAAGACCGAATCGATGTCTGAGAGGAAAGAGAGAAAGACAAAAGACATTTGAAATCAATCCGAAGAGACGCTTCACTACAGCTGGCGCTCTGCGTTACGTACAGCTCAGTGGGTAAAGAAAATATACACTAAATATATAAATAAAATAAAAATCGATTCTTCACACATGAATATTACAGCGACTGCGAGTTTCATCTCCATGAGCAAGTTTAGCATCCCACACTGCACCGGCTGCAGGTCAGGGGTCGACGTACACACCCAAACACGGCATGGACAATAAAATAAATAATCATTTTAATTATATATCAGTTACAGAATAACCGTGTGCACACAGCACACCAAAATAGAATGTTTAAAGGTGAACAGGGACAGAAAAACAAGCAAATAACAGGCACAGAAAAAATAAACATGGACAGAAAAAAAAAACTAAAAAAATGTAAATAATAAAAAGGGACTAAATAAAATAAAATAAATAAATGAATAAAATAAAAATAAATACCTAACGAAAAAACAGGGATGGAAAAAACAGGGACAGAAAAAACTAATGAAAATATTTTTTTTAAAACCTCACCAATAAACAGAGACAGAAAATAAAAACAGGGAAGAAAAAATGATATGAAATGAAAATAAGTTTTAAAAAATACTTAGATAAACAGAGACAAAAAAAAATTAATAAAAAAATTAATTAAAAATAAAATTTAAATAAAATAAATAAATAAACCTAACAAATAAACAGGGACAGAAAAAACAAACAAACAAATAAAAATATAAAGAGAGCAGGAAAGGTTAATAGAAGAGAGGAAGGAGAATCAATCCTGATTGTTGGAGCAATGAGTATAAAGAGAAAGACAGAAAGAGAGAGAGAGAGAGACAGTTTAAGAGAAGCATATACTTAAGAACAAAAAAAAATTATAAATTGTACGTGTACGCCAATTTATTAGGTACACCTGTCCAACTTCAGCACAAATATCTAATCAGCCAATCAGACGGCAGCAACTCATTCAGGTGAATTTAGGTACACAGACCCGTTCAGGACTTATGAATCTTATGAATCACTTATGAATCTCGCTTCTCACACTTTTTCAAGAAATTAAAAATTAACATTAATTGTATAAATCCAGATCTACATCCAATATTACATTAGTTTGTCTTCCTAAGTGTAAATTCACACACGTTGGAGAGAGAGCAGTTAAAAAAGTCAGTCAGTTGGTCGTTTTTTTTGTGGTCCAGAAAAAGAAAGAGAGCCAGACACCTCACTGTAGCCGTCTTAGCGCTGATATTAAATCCCGGCACTGACTGATGACATCAGCGAGGACTCTATGTACGAATTTCCATCTCATTCAAGTCTGATCCAGGAACAAATTTGAAAGTGACTCAGATCTGATCTGAAAAACATCAGGTAATGTGAATGTAGCCCGAGACCCTAAGATCTTAAGAATCTCTCAGAGTAGGGACAGGAATCACCAGGCGCCACCCGATACGATATTATTCCGATACTCAGGTGTCGATTCGATCTGTATTGTGATTCCGTATTTTTGTGGCAATGCTACAGAAACTCAGCAAATAATTCACTCATACCACACAGGACGCCGATGTGTGAACAGTTTAGAGTGCACCACCTGCAGGTTTATACAAGAACTGCAACATTTTACCACCTCAAATGCAAATGTATATATAAATTAAAGTGTTATTTAAAAAAAAAAAAGGCGATTTTGGGGTCAGTTTGGCGATACATGAATTCCCATACAAAAAACTTGTAAACTAATAAAAAAATTATAACTTTATTACATCATGACAACAAATAAAGTCAATATTACACACTTTATAAGATTGTCTTTCATTCTTTACTTTTATTTCCTTTTCTTTCTTGTCTGGTCACGACAAAACCCTGATGCAAGTTACTGACGCAATCAAACAAAGGACTTTTAATTCAGAGTTTTATGTTTCACCCTCGCCACTGCTGTATCCGTGTCCGATCTGAAAGTAGTACGTGTGCAGTAATCTTACTGCCGGAGTTTTAGATGAGAAGTAAGAACCTCTAAAACAAGAATTATGCAGAATTTAGGACACGTCCAGGCGTTTAGTGGTACGAAATCACACAACGCTTACGATTTTACAATGTTTTTACTGGTTGTGATACAAAATTATCAGAATGTTGTGGCTGATCGGTGTGTTTATCTCTGTCTCTAGGATAGACTGAATAACTGACACAGAAATCACATTCAGAAAGCCTAAATAATAAACTGAATTAGACCTACAAAAATGTTTAAAGATCTAATTTTGACTATGAATGTGAAAAGAGGGGTGCACAAACTTTTGCACTGAACTGTAGAACCAATTACAGGAACATTTCTAGACAACCATTTCTTCCAATCTGAACGAATAAAACATACGACAATAATTTTTTCATGTATAATCATTGACACTGTTTAAAGTGAACTTAGACTATGCTAAGCTAACGAGGCTAGATTTTAAATTTGGCTCCATACCGGATGATTCGCCGCTGAAAAAGCACTTCCGCCTCCGAGTAAACCTCCAACACAGCCGCAAAACAAACTCTAACCTGCCTGGCTTTATACTGAAAAGCTCATAAAGGCATTACTTTGTTTTTAATAATAAAAAAAAAAAAAAACAACAATACAACTTCCTACAACATAATAACGGTGCACAGCAGCTGCACGGACACTTCCGCCTTGGATATGAATCAGCCAATCGTATGCGAGATCTCGATCACGTGTTACTAAACGCCCAATCAGCGCAAAGCTATGGATGACGTCTTCTTGAACAAGTCGAAAAAGTGACAGAAGGCTAGATTTTATAAATAGATGAAAAAAACCTCAAAGATTTATATGAATATTATTATTTTTAAACTAACATATATATAATAAAACTTCAAAGATATATATGTAAAAAAGTGAAAAATATTTAAATCAACCAACTATACATTTAAATGTACCACGGGTCTCTGTGTGTGTGTGTGTGTGTGTGTGTGTGTGGAGTTTGCATGTTCTCCTGTGCTTGATGGGTTCCCCCCCGGGTTCTCTGGTTTCCTCCCACAGTCCAAATAGCGGGAGGAAACTTAATTGGTGTTCCAAAATTGCCCGTAGTGTGTGTGTGTTTGTGCGCGAACCCTGTGATGGATTGCAACTCCTTCCAGGGTCCAGGGAGCCCTTAGTTTGTTGGGCGAGGGTCCAGGCCCCTATATGACCCTGTTTACAGGATAAAGTGGTATAGACGATGAGTGAGTGAGTGTCTTTCTATCCTTTCATCTTTCTATTCTTCCATTGTTCACTCTCATTTACATTTAGGCATTTGGCAGATGCCCTTATCCAGAGTGACTTACATTTTCTCATTATACATCTGAGCAGTTGAGGGTTAAGGGCCTCGCTCAAGGGCCCAACAGTGGTAACTTGGTGGTCATGGAGTTTAAACCTGTGACCTTCTGAACCACAGACCAATACCCTAACCACTGAGCTACCCCTGACCCACCCCCATCTCTCTCTCTCTCTCTCTCTCTCTCTCGGAGAGTGCTGCCACTGTTGAGCCCTTGAGCAAGGCCTTTAACCGTATCAACTCCAGGGGGCGCTGTATCCTGCGCTCTGATCCCAGCTTCCTAACTGGGATACGTCGTCTCACTCGCTCGTCGTTTATACCACAGGGTCGCAGCGGGTCTGGAGCCTATCCTAGGGCATGAGGCGGGCTACACCCTATACAGGATGCCAATCATTTGCAGGGTACATGCACATACAGTACACACAGTACTCACACACACGCTACACCCATTAGCCTAATCTGCATGTCTTTGGACTGTGGGAGGAAACCAGAGAACCCGGAGTAAACCCACGAAGCACAGGGAGAACATGCAAACTCTACCCACATAGACCCTGAGGTGGGAATCGAACCCGGATCTGAAGGTGCAAGTTGACAGTGCTAACCACTATGCGGAAAAATATTTTTTCTCTCTCTCTCGCTCTCTCTCCATCCCTCTTTCTCTTTGTTCATGTTCTCCCTCTCCACCAGGCTTTCTCCTTCCTCTCGTTTATCATCCACTATAAATCTCTCCTTTAATCTTTCCCTAACTCTCTTTCCATTCGTCTCTTTTTCTATCTCTCTCCCCTTCCTCAATCTGTTTATTTTCCTCATTTCTCTTTCCATCTGTCTTTCTAAACCTCTACATGTCTCTTTCTCCCTCCTTTTATGTGTCTTCCTAAACTCTCTCTCTCTCCCTCGTGTTCCATCGTTATCTTTCTATTTGTTTCTCTCTCCATCTATCGCTCTCCTTCCCTTTATCTCTCTCCATTTTCTTGTCTATCTTCCTCGATCCATTTCTCCTTCAATGCTTTCCTTTAATTTGTTTCTCTCATCTATCTTTTTTTCTCTGTTTGAAAAATAGAGTGATGGAGGGGAGATGCAGGTCTGAGGAGAGAGATAAAAAGACATTTTTATCTCTCTAATTTTCTAATTTCTCTTTGTCTTTGTCTCCCTCTCCTTGTATGTTTCCCTCTAAACTGTCCCTTTCTCCATCCATCTTTCTCTTTCCACTCGTCACTTTGTCTTTCTACTTGTACTTTCTACTCCATCCTCATCTCTTCCTCATCTCTCTCCCACCATATAATCCCTTCTTCCTGTCTATCTCTCCAGCTCATTTTTTCTCTTTATCTCCATCTCTCTCGTTCAATTGTCTCTCATCCGTTTCCCCATAAACACCCTCTCTCTTAACGATCCATCAAACTTTACACCTAAACAGTCTTTCTGTCTTCATCTATGTTTCTCTTTCCACTCGTTTCTTCCCTTTCAAAACTGTCTCAATTCCCTTTTTATTTCTTTTCACCTGTCTTTCTCTCTCACCCATTCTCCCAGTCTTTCTCTTCATCCTTCTTCGAGACATTGACTCAGAATCTAATCTAAGCACAGATCTTGTAAGCTCTTTCTCAGCGGCTTATTAGCGGCTCTTCTGGGATTTGACCTCATAACCTCCAGGTCAGTGGTGCGGTTTTTATTAGAACTGCAGTAGGAGTCACGGTGAAAAGGAGAAAACTGAGTACGAGGAGAAATCGTGAAGGCTGGCCTCGTGGGAAGCTGCGTTTCCAGATGCAGAGTGATAACATGTTGGTGAGATGTGTTACTGAAATCTCTCACATGAGACCCTGCGCGGCTCACACACAGTCGCTAAAATGTCTCTCACACACACACACACACACACACACACGCAGAGTGAGTCATGGTGTTATACACTTTATGAACTACTAGAACAGTTTGGAGAAGCAAGAAAAAGCATCACAATGTTCCTGTTAATTCACACGCAGTCCATCAGCCATGACAGGTTTATTCTTACAGTTTTACACTGAACGGGAACAGAACCGCTGCTTTCTCTCCATCTCTCCCTACGCTTCACTCTCTACCAAACAGCAGCATTGGCTCACTCACTCATTCTCTATAGCGCTGATCCGTATCTATAGTGCTGTACAAGTCCGTATGAGCCCTTTAGGACATCCTGCACAATCCTGCACGATACACCCTGGACACTGTGCCAATCCATCACGGGGCACAATCACACACACTGCAGCTACATTTCAAACAGGAGCACTGATTGACAGCATATTGAGGCAATTGGGGGTACATAGCTTAAAGGCTCTGGGTTACTGATCAGAAGGTTGAGGGTTCAAGCCCCAGCACCACCAAGCTGCCACTGTTGAGCCCTTGAGCAAGGCCTTTAACCGTATCAACTCCAGGGGGCACTGTATCCTGCGCTCTGATCCCAGCTTCCTAACTGGGATACGTCGTCTCACTCGCTCGTCGTTTATACCACAGGGTCGCAGCGGGTCTGGAGCCTATCCTAGGGCATGAGGCGGGCTACACCCTATACAGGATGGCAATCAATTGCAGGGTACATGCACATACAGTACACACAGTACTCACACACACACTACACCCATTAGCCTAATCTGCATGTCTTTGGACTGTGGGAGGAAACCAGAGAACCCGGAGTAAACCCACGATGCACAGGGAGAACATGCAAGTTGACAGTGCTAACCAATTTTTTATCTGGAAAAAGATATTTTATATGTAACAAATAATAATAGACTAATCTATATGTCTTTGGACTGCGGGAGGAAACCGGAGTGATAACCACTAAACCACCGAGCCACTGGCTCAATTACTGAGTCAAATCAATTGAGATTCAGGTTCATTTCACAGAACACACAGCATGCTGTCTCTCTCAGCTCACACACCGCTGGACTGAAATTTCCAGCCCAACTAATTCTCAGTCCCAAATAATTGTAGTTTGTACAGAATTCTATTTTGTATGTCCCTGAGATGATGTGAGGTGTGTTTTCTTGATCAATCTCTTTTGAAAGATTTTTGGTCTTGGTGTCAGCATGTCTTACAGTTCTGCTCCAGACCCTGAGCACTGGGGGACAGCAGGACCAGTCCGTCTCCATGGTACGAATCCAATCGGACTTCCACTCGGGACGCAGTGTTTCATAAGGAAGTCTGTAAGTCTGGAGTTAATGAAGCTGCATATAAAACCTTCCCCAGGTTACTATTCACACAGATGCCTCGGTAATTATTACGGTATTTCCACTTCTGAAACTGTGTGTTATAAAAAGCTCGAGTCCAGATGTCAGGGAAATAACCTCCACTCAGAGTCATGTTAAATCATTTGAGAATCTCTAGATGGAATTTTTTCTTGTTAATTTGACCATTTCGCCGCCAGGTCCGCTTGTGTTTCTGCCATTTAAACTCCATGTGTGTGTGTGTGAGTTCCTGCTCAGTAATGGAGAGGTGCAGGGGATTCTGGGAGTGTTTTATAGCCAATTCTAATCTCTTCAGGTTTTCGTTTATAGTGTTTTCTTCCTTCTGTGTTTGGTGTATAACGTGATTTAAAGCGCGAGACCTCAGTGTCATCGGTGTGGATCACTAGTGAAGATTTACATTCAGAGCTTCCAGACACTATTAGAGTTTCTGGCCTCCTCGATTAGAGTCACGTCTGTTTGTGTGTTTTGGCGCTTTTATATATTTGGGCTGGATTCTCTCTCTCTCTCTCTCTCTCTCTCTCTCTCTCCTTCTGCCTGCCTGTCTCTCGCTCAAGATTTAAAGATTCAAGATTTAAAGGTACTTTATTGGCATGAGAAATATTTACATTCATATTGCCAAAGCTTGGAAATAAGTCCAAGACAGGCAAAAGAAAAAAAATAGAAATAATAATAATAAATACGTGTATATAAAATATAAGGGTACAGATGTTTTATTAAAGTCAATAACAATGTTAAAGTGACTCTCGTAAACATTATAAAAACATATACACACTATAATAGTAATAATAACTATAATCATAATAATAATAATAATAACAGTGATCAGCGCATATTTATTTGTGTACTTGTGTGTGTGTGTGTGTGTGTGTGTGTATTGTCGGGGTGGCAGTTGGGAATGAGTTTATTAAATGTGCTGATCTCTACGGCCAGACGGTGCTCGCAGTCTGTACGTCCTCAGGGTGTTTCTTAGTTTAGGGCCAGATAACACGGCGTCTCACTCTGCAGTTTAGTTTCCCAGAAGTTCAATAGTTACTTTTTAGTATTTGTGTAATTTGGTTTATTCTAATTGTTGTGGCTAATTTAGTTCATTTTGTCTGGTCCTGAGTGACAGCGGTGTGTTAGTGTGTAATGGCAGTATGTTAGTGAGTGACCGCTGTGTTGTGGATCAGTGACTCAGGACCAGTTGGAACGGGGGGACTGATGGTGTCTTTGCTTAACTCTTGATACTGCAGAGCTTTATAATGGTGTGAGTGTAGCTCGCTCTCTTTTAGGTGTTTCCAGAGATTAATTGTCCTCGCCTCTACTTCTGTCTCTCTTTCTCTCTATTTGTCTCAACTAAAACTGAGAAAAAGTAATGTTGCTAATGGCTTAGTTGGGGAGGCGATACGCAGTGCATATGTATATGTATATGTGTGTATATGAATATGCATGTGTGTGTGCATATATACAGTATATGATTATATGTATGTACATAAATTAAAAATGTAAATGTGGTTTTCGTTCATTTAATTGTCTCAAAATGAAGGATGTATAAAAGTCAGTCTCTACCTGTCTCTTTTCTTCTATCTCATTCACCTTCGTCCTATCTGTCTCTTTCCGTCTCATTCCCTTTATCCCTCTCTCTCTCTCTCTTTCTTTCATTATTCATCTCTCTTCTCTCACCTGCCTTTCTCTTCCTCCATGTCGTTCCCTCCACTCCCCTTCATCAAACACTCTCTCTTCCTCCTCCTGTTTCTCTCTCTCTATCTTTCCCCTTCAGTTCTCTCTTCTTCTTCTATCTTTGTTCCAATCTCTCTATCTCTCTTCTTCCTTCCACCTGTCTCTCTGTCCCATCACCTGTTTCTTTTTTCTCTTTTCAGTGTCTCAAAATATCTCTTCCCCATCGATTCTTTCCGTCCATCACCTGCTTGTATCACCACCTTAGTCTGTCTCACTCTCTTACACACACAATCTTTTTCTGTCTATCTGCATGTCTCTCTCTCTCTCTCCCTCTGCGCATGCGCGGTACGGCATGGAAGCGAGTGTGGCGTGTAGAGCGCGTGAGAGCGATTGGCGCTTTGCTAATTTTCTTTTTGTTTTTCCTCGCCATTTATTACACTTTTTGGCTAAATCTATCTTTTTTTGTGTGAGTGCCTGTGTGTGTGTGCGTGTGCGCGTGCCTGAGTGTGTGTGTGAGTGCGCGTGTGTTGCTGGAGCATGGCGGCTCAGAACACACAGCGTTTTGAAAGTTTAACTCGCCTGCACGCCGGTGTGCGCGCCGAGTTTAGATGAGTGTGTGTTAGCGGTTGGTGATGTGGTGGGACACGAGAACATCGTCCCTGCTTTCCGCATGAACAGCGCTGTTGTGACGTTTGTAAATAGTGTTGATAAAGCGGCTAAACTTGTACAGAATGGAATCACTGTAAATAATGAGCACATCCTGGTTTCTCCCCTGAGCTCCCCAGCCAAGAAAATAGTTTTGTCCAATGTCCCTCGCTTCATACCTGACAGTGTAATTGCTGCAGAACTGTCCAGATATGGAAGACTGGTCTCCCCTATAAAGAAAATCCCCCTGGGCTGTAAATCCCCATTGATTAAACACCTGGTGTCTTTTAGGAAAGTTGTTTTTATGATTTTTAAAGAGGGCGTAGAAGAGCTAAATGCTGTTTTTAAACTTAGAATTGAAAGTTTTGACTACAGTATATTTGCCTCCTCAGACACTGATATAAAATGTTTTAAATGTGGTGCAATGGGACATCTGGTCCGTGTTTGTCCCGAAAGACAGAGCGATCCTGGTGCTTCTGAGCGACAGGATCATGACGCGACTGTGCTGGGCGAGGCCGTTCCCCCTGCGACTACAGCTCGGCCGTCTGCTGAGGGACCCGGGAATGCTGCTGACCCAGAGCCTAAAGAGACCGAACCCCAAGCCCAGCCCGCAGTCCAAGAGTCTACTGAGGCAACACCAGAAGCAACATGCTCGGCCAAACCGGACCGAGGGGTCACAGAGGGTTCGGGTGCAGCGCTGGAGCTACCGGTGCTCTCGGTGATGGGTACAAGGGCAAGGAGCCGCCAACTGGAAGCATCAGCTGCACTGTCACAAGGGGACGAGGCGAACATAGAAATGGAAGAAGAGCCCTCCTTCAAAGCACCAAACAGGAAAAAAGACCACAAAGGAGGAGGAAAAAAACTCCCCAAAAAAGACCCCGAATCTGAGTCAGACAGTGACGGGTACATTTCAGACTCTGTGCTGCTTCTCACCGCAGAGGAAGAAAGAATGCCAGTCATCTACAGCGAGGAATCCATACACGTTTTTTTAGAAAAGACAAAAGGTGGTTCAAAAATTAAAATAGAAGACCACTTCTCAAACAAAAGACAGTTCGTCCATGACGTCAAGTACTACAGAAGACAAAAACTTTTCGCTGAACTTGAAATCTTTACACTAAAGAAATGGATTACCAAAATTAACAAGGAACTCACTGAAGAGGAATTCTAGAATGTTCTTTCCTCTGTGCTGGACACTGGTATGTTTTTACAATATAAGACTGTTTGTTTTTTTATTTATACATCTATTAATGAACGAAGTAAATATTGCGAGTTTAAATATTAATGGGGCAAGAACATGTGAAAAAAGAGCCAAACTCTATGAACTAGTAAAACAGAAACATGTTGATGTGGCTCTACTTCAAGAGACGCACAGCGACTCCAAGAACGCTGCGGACTGGTCAAAGGAGTGGGATGGGCTCGCGATCCACAATACACGACTGAGTGGTGGAGTCGCACCGCTCTTTGCTCGCAATTTCATACCGAACTCTTATACAGTAGAAGAATTTTTAAACGGGAGGCTTTTAAAAGTGAGAACCTTTTATGAAAAAGTTTTTGTTTTTATTTGTGTGTACACTCCCACCAAGGCAGTAGAGAGGATGATGTTTTTAGACAAACTAAACAGCATAATTAATGACTGTAACTCTTCTGACATTTTAATTCTGGGTGAGGATTTTAACTGCACAACTGACAATCTGAACAGAAACCATAGAGAACCTCACATGGCCTCCCGTAAACGCATGTGGGAGATGATGGAGGCCCAGGACTTAAGTGACTTATGGAGAAACTTAAGCAAGAAACAAAGACAGTACACCGTGGGCCGATTCCATAGATAACACGCTCTCGCTGGTAAGACTCGATCGATTTTATTGTTTTAAACATCAATTGTCTTATTTTACTAAATGTTTTATTGTCCCAGTAGGCATCTCTGATCATAGTATGGTGCAGTGCACTGTCAGTAGGAAAAACCTAAAGCCTAAGAGCGCCTCCTGGCATTTTAACACCCTACTTTTAGAAGATGCCAATTTTATTGAGTCTTTTACCTTTTTATGGACCAGTCTTAAATCACAAAAAGCAGATTTTAGCTCTCTACAGCAATGGTGGGATCTAGCTAAAGCACAAATAAAAGTTTTTTGTCAACAGTACACACTCAATGTCACAAAAGACATTGTTAGATCAATGAGAGCGCTAGAGACTGAAATAATGGAACTCCAGTGCTTGGAGACCAAAGAAAATAGAGGAAACAGTGAAACCCTGAAAAACAAAAAAGCCCTAATGAACGACCTACTGGGCACTGCAGCACTGCAGGGGGTGCTGGTCCGCTCACGGTTTAAACAAGCTACTGAAATGGATGCTCCTTCCAAGTTCTTTTTTTGGTCTGGAACAAAAAAAATGGACAGAAAAGAATCATACATGCTGTGCGATCAGAGTCAGGGGATCTGAGATTCGCAAGCAGACACACGGCTTCTACTCAAAGCTGTATAGTAGTGAGTGGTCAGAAGCACATGCAATGGAGGAAACCTTCTTGAAAAACCTGCCCAAGCTGTCAGAACAAGCTGCCACTGACATGGCTGCAGAACTGACACTGGCAGAGATTCAGAAGGCTCTCCAAGGCCTGAAGAAGGGGCGGGCGCCAGGTATAGACGGTCTCCCTGTAGAGTTCTACAAGGTGTTTTGGTCAGTAATAGGACAGGTTGTACTAGAGGACAGGACTGTTGCAGGACAGCGTTAAAGGAGGAAAGCTCCCGGTGAGCTGCAGGAGGGCTGTCCTGACCTTACTGCCAAAAAAGGGAGACCTGACGCACCTGGGAATCTGGCGCCCGGTATCACTGCTTTGCACTGACTACAAACTACTCTCAAAAGCATTAGCCTCAAGACTGACAAAGGTACTGGAGCAGATCATTCATCACGACCAGATGTACTGCGTGCCTGGTAGGTCTATCTATGATAATGTACACTTAATCCGTGATATTATGGATGTCTCTAGACTGCTAGATTTAAAGACCGGTCTCATTTTGTTGGACCAGGAAAAAGCTTTCGACCGGGTTGAACATAAATAAATAAAAGGTGCTAGAAAGCTTCGGGTTCGACCCAGGCTTCATAACAATGATCAAGACATCGAACAGTGACATTGAGAGTGTACTGAAGGTTAATGGTGGTTTATGTGTCCCTTTTAAAGTACACAGAGGTATTAGACAAGGCTGCTCCCTGTCAGGTATGCTATATTCTTTAGCAATCGAACCTCTTTTATGTAAACTAAGAGAGCAGCTTTTTGGTGGTAATATACCTCATTTTAATATTTTAACCTGTCTTTCAGCTTATGCCGATGATCTAGCGGTAATGGTGAACACACAGACAGATGTGAATCTTTTAACTGATGTTTTAGAAGATTTTAAGGTTTTATCATCTGCTAAAATCAACTGGACTAAAAGTGAAGCCATTTTAGTAGGAGAATGGGGAGGCGAACAGCCCACACTACCAGGGGGTTTAATGTGGAAAAAGACTGGTTTTACTTGTTTTTACTGGTTGGATACTTGGGTGTCTACCTGGGCAGTGCTGAGTTTTTAAACAAAAACTGGGATGGAATTGTTGAAAGCATAAAAGGCAGACTAAGCAGATGGAAGTGGCTGGTCCCAAAAATGTCTTACAGAGGACGGGTGCTGGTCATCAACAACCTAGCAGCATCGTCCCTGTGGCATAAACTGGCATGTATCGACCCACCACCAAACCTGCTAGCAAGCATACAGGCCCTACTGGTAGACTTTTTCTGGGGCAAACTACACTGGCTACCACAAAGTCTTCTTCACCTGCCCAAAGAGGAAGGAGGACAGGGCCTGGTGCAGCTAGCCAGCAGATCTGCAGCCTTCCGTCTGCAGTTCATCCAGAGACATCTCACCGGAACTAGTGACGAAGGATGGAGATCAGCAGCCTACACACTCCTACGCATGGTGGGAGGACTTGGGCTGGACAGAACTCTGTTTTTAATGGACCCCACAGCACTGGACACTACTGGATTACCTGTATTTTATCAAAGACTTTTTAAAATCTGGACCTTTTTTAAAAAACAAAACAAAGGAAGCAGAACGTTACACTGGCTGCTGGAGGAGCCCCTAGTCTGTGGAGGACAGCTAGACATCTCTAGTGAAACCACCCCAGCACTATCCAAGACCCTGATCTCCGCAGGGATCGTGACACTCCGGCAGCTGGTGAACGTCACCGGAACAGACCTGTCTTGAGCAGAGAACTTGGCAGCACGGATGGGACTGCGGTCTCAACGGGTCGCCAACCAACTCCTGCATCGCTGGAGAACCGCCCTAACGTCGGAAGAACGCGTTCAGCTGATGGAATACACAAACAACGAGACCAATCCAGTCAACTCCAGACCTAGAGGGTTATGGCGGCCCCCTCCTGGAGCTCAAGGGTGAAGAAGACATAAAAGGTCTTAAACAAGAAAAAACTGAATGGGAGGGTAGACACCCCATGGCGCACTGAACTGGGTTTTAATAATGATTTTAAACCAGAGTGGAAGGCACTGTACAAACCACCATTAACCAAAAAGTCTGCTGACCTCCAGTGGAGGATTTTACATGGAATTGTCTCTGTGAACTCTTTTATCTCAATTTTAAATCCTGACGTTACACAGGAATGCCCCTTTTGTTCACAGAGAGAAACTGTTTTCCATGCTTTTATACATTGCTCCAGGTTGTCACCTTTGTTTAACCTTTTAAAACACATCTTTTTATCACTGAATGTAGATTTTACTCATCAGCTTTTTATTCTTGGTTTTAAATACGTCCGGAGAAATCGATTCAAATGCCAGCTTATTAATTTTACCATTGGTCAAGCCAAGATGGCAATTTATATAAGCAGAAAAAATAAGCTGGCACAAAGCACAGATTGCGACCCTAAAAAGATCTTCTCCAGACTTGTCAAATCAAGAATTTTAATTGATTTAAATTTTTACAAGAGTATGAAAGACATAAATATGTTTAAAACTATATGGTGCTGTGAGGAGACTTTGTGCTCAATAGAAGATGACGAAATCATCTTTACCACATATTTTAACAAAAAAAAAAGCACAATAACTATATACGTTTTTTAAAGAATAAGTATAATGTCAAAAATGTCTTATTTATTTATTTATTTATTTATCTCTCTATTTTAAATCAATTATTTATAAACTCAATCCTTTTTCTAGCTTATAAAACAAAACGTGTAAAATAAAGGATTGTAAAAAGTAAAAAAAGTCTCTCTCTCTCTCTTCAGCTATATGTATACGTCAGTCTCTACTTCTTCAAACTCTCTCCATCTACACATCTGTCTCCCTCTTTTCATCTCTATTTATCTTTTGTGATCTTTTGTGATTTGTCAATCACTCTTCATATCGCTCTATCTCTCTCTTTTCCCTTCTGTCTCGTTCACAATCCGAGCTCTGATTAAACAAACAAACACACAAACAAAGAGAAAAACAAACGAGCTATTAAAACCCTGGAGATAAGCTGTAGAGTTCTGAGGGAGTCGAGTCTGATTCAGCCAGGCCTGTTTGTCAAACAGCAGATAACAGATTCTTTCATTTTATTTACACACGTGGACAAAATTGTTGGTCAATGAAAGAAAAACTCACAATGGTCATATAAATAACTTTTAATCTGACAAAAGTAATAATTAAAAAAAATTCTATGAATATTAACCAATGAAAGTCAGACATTGCTTTTCAACCATGCTCCAACAGAATTATTTAAAAAAAAAACAACTCATGGAACAGGCATGGACAAAAACGATGGTACCCCTAGAAAATACTGAAAATAATGTGACCAAAGGGACATGTTAATTCAAGGTGTGTCCACTAATTAGCATCACAGGTGTCTACAATCTTGTAATCAGTCAGTGGGCCTATATATAGGGCTCCAGGTAGTCACTGTGTTGTTTGGTGACATGGTATGTACCACACTCAACATGGACCAGAGGAAGCGAAGGAAAGAGTTGTCTCAGGAGATTCGAAAGACAATTATAGACAAGCATGTTAAAGGTAAAGGCTATAAGACCATTTCCAAGCAGCTAGATGTTCCTGTGACTACAGTTGCACATATTATTCAGAAACTTAGGATCCATGGGACTGTAGCCAACCTCCCTGGACGTGGCCACAGGAGGAAAATTCATGACAAATCAAAGAGACAGATAATCCAAATGGTAACAAAAGAGCCCAGAAAGACTTCTAAAGAGACTAGTTAAGGCGAAAAACGTAGACTCGCCAATCACTGAGTTGCTGCCAAAGTGGACACATGGCGACGGCGAGCCCAGAAAGACTTCTAAAGAGATCCAAGGTCAACTTCATGCTCAAGGAACATCAGTGTC
This sequence comes from Clarias magur, assembly GCA_013621035.1. Taxonomy (NCBI): domain Eukaryota; kingdom Metazoa; phylum Chordata; class Actinopteri; order Siluriformes; family Clariidae; genus Clarias; species Clarias magur. The sequence continues at coordinate 591,848 of QNUK01000310.1, read as the reverse complement.
AGATCGCACCATCTGTCGTTGTTTGAGTCAAAGTGGACTACATGGGAGACGACCAAGGAGGACACCATTGTTGAAAACAAATCATGAAAAAAACAGACTGGAATATGCCAAACTACATGTTGACAGGCTACAAAGCTTCTGGGAGAATGTCCTATGGACAGATGAGACAAAAATGGAGCTTCTTGTCAAGGCACATCAGCTCTATGTTCACAGACGGAAAAATGAAGAAAATCAAGAAAAGAACACAGTCCCTACTGTGAAACATGGAGGAGGCTCTGTTATGTTCTGGGGCTGCTTTGCTGCATCTGGCACAGGGTGTCTTGAATCTGTGCAGGGTACAATGAAATCTCAAGACTATCAAGGGATTCTAGAGAGAAATGTGCTGGCCAGTGTCTGAGTCGCAGGTCATGGGTCTTGCAACAGGACAATGACCCAAAACACAGCTAAAAACTACCCAAGAATGGCTAAGAGGAAAACATTGGACTATTCTAAAGTGGCCTTCTATGAGCCCTGACCTCAATCCTATTGAGCATTTTTGGAAGGAGCTGAAACATGCTGTCTGGAAAAGGCACCCTTCAAACCGGAAACAACTGGAGCAGCTTGCTCATGAGGAGTGGGCCAAAATACCTGCAGAGAGGTGCAGAAGTCTCATTGACAGTTACAGGAATCGTTTGATTGCAGTGATTGCCTCAAAAGGTTGTGCAACAAAACATTAAGTTAGGGGTACCATCATTTTTGTCCAGGCCTGTTCCATGAATTCATTTTTTAAAATAATTTTGTTGAAGCATGGTTGAAAAGCAATGTTTGACTTTCATTGGTTAACATTCATAGAATTCTTATTTATTATTACTTTTGTCAGATTAAAGTTATTTCTGTGACCATTGTGAGTTTTTCTTTCATTGACCGAAGGGTACCAACAATTTTGTCCTCGTGTGTATTTCTTCTTTCCTCTCTCTCACATTCACACACATCATCATCATCATCATCATCAGAAGGTCTTTAAAAATAATCCACAGCAATTATTTCACTCGACACATTAGCACACTGCAGCACTTTACTGTGGAAGTACAGATAAATACAACAAGGCAAGCTGTTACAGCAGAGAATGAACAATAGTTTGTTAGCATCTTAGCTAGCATTTTTGTTTCTGTGCAGCTGTTGAGTCACACACATCACACACACACACAAATGAAAATAAGCAAATCTCTATAGAAATGAGGTAAGTAGGTTAGGCTAGGCGAATAATTTACTGCAAAAAGCATACTAGCATAGTAAAACAAACTAAAACTAACTAACAGGCTAGCAAGCTACTTATCTTATCCTAATACTTATCATGCTGTTAGCTGCCTGCTAGCTGTGCTACCTGGTTGAAATAATAACAAACTAACACAAGCAAGCTAGGTTATTTAGGTAGGAGTTAGCAAGTGCAATATTATACTTTATTATACAACCATAAGTTCTGACTGATCTTATTGGACACTCACTTTCTCACTCACTCTCTCGTTCACTCACTCACTCCCTGACTCTCTCGTCCACTCACTCTCTATCTCACTCATTCACTCTCTCTCTGACTCTCTCGTCCACTCACTCTCTATCTCACTCATTCACTCTCTCTCTGACTCTCTCGTTCACTCACTCACTCTCTCACTCACTCACTCTCTCTCTCTGACTCTCTCGTTCACTCATTCACTCACTCACTCACTCACTCTCTCTCTGTCACTCTCTCACTCACTCCCTTACAAAAAATAACTGCAGTTTCTGGGGGAAAACTGCAGTTTTTGTGAAGTACAGTGCAGTTGGAGTGCAGTAGAGTGCAGTTAGAGTGCAGTTGTATTGAAATGCGATTCTGTAACATTGTCCATTGTAAAATAATAATAATAATAATAATAATAATAACTTCAGCTCCTGCAGCTTCTGGGATAAAAACTGCAGTTATACTGCAGTTTTGTAAAGTGCAATGAAATACTATTTATTCAGTAATATTTCAGTTAAATGCACTTGGAATGTAGTTGTATTAAAATATTATTCTCAAATTTTGTAGTTATTGAACAGTTAATCCTGCACTGAATCCTGCAGTCCTTAACTAGGTTATTCTATTATTATTATTATTATTATTCATATTATTGTGTTTATAGTTTGGTTCAAGAAATATAGGATCCTACTAAATTCATTCAGTGAAGTGATGTGTGTCTCAATTGTAGTTTGTTGGGAGCAGGTAGAAGCAAATAGCGTGTGTGCAAGGAAAACAATAACGTCTTCCTCTTATACTCTTCCATTGTAAAACTGAGATGTGCTTAAATATGCACCACTGTACGATTTGTCCTCACCAGCCAATAAGACTACAAGATCACATCTAATCCTCAGAGTTTGAACTATAGAGCGTGGTACGGTTCTCGTTCATTTAGAGATGCGCGCGCTGACCGAAACGACAGCTCATAAACGCCGAGAAAGAGACACTAACGGTGTGTGTATGTCGTTACTGAGAAACTCAGACAGGATGGAGTACTATAACTATCTTATAGACTTTATTATTGATAAAACGGTACACATTCGCGACATATCAGAATTAAATCAAGATGACAATTTCAAAGTTCAGCCAAGAAAACTTGCTGAGTTGGAAGAATCTAGAAAGGGGGCGTGTCGTCTTATAGAGGAGGAACACAGCCGAACCTGAGCGATGGCCCTGTCACATCATTCAGTTAAGTGGTGAGTGGAAACTTAAGTGACTTTTATTATTTTACAATATATAAAGTTATTTAACTAGTTATTGTATTCTATCGCTATGCGGTGTTAATAGCATTGTCCTAAATGTGTGTGTGTTTTCTAATGTTAACCGCTATACTGTTAGCATGCTAGCTAGGTTAACCTGAGGTAGCCCACTGCTAGCATTGGATTCAGTTGTAAATGTATAGCTCAGTTTAATTATAGACCATATAATTGCAAGTTGATTTCTTAATGTGTAACACTACACAATGTGAGTAAAAATTATTCGGCTGTAAACGTCCTGTGTTTGTTTCTGTAGTCGTCCATCAGCCCTTACACGAGAGAGAAGATCGAGAGGAGGACTGTGTTCCTCTCCAGTGTTCCTCTTATCACCTCAGAGCAGACTCTGGGAAAGGGGAAGAGGGAGAAGGCCAAGAGGTCAGCATTAGACCCTGGGCATGCTTTACTCCTGGTAGGAAACATAGTTTTTCTCATCCCTTTATTTTCCTTTACTAAAAACAAATTTTAAGTTTGTGACCTTTTTTTTTTAATCATTCAGATTTGGCTGGGTGCGTAATAAGATTTTTTTGTGGGGTGTTGGGTTCTCAGAACACATTTATATTTTTTCTTAGTCAGTCTTAAACTTGTTTGTCTTCATGTTTCAAAAAGGCGTCAAGAGGTGGACATCACTCTGTGGAACAAAGATGTGGTTGGATTTTACCTGATAAAATATTACAGGATTATCTAAAATTTCACACAGTCTACCAATGGTCCACTTTCTTTTTATGAATCCAATGGTGCTCATTCGGACAACAAAACACTTCTCTGAGTTTTCTTCTTGATAAGCATTTGCTTTACTTGCTGTCTTTTGTTAATAGAATCTGCAAAGCCTCAAACTCCGCACATGGCACTAAGGGGACCCTCCCAGCCCAAAAAAACAGCAGCTGTTAGAGGTGAGTAAATTGAGTTAATATTTTAATAATATTTGGTCATTCCATACATAATCAACCAGAGTGATTATAAGTCTGAATCTCTAAACCAATGCCCAATGCCAGAGTCATCACATTCACATTACATTCTGAAATCTTAATTAATTAACAGGGTTGCTATCAAAAACAGCAAACTCGAGCCATTATTTAGCAATAGTTTAGGACATAATGACAGAAATAGATCGTTTCTCAGTAAAACATGTAATGTTGAGTATATATGGAATGATTTCATTTTAATTATTCAAATGTGTTTTTTTACACACCTCGTAATGAATATTTGTCTTGCTGTTTGCTTTTCAAGAATGCCTTTAAAGTGAAGGAAGGGAAGATGAAACGGTTTATTCAAACAAAGTTGAAGAATGGGGCGTCAAACCTCTCCAGGCTTCCAGCTACACACCTCAAGCCTTGTAATATATTCACATTCTTGACCAGTCATACACTGATTGACAGCAGTGTCTCCTAGCAGCAGCACTGTTGAACAGTAATATTGTGTGTTAAGTGTTGAAGTGCTTTCATGGTCTGTTTTTGGTTGTTTTTAATGTTTTAAGTGTGTTGCTTTATTGATTTTTAAAAAATTAAATAATAAAATGAATTGCAATAATTTTGTTGTAATGTAGTTGTATTACACTACATCACACATTTAGATTATAGAAATACTGTAAGTAACTTTTCAGCTTTATTCAAATTGCATATATCCGTAATTTTTATTTGCAGTACAACTACTATTTTAAATGCAGTAGCTGTTTAATATTAACTGTAGTATCGCAGTATTACTGCATTATATTGCAGGATTATTGCAGTATTACTGCAGTACTATTGCAGTCGTTATTGCAGTATTACTGCAGTATTAAGAAAAAATGCAGTAAATTCGTGTCCAAGTTACTGCGTTTCCTGCATATGTAGAAAACTTCAGTTTTGACACTTGAAAACTGCAGTTATTTTTTTTAAGGGCTCATCGTCTATACCGCCTTATCCTGTATACAGGGTCGCGGGGGGCCTGGAGCCTATCCCAGGAGACTTGGGGCATGAGGTGAAGTACACACACTCCATTGTGCCAATCCATTGTGGGGCACACACACATAAACACACTCATTCTAACACCATGCACAATTTGGGAACTCCAATTATACTACTGACTGTGGAAGGAAACTGGAGAACCCAGAGGAAACCCACCAAGCACAGGGAAAACATGAAAACAGTCCCTTCTCGAGGCGGGAATCAAACCCGGAACCTGAAGGCCCATGCGAACGTGCTAACAGCACTGTGACGTGTAACTATATGTATGACTGGGCGTGTCCCAGGTGTTGTCCAGTGGTTAATGACACTGACTGTGTGTCTCAGCGTGGGTGAGAGTCGGTCTGTACGGTCCGCAGTACTGAGGAGAGAGCAGCTGCCTGACCACACCCACATTCATATCCAGTCACAGAAGCACTTTCAGCAACAACACACATCTGATAACGTTATGTCGTCTTAAACAACACGCCGTCTCTGCAGTAATCGCTTCTAAGTCCTTCTGAATTGCCTCTGTGTTGTTTTATTTACGCGTAAGCTAAGCTGCAAAGCTAACTAACTTCTAACACAAGGCTGAATCCCAAATCCCTCTCTAACCCCTGATCAAGGGCACTACTTGATGTGTGGAACAAGGCAGTGTACACCCTACACAGTACACTAGCTTTCCATTTAATGCTATTTGGGATTCGATCCCAGAACCTAGAAGTTAATGGCGCTGATGTTCTAAAGTGTAATAAGTGGAAATATAAAGTAAATCTTGTGATTTAAATCTGTCGAACACCAGCTTCAGCATTCACAGTTCCACATGTGTGAAAGGATATTTATGGGCGGAGCAAAATAACTAGCTAAATAAAGAAACTCATAATCTGTAGATATTAAACGGTGTTTGTGGAACTGTTGTATAAAAGCGAGATCACACTCGAGATCGTGCTGATATCCAACACAACAGCACGACCTCGAGTGTGATATCGTTTAATTGAATAAAGTAACTGCTAACATCATAAGTAGGCTAGCCAAAGTAATAACCAGCTAACACTACCTGGTTAGTGACATACTATCTACACTATACTGGCTGTCCACTTTAATAGGAACACTTGCTCTTATCTAAAGAGCCAATCATGTTGCAGCAGCATAACACATGGGGTCCTGCAGAGACGGTCAGCTTCAGTTCATCTTCACATCAAACATCTATTTCTCTCTTTTACAGACTTCTGTGTCCTTCACTCCTTCTGTTATCTGTTTTTCTCTCTTACACACACATCTCTCACTCAAGCTCTTTCTTTTATCTCTTTCATTTTTTTCCCTTAAAATTTAACTTCAAAGAAAGACGTGTGCAGCTCTTTCTACTTACTCCACCCACCCCTTTATCTCTCTCTCTCAGGGGTGATTAGTTCAGTTGCAGCTCCAGCTGTGTTCACCGTGACTTTTTGCTCTGCTAATTAGCACAGCTGTGACCACAACACTCACGCTACATGTGGCAGCTGGGTCATCATGCAGAGTGTGTGAGTGTGTGTGTTCCAGAGTGGTGTTTAAGCATGTATCCATGTTATTGGAGGTTTGCGAGAGGTTAATATCTGTGTGTGTGTGTGTGTGTGTGTGTGTAGCATTTGTACTCATACTGTATTCTGCGCAGTCACTTCAATAAATCCACTGTTGAGTGAGTGTGTGTGTGTGAGAGAGAGAGAGAGAGAGAGAGAGAGGAAGGGAGGGTAATGAGAATGGATTGCACACTGGTCATGTTAGATTGGTGTGTACGTCCGGTGAATGACTAACGAGGAAAGCGAGTCTGCAGTAATTGAGCGATGGAGATCGGGCATTGTTCGTAATACTTGCATGCTGAAAACCAATAAGAGACAGAAAGATAAAGATAATTGAGGGAGATAGATTGCTTTTTTCCCCCCATTTCTTGGAGTTTCTCCAAATTTGTTCAGTTGTCATTTCCAAGGCTAGCATACTTAGACGATGCTTGGATAAACATGATGCACCTGCTGCTCCTGCTACGATATAAAGCAGCTTAACTCTCAGAGGAAAGCACTAACTACAGTCGTACACACACACACACACACACACACACACACACACACACACACACACACACACACACCCTGACTCGCTGAAGTCACTGATCGATTAGTGTCACTTTGATTGACATTAAATTTTTTTGGTGCCTTAAGATTCCTGACACAGACGGCAAACACTTTCCTGTTACGTTGCATTTAAAAGCAATATTAGTAGAGCATACTAGATGTCCGTGTGCACTTTAAATTATTCAAGACCACCACTGTAAAGTCTGAGACCTGGGTGTGTATTTACAAGAAATCACTCCTTAATGGCCAAATGAGTGACAGAATTTTGGTCCTACTTTTAGGAGTAGGAGTAAGAGCAATTTATCGCAATTCTTAAAATAGGAAAACACTTCTTCCTCCAACAAAATGGAGGAGAGCTCCAGAGGTGTCCTAACTGGTTAGAAGTGGCGAGGAAATAGCGTTCGGTGCACGGAGGAGAGACGTTTTCGTAACATTGAGTGTCTCAGAGTTCATAAAAGACACGTTTGGACCACTGAAATTTACTACAGAAAACCTCTGGAATGTCAACAAGAGGACAAATCATCAAGCAAAGCTGAGCTGTTTGCTCTTTTGTTTTATATGAGTTATTAAAGCTCTGCAAATACTGCATGATCTTGTGTTATTTTGATGCGTTGTGATGATGTAATTACCTTTAAATCTACACTCTGATAAACAATAGTCATATTTTGAATTTAGGAGAAAGAGTGTCAGCAGTTCACAAAAAATTAACAAAACTGTTCACCTCACCAGCAGATATTATATTATCATATATGTACTGTATATGTGGATATGCGTGTGTGTGTGTGTGTGTGTGTGTGTGTGTGTGTGTGTGTGGTTGTGTATATATAGTGGTACCTTGACATACAGATGCCCTGTTTCATGAATTTTCACCTTGGGAAACACCAATCAGCCTAATCTGCATGTTTTGTTGGACTGTTGGAGGAAACTGGAGTACTGGAGAGGAAACCCACAAAGCATGGGGGGAACATACAACAAACTCCATGCAACTCTCAATCCCAGAGGTGCGTTCACAGTGCTAAGGCTCACGCTTCTTTTTTGTATTTATTGGCAAATCTCAAAACCAACTGTCGTGTGAACAACATTACTAATGTAGAGGAAGAGGGGAAGGGGTGAAAATTGGACTCTGATGTGGCATAAGGCATCTTTCAATCTTGATCTTGACATGATCATGACTTGGCCTCAAAATCAACCTTAACCTCCGACCCTTAACTTCAGGAACAAGGTCATACAGTATTTTTTAAATTTTCCCCTGATTTTCTCCCTAATTTAGTCGTGTCCAATTCCTCCCCGTCACTAGGGGGCTCCACATTAAGGCTACTACTACCACTTTGCCGGGAGGGCCGAAGACTATCACGTGTTTCCTCCGAACCACGTGACGCCAACCGACCGCATCTTTTCGAACTGCCCGCTCACGCACCGTTGGGGGCGGAGTAACACACTCAGAGGACAGCGCTTTCCGCTACTTCCGCTTGCGTGAGCTCAAAGATGCCCCTGATTGGCTGTAGAGTCGTGATTAATGTGGGAGCACTAAGTACCTCTCATCCCTCCCCTCTGAGAGAGCTCGGCCAATCAGCTCTCTCTAGACCTCCGGTTGCGAGAGGTTACAGAGTCGCCCGGGAATCGAACTCACAATCTCCGGACGATAGGGATACAGTAGTTTTTCCAAGGAAAAGACCAATTAATGTCAGTCAGTACAACTCTAAACTCAAGACCTTTGAGAATGTGGCTGGTCACTGTGAGAGTAATGTACTGTAAACCCTTCTGATACTCCAGCTCGTAAGTGATCGTTTCACTCTGTTCAAGAACCAGTTAAAAGACAGGAGGCTCCAACTCTTCCACCCAACACCTACAAATCAGCTAGTCTTGGTATTTCCACCCGAATCCCCATTCAGTGCACGTAGGGAACCTTGGAGAGGAAAGTGGGGGCCGACGAATGTGATGGCTCGAGGCAAATCGCATGATGAGGTGTTCTTGGCTCTATAGGACGTCCCCTGCAGGGTAATGCACCAGTCGAAGGCCAACGCAACACTTATGGGCTTTTTCACCTCCATGTCCTCTGGTCAGTCTGTGCTAGAGTCCAATAAATTCAACACACGGACCAACGAGCCAAGCCCTGTGTTACAGGTTGAGGTAATAGTGTCTGCCAGCTCAGTCAGGAGTAAATAAATGACCTGCACGCCAGAGGGAAAGAGTCAGACAAAAAAATGGCAGCTGTTTCATTTGCCTTGATGCCAAGCACCGAGCTTTTCCTTTCTGGAGCAAGAAGAGAATTTGTGTGTGTGTGTGTGTGTGTGTGTGTGTGTGTATCAGTGTGAGCTAATAATAAGGATTAAGCATGCTGTATTCTACATCGTCACATCAGTACAGCTCACAGACAGACAACGAGAGGGAGGGGAATGAAACCGGACTGCACAGTAGTCGTATTAGACCGGTCATGAGGATGAGTGAAGGCATGATATTATTGTGTGATGGCGGAGCTCCATAACAAAACCTGTGATCACGATCAGGACTGAAAGTCTTACATCCTGAAAAACAAACGCTCATAGATCATGGTCACCTCTGATGGAGCGCTGGACGGAAATGCTATTCTAAACATGCGGCAAGGTTTCACGTTTTTTTCCTTTTCTTCCTACCTTCCAAATCAAGTCCCAGAGTCGATAGCTGAAGCGAGCATTTAAAAAAATTCCTACTTGATTAGAGCGGTACGAGCCTGCGGGACGTGCACGATATCAGCCAGGTGGTTTTATCGTTATAGCTGATCGGCGTACATGCCTGAAAAAAAACAGATAAGGAGCTCGATTTAGCCTTGACGCACTGTTGAAATAGAAAATGCTAATTGTTCCTACTTTATCCCAATGCTAAATAGCCTTAGACCGATTAAACAATACGGAGGACGAGATCGCAGATTAAAGAAATGCAACACAAGAAAACTGATGATTGTCAAGATGAACATTTTGTTGTATTGACATGAGAAGTTTGACTTCATATCCATCAGGAGATCTCCAAACTCTTCAGGACGGTGTCACGTTGCAGAACGTATTACTGTGGTTCAGGATCCTTTAGCTAGTCTGTCTCTCTGATAGATGCAGCATGAAAACAATAAAAGCCATCAACCCATCTTCAAGGAACAATTTGGAAAGTTTTATACTCTTTCCATGAGACAGCACGAAAGCTTTTAAACCCAAACCGACTCGCCGGTCTGTTCAAAAATGGTGTTTTAGTTGCCCTGCAATCAGCACTACTGAATAACATACTGTACGCGGCCCACAATGTAGCTTCACGAACGGCTCAGTCATCGTTTCCCAAAACAGAATTATACAGTCGTGAGATGATTGCAGTTAAATGATGACCAACTAACAATCTACTGTGTAAGAAAACGAGATATAGTAGTGTATTAGACTGCAGTAACGACAGATCATTACACAAGTAACTCATTCTTTTCAACTTTTGATTGGTCCGAATAACAGAACACCATTTATTTCTCTATATAATCTCCGGCTACACTGATGCACTTATCTCAGCGGTTCACTAGAGCTCGGACAACATCAAGGTGAGAAGTTTTCTGCCTGCTTCAGGTCTGAAATTCCGGCCTCCCCTCCTTTAACATGTTGAAATGGCTTGGAAACGAGGGCAGGACTGTATGAGACGTTTACACCATTAATGTGTTTTACTGTGGCTGAGAGTCTAATAGTCACTGTACTGTGCAGATAGTCATCTGTAAATGCTCATTAGTTTTAAGCATTCATTCGCCAGAATGTTCATCACAAGTCCCTGTTTGACTTGAACACCAATTAAGCTTAGCCTTTTATACGTCACATACACATCACTGCACAAATCTTTATTCTTCACATGTCCCAGCTTCTTGCTAGTAGGCAGTGGTCCGAGCGCAGGGTCAGCACATTATTCGGAGCCCCAGGTAGGAGGCATGGTTAAGGGCTTTGCTTAAGGAACAGCGGAAACTGGGCAGAGCCGCGTCTCAACCGTTGACCTTCCGATCATTAACTCAGAGCCATTTGTTGATTTGAAATGGGGAAGCCTGGAAAAACACTTCATATAGTCAAATTTGGTCATTTTCTACTAGAATTCTTACACACTTGCTGCTTTTGCTAAACTATAATAGAACTAACTTGACCAGGTTATAGCAATTAAAGATTTCATTCCAATGCCTCCTTCAACATTTATAAGCTTATCATTACTGGCAGAATTTGTCATCATTACATCATTGTTATTTTCTCCCCAATTTAATAGCAACCGATTCCCTCCCCTGCTGTAGGGCCCCAACAAGGCGGCACGGTCGCTATCAAGCTACCAACCAAGGAGCATGACTTGTGATGCCAGCCAAACGCAACTTGAAGCAAATGCTATCCGCCCACTTCCACCCTACACATACACTGATTCCCCCGTCCGTCCCCGCTCGTAGCTCGGTCAATTTGTCTCTCGGCCATGAACAGCTTCAGCATCATTGGGATTCAAACCTGCGATCTCTGGACGTCAGGGTGAACGATGCGCTAAACTCAACAGCCTGCTGGCAGATTTAATAGAATTACAGTATGAGTTTACGATAAGTTTACGATTCGCCTTTATCCTGAGACACGTTAGACATTGTTTTAATTTCATTATACATCAGAGCAGTTGAGGGTTAAGGGCCTTGCTCAAGGGCCCAACAGAGACAATCTGTGGGTGGGGTTTGAACCTGGGACCTTCTGATCAGTAGTCCAAAGTCTTAACCACTGAGGGAATGGAAATGTAGGGCAAATTGTTTATTTTTCTATTTGGTGCTATATAAAACAAGTCAAAAGTTTGGACACATGTTCGTTCCTGATGTTTATTTCTCTCTACACTACAAAACAGTACTGAAGGCGTTTATATAAAATACACAATAATCTCCTCTGAACAGTTGATATTGAGATGTATATCTGCTACTTCTGCTCTGTAAAGCTTCATAACGGCTCTAATCTGAGGTGCTGGTTGTTAATTGGTGATTTCTGAGGTTGGTGACTCTAAATGAACTTCTCCTCTGCAGCAGTACTTTTTAGTCTTGCTTTCCTGGGAAGGTCTTCATGAGAGACAGTTTCATCATGGAGCTTGATGGGGTTTACAAATGCACTTGACACAATACTGTTCTTTCATGAACTGTTCCAGAACAGCTGACCTTCATGTCTTATGTGTTATTTCATCATTCAGAAAAATCTACAGATTGAAATTTTCATAATTTTAATTTTATATTCGCCACAAACAGCCCCGTGTGTTTATACTTGAAGACTTTTATTGAACATTTGAGGATGGAGTCTCTAGCGTCAGCAATTTTGTTCCTCTCTGATGTAAAGTTTTTACAGTTTCTTGGCAATGTTCAAAGCTGTTATTTTTCCCTCATATTTACCTCGAGACATTTACATTTATGACATTTGGCAGACGACGTTATCCAGAGTGACTTACGTAAAGTGCCTTTGATGTTTCCATTATTAAATATATCCTTACATCGGTTCTCTGGATAACTGAATAGAAGTTCCTTCAGTCAAACACTAGAACAGTGAAGATATGATTTTTATTGAACAATATCACTCCAGTGATCTACACCTTCATTTAGAAATTGTTTAGAACGAAATATAAATAATAACTGAATTTGGATATTTGGGCCTTTATTACATTGCTTTTCATCCCTGAGATTTTCTTTCAATATGACTTTCAGCTTTGCAGTTTAATTTACTGATTGCTAGAATGATATATAAATATATTCCAGATGAATTTTCTGCACTAGAGCCACCATCCCTCCGTGTCAACATAGCTGTACATCATCGTAACATCATGTCACACCTTTAATGTCTTTAAAGACTCGAACGATGAAATGACACGACCGAGGCTGGCGCTTCGTGAATTGAACTTTATTTCATGTGAATATGTACATATATAAAAAATAAGGACATATGTACATTAATAATAAATATCGACATTTGAGTTTTTTTTGTACAAGCGAAATAAGTTACTTAACATTATACTTAAAATTATAAAATAATAATAATAGTAGTAAAAAAAACAACAAAAAAAACAACAACAACCACAAGACATGTTTATTAAAAAGGCAGGCAGTAAAGAAAGAAAGAAACAAACAAAAAACAGGAACTTTAAAAGAGCAGATTAACATTTGGCCATAAAAAGGAGCTGAAATGGCGTCTCTGTAACACGACAGGGGCCATGCGGTGTGTGTGTGTGTGTGTGAGAGAGAGAGATATGGTGAGAAACACTTTTAACAAAATCAGTACAGCAATAAAAATGGACGCCTTCATTCATCACATGGGCTGTGTTTCATTCGTCCACCTGCAGCAGCATATAGTGTGCACTTGCTAACTTTAAGGTTACCTTGTAAACCAGATTTATAAACAACTTCAGCTCGAAGCACACTCCATCACTCAAGGCTTTTTATTCGGCAAACGAGGCTGTGTGTCGGTCTCGACTCTCTGCCCTTGCCACCTGTGAAGTGCACTCCAAATGGCTAAAAAGTAAACGTGCAGCACTTCCCTTAATACGAGTGAATGAACAACAGAGGTTTAACTCTTCCGCTCTTGACCCCTTGATCGCCACGCTCGTCCTTGATCAGTCGATGTAGTGCACTCGAATGTAGTGTTTCAAACGGCAACCTCCACAAGCGCACTACATGACCTGACTGAGGAACAGCTGCACGAGTTTTTGCGCAAACGACGTTCGACATACGAGCACGAACCACCTTTAACCAATCACAAGCCTTCGTGGCTCTGTTGCTATGGAAACCGTCTCAGTGAACATGGTTACGCTTTCTGATTCACAGATTCGATAAAACGGAAGCGATATTGAGTAAAACTGAAACCACCGTGTAGCTTGGCGTGTGCCGCAATCCACTTTTCATGATACGATTTTACAAATTAATGATCATATTTAAAAAAAATTAAAAAACAGCCGATTAGCGATCACAGTGATCATTTAAAGTTCTTCCATTCCAGCTGCAAGGAAGTAGCTAGGTAATAGGGTATCTGTAGGTAACAGGGTTAGGATTAGAGAATCACCAAGGGCCTCCCGATCACATTTCAGATTAAATATGACATATTTCTTAGATTTTGTTACAATTCTTCACAAATAATTCTGAACACACAGGATGATCTGTGAATAGTCTAGAGTGCTCCACCTGTAGAATTACACAGGAACTGCAACATTTTACCCACTCCAATACAAATCTATATAAATGTTACATGTATTTTTTTGATTGATTTTGGTTTCTGTGTGGCGATAAATGAATTGCCACATAAAAAAAACAAAAATCATGATACCTAACTGAATTTATTTTCCCCATCATTAGCAGCTAAACCGGTAGCTACTGGATTCCTGCGTACCTCTTGTACATTGTAACACTTTAGCCGCCGTTCCTGCAGGTTGCCGTGACAACCTCCAAAGAGTTAATTGATTCTAACTATTCCAGGTTACAAATATTCAAACTTTCAGTCATGGTTTCGATTGTCTAATCGAATTCTACGTTTAAATACTGTACTGTACGGTTATTTTTTATTCTTTTATAGAAGATCCAGAAGATACACCATGTAAAGTCTCTTTGGGAAAGTTTGTCCACTACATAAGAGTTTAAACATTTATTTATTTCCATTATTTCCAGCAAACATTTATTTCCATTTTGCAGACAAAAGCAATTCAACCACATCACTGTGGAATTCTCGATTCTGATTCGGTCAGAATGTTCTAGAACAGCAGCTCTGACGTTAGTGCAGGTTTCTGTTAATGCGCTCATTCTAATACACTGTCGTTTTCACATCAACTGAATAATACAAGGACAATCAATCATCAACATGTCAAGGCGAATTTTTCAGTCATTTATAAGGGGCGTTCAGGTCAAACCGGGACTCGTAGCTCTGAGAGTAAAACCTCAGTTTATTCCTCTATATAATCCCCTGCTACACTAATGCAATGACTTCACTAATGTCAATCACTTTCATTCACTAGAAATTTCCTCACAAATCCCGGTTTGACATGAACATATTGACCCTGTAGTATGTAAGGAAGGAGTCTCCGGTGTGAGCGCTTTGTAACAGTCAAAAGTAAAGCGGTAATTTTAATAACAAACAAGCTGATGTTGTTCTGTGATTTCTCTGTAACATGACAAGTTTAAGACCAAGAACGAAGGAAAAAAAAAAAGAGAAATCCTGGTAAGGGGTACGAGTCTTTAGAGCTGGAACTAACCTGGTTAATTTTATTACAAGGAATAAAACTTGTTTCATTTCTTACGTATAAACCTATAAAGGAGCGAAATGATGTAAATTCAGTTTCCAGGTCAAATCATGATCTTCTTGGTGAACGACACGTGTCCTGCGTCCTCACATTTGTCCAACAGATCATGTAATATTCTGATGCCTTTTAAAAAATGACACATTATGTCGTTAATAAACATTTTTGCGGTTTACCGAAGTGATCTGT
Organism: Clarias magur; assembly: GCA_013621035.1. NCBI lineage: Eukaryota > Metazoa > Chordata > Actinopteri > Siluriformes > Clariidae > Clarias > Clarias magur. The sequence goes on along the minus strand of QNUK01000310.1, from coordinate 576,607 downwards.
GATCGGCACACGCCTGCCCGTAGCCTGCGTAAGTTCTTAAGACGTGTAAAAAAGGGCCACCCTGAGGGATGACGGATCTTCCCGTGTGTCCGGCTCGTGGACAAACAAGAAAAAGTCATGCTCTGTGAAAAGGCTCAAAATTCTCCATTACAGTTACGGTTCTTACTTTCTTTTTTCTTGACGTTTAGATGACAGAATGAACAGCTGCTTAAAAAAAAAAAAAAAAAAACATCATAAAGCTGTCATGCCACAAAATATATAAATTTTTTTTTCTATCAAAAACGAATAACAAAGCAAACACTCAGTACGCTTCTGTAGTAGCAGAATTCTTTTCTGTGCAGTGGACGGACTCCGAACTTAAATAAGGAATTAAAACAAAACAAAACAAAAGGAACTGATTGAATTAGAAAAAAGAAAAGAAGAAGAAAACCATCTGCAGTCTACTTTGGCTTAGCCCATGCTGAAGAGGCACAGCAAAAATGAACAAAATCCAAAAAAAAAAAACTAATCACAATGTCTGTTTTTTATTTGTATATTTTTTTTCCTTTTTTTTCTTTAAAGAGTCTGAGTCATGAGTAAGACTTGGTGAACTTTTGCACTTCGGAGAAATAATAATAATAATAATAAAAATAACAATAAAAAATAACGCCGGCATTGACGAGCTTCATGCAAGAAAGGAGCGCCGCCAACTGAGTCCGCTGTAGTACCTCACGGATGGATGACCCACGTCTCCTTCTGTTGTACATCATCAAAAGTGTGAAAATGAGAAAATGTCCTTGTCTTTTGCCTGGCGGTTCAGTCCATGGACGTCTGGGACGCTGCAAAAGAGCAAGAAAGACAAAGGTTGTTTATGATTTCATTAATTCTGAACTGTTAAAATACAGTGTTTAAATGCTGGACAGTAGAGACGGGATACGAAACGATACAACACGATACTATCACGAAACCTCGGTGCCGATTAGATTTGTATTGCGATATCACGATTTTATAAATATATTTATAAAATATTTGTTTTTTTCAGGTTTTGTTGCAATTCTAAACTACCACACTGGATGCTGTGTGCAGTTGCAGTTTAAAATGCGCCACCTGTCGGACTATAGAGGAACTGCAAGATTTTACCACCACAAATGCAAACAAATAAAAATGTTAGGGATGCACCGATACCACTTTTTTGGAAAACGAGTACGAGTACTTGCATTTCAGTACTCGCCGATACCGATACCAAGTACTTAATAAAAACTTGATTTTTAACAATTTCGCTGAGCACAATTTGCAGTCCGTCTTTGTTTTGTCGTCTTCATTTACTTTGAAATAATTCCACACGGCTGACATGTCTCGTTTTGCCTCGCCTTCTCCCCACTCTGAGCTGCATCCGGGGTCTGGGGGCGGGCACTCGGCGCTTGTGATTAACCCCTTACACGCCGCTCAAACATAGACATTTATCAGACCGTGTAATCGGTCCCTGCTATCGGGGGACTTTTAACAAGTACAAGTACTTTAGAAAATGTGGTATCGAGGCCGATACCAGATACCGGTATCGGTGCATGCCTAAAAAATGTAAACTTAAAAAAATAATAATTCTATAGATTTTGGAGTCAGTGTGACAATGCATGATTTGCCACATAAAAAGATTCTTATGTACTTAAGATTTATGTAACTGAATAATGTAACTTATTAAACAGATATGTCTTCATGTGGAGTCACATTACAGTATATAACATAACATTTTGAAGATTTTTAGGAAATCTTAACAGAAATCAGACATGGGGGCGGGGCTCACTTTCTGTATCAGACCTCAGATTGGACGTAGGATCATTATGAATTTACTGCAAATCACAAAACTGTAATGTGAAAATCTTGTAAAGAATATGTAAACAGATTTTTGATCATTTCTTTGTTTAGGTACAAAAGGTAGCTAATGTTGGTATTGAGAAGGTTGTCATGGTAACCTGTTGTTTTGACCGAGCCTGGCTGTTGAGGAATAAGACGTAAATACTTAAACAAACAATATCTTTACTAGCTAGTTTCTCAAAACGCTCACCTGTTTAGACTGCGGCGCAGGCTCTGATTGGATAACGTGAGATCAATCCAGCCTTCGGCTTCCAATCAGGGTGAATCTATCCACAGAATTCACACGCAGTAATGCACTTATTGAAATGTTTTTTTTTTTTACAGTAATGATGTACAGTCGTTGGCTTAGCACAAGTTTTTTTCCCCCCAAGTCAGCGTCAAAATCAGAGTCTTAGCTCAAGGATGGTGAGATAGACCTCACGTCCTAATGTTCACATTCCACCCCAGGAGACAAAACGTCCCTGCGTCCTTCTCCATTGTCCCCGAATGTCCCAGAAAAATGCGAAGAAAAAACTTTAAATTACAAACGTCGCAATATATTAGTGCTTTGAGACTGAAGACATTCTCAGAAGAAAGAAACAAACAAACAAACAAAAAAAAAGAAAAAACGAGCCATATAGAAAGTCATATAGAGAGTTTGTCTTTCATTAACAGCTCCCTTCATTTACTTTGTCCTCTCTCTTCTCTTTCACACTTTTTTAATTTCAAAAAGTATGATTGTCGTCTTGCTGAAAAGTCCTGTTTTATTTTTGTTCCCCCTTCCCGCCCCTCCCTCGTCCAATCCTGAACCAGAACACAAATATGCGCAGCTCCTCCCATGTGTCTGAGTGACAGCTCAGTCTGGCCAAAGAGATTTTGTGTGAAATGAAAACGATATATTTCTTTTTTTTGATGGAGAGATCATGATGCCCTGGGCGTTAGCTGCTGGATTGGGTTGATGTTGTTAGCCGAGAGAGAGAGAGAGAGAGATAAGTAATGTCCGATGGAAGGGTAGAAAGTGAAAGAGAGAGGAAGGACGTTTCTCCGTGAAGGAGGGAGGTAGGTGACTGTTTTGGCGTCTCTGCTTGTGCTCTACACGGACGACTCTTCCGGGTTGGCGTCAGGCAGGACGCTTCTCTGCTGCAGCGTCCTCCGGAGCTCCTCCTTGAAGGGGCTTGTGTAGTCGTTTTCCCTGGCGCCGATCCCCAGCTTTCCTCCGACTCCCCCGACTCCTCCTGGATTTATCCCTCCATTCGTCCGGTCTTCACCCGCTATGCTCAGGCTGAGTCGAACATATCCGTTGGCGCCGGAGTTCCGGATGTTCGTGAGGCTCAGGCGGCTTGGCGAGTGTAACGGCTGCCCGGGAATTGCACTCGGAGAAGACGAGGAAGCGTGTCCAGGCACGATCTTCAAAGAGCCGTCTGAGTAGTAATAATTGGCGCCAGTTTCCCAGAACCGATCCTCGTCGTTGTTTGAACTGGTGGGCATCTTGCTGGGGACAAAACTCGGCGTCTCCTTGGGCAACGTGATTGGGTAGACCAGAGTACTCTCTAGTGGCTTCATCTCGGATGTTCCCGCTTTCCCCAACGCTAACTTCAGCCTCCTGCGCAGGTAGAGGCCGCCGGCGAGCAGCACCAGACACGTCACACCTAACGCAATCACCAGCACCCAGAAAAGCCCCATGCTGGCGTCCGGTGCTCGCGCTTCCATAAACACTGGCGCGCTGGCCACCACCGCAACCTGGTAGCGCTCGGTCTGGAATTTCACTCCCTGCTCCTCGGAGTAGCACACGTAGCGTCCGGCCTGGAGGGCGCCTGCCTGGGGGATGACTAGGGCACGGAGGGCGCGGTCAAAACGGGGTCCTGTAGCATCCGAGTCCGATGAGAGCAACAACTCGCGCTCGTTGAGTGCCCACGATGGACGAGCCAGGTTCGAGACAAGCTGGCATGGCAGGACGAGGTCTGAGCCCACCACCACGGTCACATTCCTCAGCCGGGTATGTTCTGGAACAGGAGGTGAAGGATGTCACAGGTCATGAAACAAACGCATAATTCAGGTCAAATTATTTGTTAATAAAGATTTTTGAAGAGTTTTGAGCTGATAGTAAGATGTTGGCCAGCAGAGAGCAGTGTGCACTGAGACTCACCTGGACTCGGGATGGAGACAGGCTTATCAAACTTGGCCTTCGCACCTCGATTGAAGCGCTCAAGGATGAGATCCTGAGTCAGAGTGGACATGGACCTGCAAGGGCGGGGACGAGACACAGACGTTACACAA